>CM035413.1:153562351-153967351 GCA_020310875.1 Ceratopteris richardii
CAGTGCGGGGTTGGATTAGGCCCCGGCATGGTTCTCTTCTTCTTACCTCCTTTGCGATTCTTGAACCCGACGTGAAGGGAGCTTTCGCTTATCCTTCTTTATCTGGATCTTTCAGCCATGATGCTTACATTCCATGGGCGTGAGCTTTCGCTTGTCCTTTCTCTCTCGAGGGGCGGGCCTATGACGTATGATAGGAGTCACCATATGGAGGGCGAGCCACCCAACATGCAGATATCGCTCGCCGAATAGGGAGAAGGATCCACATCAGGGCTTGATCCAACTCCGTGCCACTCTTTCCTTTTTGCCTCCTCGATACCTGAACCCGGCGTGAAGCAAGGGGATTGCCTGATGATCCTCGACATGCCACCCGCTCCTTGAGAAGAGAAAACATGAGCCTCAGTTCCAGATCAGATATTACAAGTACCAGCATTTAAAGTTCTTTGAATTTTGCATCGTTTCATGCACTTAAAATAGAAAGATTGCTTTTTATTGCTTGACTTTGATAATCCACTTTTTGCATCAATTTAGATCATACGAGTGTTCACTTTTCTATTGATGTATAAATTAAGAATCTACTTCTTAGCTTAGATCAAAAGAAGAGAAAAACTAAAATGAACAAAATGAATGAAGAACAACTTAGGAAATACGAAGAATGATTTAGGGAAATGGAAATTAATGCGAGTGAATCTATAAAATCAAAAGTTTTTATTGTCATGACCTTAATGCAAACGATAAATGCAATATCTGATACGATCCAGCTAATGGGCATAAGTATTAAAGACATAAAAAATAAAATGGATTCCGAGATTTCTGAATTGAAACATAAGGTTGAGTTTTTGACTAACCAAGTTAATGGCCTACAAACATTGAAGTGTGACCATGAACGTGAGGTAAAAGTTGAAAGCGTATCTACACAAACAATCATTAGGTCTTAGAAGATCCACGCCTAGAGTGATACCTAGGAAATCAAGTTGGGTTGAGAAGAGACCTACACAATGTTTTTTATGCGATCAGTTTGGATATATGTTATGGGATTGTCTAGCGTATGAGAGTGCATGTAGACATAAACTTGTAAGTGAGCATGAAGGAAAAATTTATAAATATCTGTTGATATATTTAGGTAGTGATGCGTGTGAACACTCTAGGATCGCCGGGGCACTTTTTTCCCTCTTTAGGAGGTTTTTTTCCCCCGACTTTTATATACGCCTATTGCCCTAATGGGCTACTTACCTTTGTACATTCTCTAGTAATACATTCAGTATTGTGTGTTTGTGCTCCAAGCTTCTTCTTCTTCCTTGTGTTGTTCGCGTGCTTCCATAGACATCTAT
The DNA here is from genome assembly GCA_020310875.1 of Ceratopteris richardii. Taxonomy (NCBI): domain Eukaryota; kingdom Viridiplantae; phylum Streptophyta; class Polypodiopsida; order Polypodiales; family Pteridaceae; genus Ceratopteris; species Ceratopteris richardii. The sequence continues at coordinate 153,563,680 of CM035413.1, forward strand.
CTCCAACAATTGGTATCAGAGCAGGTCGTCGCTTCTTCTAGGGCGCCATCGACACTCCTCCGTTTGCAGTCTCAGATTCACACAGAATTTGGTGAGCATACTCAGGGTGTTTCCGAGATCTGAGCTCGTTTCGGCCTCCAAACGTGCTATCGCAGTGCTTGTGCAGGCTATTTCGTCCTTTTGTGCCAAAGGTATATACCAGTTTTTGTTCGTCAGTTTAAGCGTCTCGAAGTCTGCTACAAGTCTAGCAAAACTCGTTTGGGTAGTTCCGTTCAACTTTTTGAGATACAGTCAATTTTCTACATCAAGGTATTTTAGTCACTAGCCATGGCTGAAAGCAGTGATCTATTCCGTATATTGGCTATTGAGGATAAGTTGGATGGTATCAACTACCCATTGTGGACTTATATGATGCGACATGTACTGGTTGCAAAAGGATTGTGGAACATTGTGCAAGGTGTTGAAAGACGTCCTGTTACACCTGTAACGACAGATACTGCAAATATAGGTGCTAGAGCTGATGAAGATGGTGTCGAAGATGATATTCCACAGATTCTTGTTCGTGCTGCTATTTTTGTTGCACCTACTGCAGAGCCAATTCGCTGGGATGGCAGAGATGCCCAAGCACATGCATTGATAGCTTTGTCTCTCAAACGTGCCATTATTCTTCACATTCGCTCTTGCAGAACAGCAAAGGATGCTTGGGATACACTTACCACTTTGTACCAAGCTAGGAATGAGGCTCGTGTTGCTTACCTCCGAAAACAGTTGGAGAGTGAGCACATGAATGAAGGTGATTCTATGGACAATTTTCTCACAAAGATCAAAGACCTGAAGGAACAATTGATTTTTGCTGATGAGGTTATACCAGATAGCTCACTTGTGCAGACCGTTCTGAATGGTCTTCCTGATTCATATCAGAGTTTTGCCTCTACTCTTTGGTTGATGATGAAAGGCAATCCGAATGCCTTGTCATTTGAGGAATTAGTCTCTGTTATGTTGCACGAAGATCAGTCCATTATGCGTGTTGCAGATCAAGCTTTCCTGGCTAGTCAGAAGGGCAAAGGAAAATGGAGCTCTTCTACTAGTAAGCAGAAATCTGCAAATGCTGCACAATCGAAGAACCAGGATAAAGATGATTAGAAATCAGAAAAGCAGAAATTGTTTTGCAAGTACTGTAAAGGAAATGATCATATCATAAAGAACTGTCCAAAACTGGCTACTAAAGAGGCAAAGAAGAAAGAGGCTGGAATGGTTGTTGCAGAGGCCTCTACACAAAAAATAGAGTCTGCAAATCTTGTGCAAGAAGAAGAATGGGCGTTTACTACTGTCTGTAGCTTTGACCCATCTTCTCATGATCAGTGCATGTCTCTAGTAGACTTAGATGTTTAGTACTTTGACAGTGGGACAACCAAACATATTACCTCACAGCGCAATTTCTTCTCTTCACTCGAGCCGGCCCCTACAGGGAATACTATCACATGCGCCAATAACTCCTCTTATCCTGTTATGGGAGTTGGTAAGATCATTCTGACTACTGCTGATGGTAGTTCTTTCACTTTGTCACATGCTTTATTTGTGCCAGGGATCAAAAAGAACCTGTTATCAGTTTCTGCATTAGCCAAGATTGGCTTGGTTGTGAAGTTCGTTGATGACAGGTGTACATTCCATGATCTCTCAAATGGCGATGTGATTATTGCTTCTGGCATTTTATGTCGTGGGCTGTATAAGCTCATAGACTATGAAAGATCTATGAATGATTCGGCATGTGCAGTTCATGATTCTCAGGCTATGTGAGATGCAAAGCTTTGGCATGCACGCTTTGGTCATCTGAATTTTTCTAGTTTGCTACGCTGTAGAAATCTGAAATGGTGTCCTCTTTGCCCAAACTTGAGGCACCTAGAAAACATGTTTGTGAAGGCTGTATTTTGGGCAAAATGCAGCGTTCTTCCTTTCCAAAAGATGGTTCAGTTCGGGCTACGCAGAAATTGCAGCTTGTACATAGTGATGTCTCTCGTCCTATGCAGACACCCTCTTTTGGAAATTACCTTTACTTCGTGACTTTCATTGATGATTTTTCCAGGCATGCATGGGTATATCCACTCAAAGCAAAGTCCGAAGTGTTCATGTGCTTCAAACAGTTTTTGGTTTTGGCTGAAAATCTGTCAGCATGTAAAATGGGCACCCTCCGTTTTGATCGAGGGGGGGAATATATGTCTTCAGATTTTAATGCATTTCTGGCTGAACATGGGATAAAACACCAGTGTACAGTGTTGTATACACCTCAACAGAATGGAGTTGCTGAAAGAAAGAACAGGTCACTTATGGAGATGGCGAGGTGCATGGTCAAAAGTCAGGCTTTACCACATAGTTTCTGGCTTGAGGCTGTCATGTGTGCAGCATATGTACTGAACAGGTGTCCCACTAAAGCGTTGCAGTCTATCACTCCATATGAGGCTTGGCATGACCGCAAGCCATCTGTTGCTCATCTACATGTTTTTGGTTGTTTCGCATATGCATTAGTGCCTGAACAACATCGTAGAAAATTGGATGATAAGGCAGTAAAATGTATTTTTGTTGGGTACAGTTCTGAAAGTAAAGGCTATCGTCTGTATCATCCATAGACTAAACGCATTCTGGTTAGCCGTGATGTTGTCTTTGTGGAAGATGCTATTCAGCCATTGCTTTCATGTACTAAGGAGACATCAATTAGCTCCAAAGACATGTATGATACTTTGATGCCTCTTTTTACAGGTGGACAGTCTAGTGCTGGTCCTAATGAGGCAACTTCTTAGCCTTTGCAGGTTTCATATGATGATGCAGATCATTCCATTTCTGATGCAGATTTACATGATGCACTTGTTGATGAGAGAGCTGATATTGAGCAGGCAAAAACTATGCCAAAATGGCTGGTGCAGACTTTGCGTGACAGCAAATTAGATGCACCTTTGTCATATCGTACTCGTTTAGGCTCTCATAGTGCATCCTTTTCATCACATTGCTATGCTATGGCTGCATCTAGTATATGTGATGAGAATGAGCCTGTTTCTTTTGATGAAGCACAAAATTCAGAAAATTGGATGGCTGCTATGCAATCTGAATATGATGCTATAATGAAGAATGGTACATGGTCTTTATGTGACTTGCCTCCTAGCAAGAAGGCCATTGGCACTAAGTGGGTATACAAGCTGAAGCGTAAACGTGATGGTATAGTTGACAGGTACAAGGCTAGGCTTGTTGCAAAGGGTTATGCACAGGAAAGAGGCATTGATTTTGATGATAACTTTGCACCTACATGCCGTATGACTACTGTTCGGAGCATTTGTGCACTTGCAGCCCATCCTGGTTGGAATGTACATCAGTTGGACATTAAAATAGCATTTTTGAATGGTGACTTGCACGAAGAAGTGTATGTTTTTCAGCCCCGTGGCTTTGTGCAGAAAGGGCATGAAAACCAGGTGTGTAGGTTAAAGAAGGCATTATATGGTTTAAAGCAAGCACCACATGCTTGGTATGAGAAGATACATGCCTATCTGATTGCACATGGTTTTGCGAACAGTCCAACTGAAAGCACCTTATATGTTAAGCGTGCTAATGATGTGCTTCTGATCATTGTTGTCTATGTTGATGACATGCTGCTCACTGGTCCTATTGAGACACATATTGCTGATTTTAAGGCTGATTTGCATGCCTCATTTGAGATGTCTGATTTGGGGCATTTGCATCACTATTTGGGCATTCAGTTTATGCATGTTGATGGTGGAATGGCTTTCTGTCAAACGAAATATATTGACACATTATTGCAGCATTTTGGCCTTGAAGATTGTAAGCCTATTGCCACTCCTATGGAGACAGGTTTACGATTGAGTCTTCATGATGCTGGAGATGCATTTGATGTTGTTCTCTATCAGCAGGCTGTTGGATGCTTTATTTACTTATGCATTACTCGACTAGATATTCAGTTTGTTGTCTCACAGATGAGCAGGTTTATGCATTGCCCAGGAGTCACACATTGGAAGGCCGTTAAGCGCATCTTTGGCTACTTGAGTGGTACTCGGATACTTGGGTTGTTTTATCCCAAGGGGGAATCACTACCGCCAGATTTGCATGCTTTTTCTGACTTAGATTGGGCTGGTTGCTATGACACTCGTGTGTCCACCAGTGGTTTTTGCTTCATGCTTGGTAGCTCATGTATATCTTGGTTGAGCAAGAAGCAGCCTACTGTGGCCACTTCCAGTTGTGAGGCTGAGTATAGGGCAGCTTTCACAGCGACTGTTGAGTGTGTGTGGCTCAGACGCCTTATGGCTGATTTGGGTGTTGGCCAGACTTCTGCCACCACCATCTTCACTGACAGTCAGAGCGCATTGGCAGTTGCAAGGAACCCTGTGTTCCATGCTCGCACTAAGCACATTGAGGTGCATTATCACTATGTCAGGGAGAGGTTCTCTGCTGGGGAGATCAGCTTGGCATATGTGCCCACGTAGGAGAACATTGCAGACCTTTTCACGAAGGCTCTGCCTAGGGAGAAGTTTGAAGCTTTCCGCAAAGCTTTGGGTGTACTTCCTCTTGTGGAGTGATTTCCACATAGCTTGGCACTTCCTTATACATGAGTGCCAGCTCCTTGTTCACCGCATCACTCCCAGGGGGCGATTGTTGATATATTTAGGTAGTGATGTGTGTGAACACTCTAGGACCGCCGGGGCACTTTTTTCCCTCTTTAGGAGGTTTTTTTCCCCCGGATTGTATATACGCCTATTGCCCTAATGGGCTACTTATCTTTGTACATTCTCTAGTAATACATTCAGTATTGTGTGTTTGTGCTCCAAGCTTCTTCTTCTTCCTTGTGTTGTTCGCGTGCTTCCGCAGACGTCTATCTCCAACAATATCAAGAGGAGATAACTTTCATTTGAATGTAGGAAAAGGTAGGACAAAGGAATATTTTGAAGAGAGCAAACATAAATCAAAGTCAATTCAAAAGATGCCAACCAAAAATGCTTGAGAATAGTAGATCTGATGAACAAATGAGAATGCTATCTATTGAGAGTCAAGAAATATCTATTGAGGAAACCAAAGGTAGACAAATAAAGGTTGAGAAGCAAAATTTTGAGCAGATATTGAGAGAACAAATGGAAATAGATCATAAAAGAGAATCGAGCATGATGTATATGTTTCCTTTGATCCAAAAATTTTGACTAATGAGGATCTATTTGATCAAGAGAAAAGTACAAAATTACAATCTCAATTAAACTTTGATAAACAAATTGAACTAGAAAAGAGTAAAGAAGAAACTCAAGAAGATATAAAATTTGATAAATGAGTTAACAAAGTAGAAAAATAATTACTTGATAACATTATCAAGTAAATTGAGGGGAGTGTAAAGACGACTTCAAAGACTTGTAAGAGTTTGAAAAAGAATAAGAGAAGTAGAAATCTAACTTTCAAGACATTTACAAATATTGAAGGTTGATTGAAGAATAATCATAATGAAACATACAAAAACGATCAAGAGCTATTGAATGATAATGATTGATGATTGATGATTGATGATTGATGATGATGATTCTTGATTAATGATTGATGGATAATGATTGATGAATAATTAATAATTGATGATGACGATAGTTTATGATTGATGAATGATTAATAATTAATGATGATGATGGTTTATGATTGATGAATGATTAGTGATTGATGATGATGATGGTTTGTGATTGATGAATGAGTAGTGATTGATGATGATGATGGTTTATGATTGTTGATAATTGATGATGATGAAAGATAATGATTGATATTGAAAATGAATGATGATGATGGTTTATGATCATTGATGATGATTATGATGCTAGAGGATATTGAAGACACTGAGGTTGATGTTGATGAAGAATGATGAACCAAGAAAGTTAAAGAAAAAATGGATTGATCAACGATGAAGATGGAGCAAAATGATGAGGTGAAATATTTGGGATTTGAAATATGTTTTCTTTCTGAAAGAGCATTTGCATTGCATTTTTGTGTGTGATAAAGATATGTACGAATTTAAGAAAATCATGTAGAATGAAGATAGTAAATATCTATGATGGTTTTGCATGAAGCATGAATGATCAGAAATGATATGAATGGAATCAGTTAGCGAACTAGAGACTTTTCGGAGTGAAAGCTTGGGAATGTGATGACATGCTTAAACTGAGTGCGTGTATATGCTGATTGATCTGAATGCTTAGTGAGTGGGATTCTTTGAGCCCTAATATTTATTTCTTTCATGCTCAAGCCAGCTATATATGTATGTGCATGTTATTAGAGCATTGTGATGGGCTAGTAGGGGAGAGGAACCACCTTTGTCAAGTGATCAAGGCCATGAGCTGTAGCTAGTCCCGTCGTAGGCCGGACCTATATTTTATCATGTGCCTGCATGGGTTGGTAGGTGGCTGGAGTCACTCTGATCGGGTGGTTAGAGCCACGAGCTGGCGTTGATTTCATGCAGTGCTCACGTTGTGTATATCGTGTGCTATGTCGGATCGATAGATAAGTGGGATAAACTTGGCCAGGTGGATAAGTCCATGAGTTGCATCCGATTTCAACATAGGTTGATTTATGAAAATAAAGATAAAATAAAAATGCTAAGCTGAGATGAAGTGAAAAATAAAAGAAAAGAAAAAGAAAGAGAAAGAAAAATAAAAAAGTAAAAGAAAAGAAAAAGATCTTATGGAGAGTTGGACAATAGGGGATAAATAGTGGCAAACAAGATATATTCTATAAACTAGATTAGTAGAAACTTAATATATGCTGATACTTAGGATAAGTTGCTGGATGTGAATGAGTTGAATAAATAGAAGATCTAGAAATCCAGTGATTTATTAGCATGACTATTTATTGGATTACGAAAGCAAAAACATAGTATGACATTTGTCAAGCTTGCATCTACTTAATTTTCTAAAATTTGTAGTAATCTTTATAAAGTTTCATGGAGTGCATGAGATCACGCTTTGATTTTTGAAAAGAAAGACATTAAAAAAAAAACAGATATAAAACAATCATGATATATTTCTCTTAGACTTTCCACATTGGCCCATCAAGACGACGTGCAGGTTTAGTGGGGGCAAATATGGGGATGAAATCCCTCAGGGAAGTGTACATCAAATTTTTTTTAAGGTCATTGATTTTTTGGTTTGGTGTGATTTTTGACGAAGAAAGAGTTATAAAATATGCATGTTTCTATTGATTTAGTTGACTATGAGATGCGAAATATGTTTGATCTTTAAAACCACTTGAAAACCTCAGTTTTACTCCGAGAGAAACCCAAATTTGGACCCTTAGAATTGGCATTTACCCTAGGTCAAACCCTTAAAAATAATTAGTTTATGAATATCTAGTGTGAAATCAAAAACCTTAATTCGAGAAAAATAAAAAAGACTATCCAAAAATAGAAAGTTTGAGAGGAGATTAGAAGAATCTAGAAGGAACCTCTAGGGGACCTATAAATAGGTGCCAAGCCTCATTTGGTCCTCCCCATAGATCTTCCTTATGGATCTTCTTTCTAGGTGGTTTCTCATGATTTAAAGAGGATTATATAAAGTAAAGAAAAGAGTTCGAAGACCGAAGTGAAGAAATATACCCTCCTCGTGGATCTTCCTTGTAGAACTTCTTTTCAGGCATTGATATTGGGAGATTATATGAAGTAAAGAAAAGAGTTCAAAGATCGAAGTGAAGCATTATTACGCACCGTGGATTTTGCTTGCGGATCGTCCCTCTTGGTTACTGCGGTTTTATGAAGTAAAGAGATATATTTGAAGTAAAGCTTGGACCCGAAGTTTATGAAGTTTGAAAACATGTCATGACATAAAGTTCATACTGTGAAGAATGACGGGAAGCCCGTGGACGCCTTCTCCTACTATAACAGGAAGTCTACATTGTATTACCTGATCCGCACTATAGCGGCCTATTGTATCATCGATGTGCACTGTAGTGCCCTATTGTATCCCTGATCCACACTGTAGCGGTCTATTGTATCACTGATCTATATTGTTGATATTATTGGAGTACTCCAGTTGTATTTACATTGTATCACTGAGCATAGTTATTTCATTTCGCACTGTATCTCTATCTTTTGTATGTTATGCTTACGAGCATATACGGACATCATCGAGCATTCGCTTTCTTTTATGAGACGTGGGCCTACGACGAGTCACCAAACGGAGGGCCACGCACCTAGCATGCAGATGTCGCTCATCAAATAAGGAGGACGACCCACACCGGGGCCTGATCCAACCCTCCTTGCCTCCATCCCGACACCGGAATGGGAAGTGGTGGTCAGAACTAGAAAGGGTAATCTTCTTTCTTCCAGTGAAGGCTACAAACAACTGTGACTTTTGAAATCACTTCATGAAGTCAGCTATATGCTTAAAATCTTATGGAATAATGTATAAAAATGCACACCTCGATATTAATGGTCTCATTCTCCACATGTTGGCCTTTTTATCACTCGAATAACCTGGCTAAATAAAGAGAAATGGTAGTAATTCAACCTGCACTGGCCAACTGTGTGTGCTTATTATCGAGATTCCTTTGGAAGAAATGGGGTTTTTCTACTTATCTATCAAAGCTTTTTTATTATTTGTATGTATTGAAAAAGTTTCACATTGAAGTTCAATGTCTTACTCTGACAAAGGTTGTACTTATTGTAAAAAAAAGATGATACATTGAAATTATGGATTTCAGGCTTGCAAGGTTAATCCGAGCAACACAATGAACTTTGGTGGATAATAAGTTTTGTTCACTTTGCTTACTTAGTGATAGTATCAACCTGAAATTAATTAGAGAAAGGCTCCAAAGTTAAGGGAGATAGGAGAGTACCTGTAGAAATACCTATAATGCCAGTCTACTTACTCAGTTTTGGTGATTGTCTCGGAAGAGGAGGTACCAATGCTATCAAAAATCAAGTTCTCTTAGCATTAAGTACTACAAGCATGTACTTAGATGTTGCAATATGAGGTTTTAGTGCTATTTTAAATAAAAATTCCTTTGTAGTGAAAGATAATCATTTCCTTTATGTTGAGCTTCTATGAGCCAAAAATGCATACCGCCTAGGGTGGAAAACTGACATATCTTGAAAGCATGCTTTGCTAATTTGTTGATAAAAGCAAGTCTGAATCCTGTAAACTAAAGTGTTTACAAATAAAATTTAAATCTTAAACTAATTTTCAGAATCGAGGTGTACGTGAAGGGCAGTCTAAATTGTGATCCTTTGAATCAAGATGTCTACAGTTTAGAGTGGGAAACGCTTTAGGTCAAAATTGTTGTCATTTGTAAATCGTGATCTTGATCCTTTGAAGATGTATACATGTTAGGGTCGGAAATAGCGATCAAGGTCTTAACTGTAATCTTTATATTAACTATAATATTCAGAATAAATAATTATCTTGAGATCAATTGTAATTTTTAGAATCTATGTGTATGCAAAGAGTGTGCAAACAAGAAATTGGAGAATAATCATGTTACATATGCCTAACAAGATTTTGTTGAAAACCATAGCCAAGAAGATTATGAACTAGATGCATAAGTGGATTGGAAAACTATCATGCAACCACATATCTAAGTTCTATCACCTGCCTAATCTAATGAGATCTTTCTCCAATCCATAGAACTATGTCCTTTTACCTTTCCATCTTCTTTTTCCTCTCAATGCTCTGCTTTGACCTTTCCACCTTTATCCTCTCAATGCGCATCTAATCAGTTTCTATGATCATATCTTTGAATTCCTTGGTATATATATATATAAGTGAGAGCAAGGAGAAGGTGTCCAATTCTCATGCTAGTTACTCTTGTGTCTTAAAAGTTTCTTCGATCGAATATTAACATTTCCTTGGCAAGATCTATAAAAAGTTCTTTTCGAGAGGTCGTTTGGCTTTTGAAAAATTCCTCTAATCTAGTTAATTTGACATAAGACTAAGTCTATCTCTTTTAGATCCCTTCATCGATATTATCCATGGGATTTACTTAGTATCTTTAACTCATATCTTCATGAGTTATATTCTTGCTTAAGTCTTTTACATTTTATTGGTGTTTTTAGAACCTTGGCTATTCTTTAAGGGACCAACAACTTTATGTCATCCCTTTGAATTAAGAAATATGTCATGCTTTTCAACCAATCTTTATTGATTAATCTTATCCATTCTCAAGTTCCTTACTATGGATATTTCTCAAGTCCTTCACTAGCTTATCTCTTGGTTAGTCGTGAATTGAAATTCTTTCATGAATTCCATCCTTGCATATCCAATTCTAACTTTTTTTGTGCCAGACATTGATCCACAGGGATCATTGATCCATAGGGATTAGTCCATTTGATCCACAAGGATGAGTCCATATGTGTGAGGGACAAGGGCCAGCTAGCCAAGGTCCCAAACTTGGGGGATACCCTAAGGTACGTTGGTAGTAATGGGCAGTTCTTGGGTAGTAATGGGAATAAGTGTTGCATGATGGCTAGATATTCACACTAGACTATTCTAGATCATTGCTATTTTAGAGTACATCATTGCTATTTTAGAGTACAAGAGGGTATATATGGATGGGAGGTGATTCACACATACATGATTCAAGCGATTTCCAACACTTGGTATCAGAGCCATCAGGGATTTTCTCATTTTTCCTTTGCATTGTTGTCATTGTGGAGAGCTTTTTCCATCATCATCATCAGGTCATCTCGATCGTTGGCATTCTCTACAGAGATGGAGCAAAAGAAGGCTACCAGGGCACCCATGTGACCCTCGCTTTAGACTCTGAAGGGTACCCAGACTACCATGCATTTCAGGATTCACAACTTTCTCTGCACCTACCTGAAGGCTTCCCTGAGAATTGGATGTGCATGTCTGAGCCTGTAGAAGTGATATCTGCCTCGAGAGTTGCCCATGTGAATAGTCTGCCCACAATCAGGAGATCTCCCAAGTTTCGACGCCCTTGTGTTTTTTTCTTGCACATCAGAGTGCGAATCATTGCCCACTCACACTCTCCTGGCATGTGCATGTGCCCTAGCTTTTTCGTCCACACATGTTGAACCAAGCTCATGCACAAGGCACAGAGATAAAGGGCTTTTGTTTTTTCTTTTCTGTATGTACTGAGCGACTATAGATATAGTCACTCACTTTTAGCATAGACTATGTGGGATTAAAAGACAAGCTAAACACTTGGTTTTGGGCTGGAGAGTCTTGTACAAAGATTTAATGGTGCCAAATTTTTGAAGAGTTAATTGTGTGTCATAGCCTAGAGCTTATCAAATTTAGCCAATTTAACCCACTTATCTTCACTCTTTTGGTCATATCTTCGTCATCCAAGATCCAAATCCAGAACTTCTTCGTACTATGGATAGCTCTCTTATAGCTCTTTCAAGAGAGTGGTTGTAAGGCATACTTCAGCTTCAATCTCCATTATTTAGAAAGCTTGGAGTTCGGCCATTTATCTTCAACAACCCTCTTTCGAGCATCATTTTGAAGCACAACCTATTGGGACAGACTTGGAAAGCTATTCTGATAAAGCGTGGACTATTTTTAGCCCATACACACACCTACAAATTATTTTTTTCAACCTCCTGATAAGTCTCTTGTCGATCTATATGCATTGTTGCTCTCTTTTTGTATCATATTGCATATAGGATATGCAAGTTTTGCATAGTATCTAGAGTATAGGCATAGTTTAGATGTGGATTTGTACTATGTGGTGCATGTATTCTTCTTGTAGAGACAGGTAAGTATTTTCTTGCAAGTTAGTGGGGAGCAAAATATAATTTTATTAGGTTGTGTAATACCCTTCGGTTTACTTGTAGTTATATTGTGCCTATCGGCATTGCAGAATTTGTCAGGGTGTGTAATCCCCTTTCGGTCTACTTGTAGATAGACTGTGCCTGTCGGCACCATTATCAGGAAAATAGCTTGACGATTACTTAGAATAGTTTTTCTAGTTTTAAAAATTATATCGTTATGCTGTTGAAATTTTTAGAAAATTAGTATGCATATGCGTTCAAGCATATAGAACATACTAAAAGTTTCTTATTTTGTTATGTTCCATTGAGCAGAGCCTTGTAATTTTTTTTTTGTTGCCACTTACTTGTTTTAAGTATCCATAGAATATCCAAAGTATATAATGATCAAGATGAATGATTAGTAGCATTTTGATCAAAGAATCATATAAACTTGTGGACATCTAGTAGATATCACTACTTGGGAAAAATTAATACAAGGATGAACCCAAGGGCAGTCTTAAGACAAGGGAAAAGTGTTGCCAAGGTCATTAGAATAGGTGGTTTAGTAGCTCACAACTAAGAATTCTAGGAATTCTAGTTAGAATCTAGAATAGAGGATAGATCATCTTCAATGATTCCGTGATCTAGAAGAATGCAAGTGGTATTTTGATCAAAAGGAATAAAGTCGAGATTTGAAACATGTAAAGTAATGCATTTAGAAAGAGATGAGAATTTTTCAAGTAAAAAATATTTACCTTTTGCAAAAAGGAAAAATTGACACAAGGGCTAGTTTTACCAAGGTCTCATGAGTTAGAAACTTAGAGGTAAGAGATTTCAAGGTAAATTGAAATCTTAGAAGAGAACTCTAAGAACACCTATAAGTTTAGGATGCTTATAAATTAAGTATCTAGTTCATAAGTAGTTCCTATACTTGCATAGCTATGAGTTCTAGTGCACATTTCTATGTGTATAAAACAAAGAAGTCTATTTCACAAGAAGTATAGACTTCAAATTTGTGGAATAAAAAGGGCAAATCAAGTTTGATGAGAATGCCATAGTTAGAAATAGTAAAAGAAAAGTCACGTAAGAACTTCCTAGATTTAGGAGTTGAGACATAGACTTTAAAGTTTCTAGTTTTATAAGAAATCGTATCCTCAATCCATAACAGTTTAATATGGGCAGATGGGGTAGTTCCATTTAGCTATCTACCTAAGAATGAAAAATAGAGATCCTATGTGGGCTCATTTTCATTAAGCAAGGAAGGCAAGTCTGTAGACCAAGAACTCCAGAGTGACCAAGATACAAAGAAAGGCAAGGTTTGTAGAGAGAAAACAAGGCAAGTATGCGGGTCAAATATTCAAGAGTGGCCAAGATATTTAGAAAGGCAATGTTTTCAAACAGTAAACAAGCCAAGGCTATAGTCTAATTCCCTAGTAGGAACTGGGACAAAGTTATATAGCAAGGCACAGTTTGCAATAAGCAGACAAGGCAAGATTGTCTCCAATAGAGAGTTATTATACAAGTAAGATAACTATTTCCAAATGGAAGACAAGTTGAAAAGCAAGTTTGATTTTTCTATTAATAGTGCATCATAAATACTGACCAAGTAAAGTGATCAAGTTTGAGCATGAGGAGAGGTGACTACTAATCTGTGGAGAATGAGATCTCCAAGAGACGCGATTGGTAAATGCTACCAAGTTGCTTAAAATTGATTGTAAGTTTATTTATTTTCTTTACTTTGTGCATTCGTCATGTAGTATGATGGATTCATGTAGTCATGGAGACTCTAGTTGGAATGTTGTAGCACTTTCAGTGAAAATGAGAGTAGAATTCCAAGAGTTGTTCATGAAAGAATTACAAAAAAGGGCTGATTAGACTAGCTATTCACCCTTTGGTAGCACCAGTTTTTTTAGGGAAGAAGAAAGACAAATCTTATAGGATGTGTGTCAAATACGAGCAATCAATAAGATTACTATCAGACATATATATCATATGTCTACGATTGATGATCTTTTAGATGCTCTAGGTAGAGCCCTTGTATTTGGTAAAATAGATTTTACAAGTGGCTACCATCTGATAGAGTAAGAGATCATGATAAGACTCAGTTAATCCAGAGAAGGCTCAATTGTTTCTTTCGAGGATAGAGTATATAGGGCATGTGGTATCAACCGATGGGGTTCAAATGGATCCCAAGAAGGTTTTTAGTTATATTATTTTGACCTATCCCTCAGGATGAGGGGCAATTATGGTTCTTTCTAGGACTTTCTAATTTCTATGGGAAATTCATCTCTTCTTATTCATCAATAGCAACACCTATGACGAACTTGCTTCAATGTAAAGTTTCATTTACATGGAAGAAAGAGCAGCAAGATTGATACTTTGAAACAAGCTATCTTAGAGGCTCCTATACTCAAAGTGGTAGATCCACAAAAACCCTTTTAGTTAGAGACAAATGCTAGTGGCATAGCCATAGGGACAATTTTGAGCCAAGATGGCATGCCCATAGCTTTTGAGAGTACAAAATTGACTAGTGCACAATGCAACTGGCTAGTGCATGAACAAGAGTTGTATGCAGTGGTGTATTCGCTTAAAGTCTAGAGATCTCTACAAGAGTAAGCATGAAGTACTTTTACAAGAGTTTGATCATATGAGGCCTTTCATGGGTTATGCCAATAGGTTGAGCATAAGTGAATTGATCAAGCATGTGGGCTTGGGTATAATTGTACCAATAGCTTCCCCTCAAGCCTAACATGCTTGATCTTCATTGCTCCTTGATTTTCTGCAACCCAATCGACAATTTGAACCTATTCATCTTTGTTCCATCCAATCTTTGTGAGTATATCTACACATTGTAAATGAGTTGATACATAGGATAGTTCAATATCCTTGTTGAGCGATTTCTCCATGACATAATGATAGTATACTTCAATATGTTTAGTCCTTGCATGGAAAATTGGATTGGCAACCAAGTGAATGGAACTCATGTTGTCACAAAAACTATTTTGAGTCCTAATTTCCAATCCAAGATCTGTAAATAGTGTCTTCATCCACATGTTTCTTGAGTGTCTATAGTAAGACCTCTATATTCAGCTTCAATAGAAGAGAGAGCAATTATGGGTTGCTTTTTGGATGACCATGAGACAAGTTTTGATCCTGCAAAGGTAAGAGATCCTAAGGTGCTCCTTCTGTCTTCGTTGGAGCCAACCCAATCTGCATCAAAGAACAACTTTAGACTTAAATCACATACCGGAAGGGTAGTATAATCCTTCATTCATGGTCCCTTTGAGAAATTCGAGTATCCTCTTTGCAGCATCCATGTGAGGTTTCCTGGGTGTGTGCATAAATTGACTTAGCACACTCACACTATAACATATATCTACTCTTTTCAATGTGGCATAGTTCAAACTCCTCACAAGACTTTGATTACCTGTGACATCTTTTATGAGCTTGCCTTCATGTGAGCTCAATTTATGACTAACCTGCATTGGAGTACCTACAATCCTGCAATCTTGCATCTTGAACTTTGTCAACAAGTCTTTAATGTATTTCCTTTGAGTAACGAATATACCATGATCTCTGTATACTACTTCCAATCCTAGGAAGTATGTGAGTGAACCGAATTCACTTATCTTGAACTTTTCTTGCATTTGCTCCTTGATCTTCTTTATCCCATTTGCATCATTTCCTCTAAGTATAATATCATCCACATACACATACAAATAGATGACTTTAGAATTACTGTTTTTGATGAAGAGTGATGGATCTGGCTTGCTAGGTTGAAATCCTTTATCCTGCAAGAATGAAACAAGCCTGTGATTCCAAGCCCTTGGGGCTTATTTGAGTCCATATAGAGCTTTATTAAGTTTACACACATAATCAGGATGTATTTGATTCTCAAAAATAGGTGGTTGTGCCATACACACCTCTTCTGTTATCCATCCATTAAGAAATGCATTTTTTACATCCAATTGAAGTATCTTCCAAATTGGAAGAAGCAATGCTAAGCAGGACTCTAATTGTAGGCATCTTTGCCACAGGAGAGGTCTCATCATAATCAATTCCCTAAGTTTGTGCAAATCCTTTTGCCACAAGCCTTGCCTTATACCTATTAATGGAGTCATTTGAGTTATTCTTCAATTTGTAAATGCATCTTGAACATATCACTTTCATTGATGAAGACTTGGGAACTAATTCCCAAGTATTATTCTCCTCAAAAACTTCAATTTCTTCTTTCATTGCATGTCTCCATATTGATTTCTTATTTGCTTTCTCAAATGTTGAGGGTTCCTCTTGATTTATGTCATGTTCTAGATAGATTGAATGTTTAGTAACTAGGGAAGTATCAAATCCATACCTCTCTGGTTTTCTGTTCTCCCTCATGGACCTCCTTAGGCCATGATGTGATGATTCTACCTCTTTTCCAAGTTCCTGCATTCTAGCTTTACCTTTAGACTTTCACATTTTGAATTTTTTAATCTGTGTTGCTTCATCATCTTTTGGGTATCTTGTTCTTCAATTATAGGAAGGTTGTCCTTGACAAGTTTTGGAAAATCTTCTTTAAGATCATAAGGTAAGTTGATCTTACTGCATGAGTCTTGATACCAACAACTATTCTCATCAAATACTACATCTCTACTCACCAAGAATCCTTTGGTTGTTGGGTTGTATAATGTGTAGCCCTTTTGGTTGTTGTCATATCCAATGAACACACATCTTTCAACTTTTGGATGCATCTTTTCTCTAACCTGTGAAGGAACATGAGCATAAGCAATACATCCTAAAATCTTAGAATGATCCAAGCTTGGTCTTCCTCCATTCCAAGCCTCATATGGTGTCATGCCAGAAAGTGACTTTGAAGGTAACCTGTTAATCAAATAAGTGTCTATGGATATAGCCTCAACCCATAAATAGCTAGGTAAGTTTTTTTCATTTAGCATAGACCTTGCAGCTTCAACAATTGTCCTATTCCTTCTCTCTGCCACTCCATTTTGCTCAGGAGTGTACCTTGTAGTAATCTCTCTTTTGATTTCCCTTTCTTGAAGAAAGGAGTCAAATTCATGGGAGAAGTACTCTCTCCCTCCATCTAACCTTAGCCTTTTTAATGTTTTACCTATTTGATTCTCCACAAGAGCTAAATATATTTTGAAGCATGAAAAGACTTCATCCTTGTGTTTCATAAAGTATAGTATAGTCCATCTACTACAATCATAAATGAAGGAGACATAATACCTTGATCCAAATATTGAAGCATCCTTGCTAGGTCCATATACATATATATGAACCAAATCCAAGAGATGTCTTTGCATATATCCTTCCTTCATGAATGGTAACCTGTGAGACTTTCCAAATTGACATGCACTACACTTGTAAATTATGTGATGCTTTGATAAATTAGGGAGTCCAAGTACACTTCGGTCCTTGCAAATTTATGTTAATGATCTTTCTCCAATATGTGCTAACCTTTTGTGCCATATTTCCAATTCTGTGAGTGTCTTACTACCATAATTAAAGAGAGCAATGCTCCTAGTGTCTTGCAATTCAAATGTGAATAATCTACCTGTCTTTTCACCCTTTGAATCCTTGACTTGGATCTTCAACAAAAGCTCCTCCTTTTGTGAACCTTACTTGTAGCCCTTCTTCATAATTTGTCCCACACTTATGAAGTTCTTTGTGATGGTAGGGACATAGAGTACCTTGCTAAGTAGGTTGATGTTTCCATCAGGTGCTTTTACATTTCCTATCTTCTCCACCATATGCCTTGTATCATCACCTATTTGCACTTCATGCTTGTTCCTTGGATCTTCTAAATCTGATAGGAGGGCCACATTTCCTACCACATGATTTGAGCAACCTGAATCTATGTAGAAAGCATGCTCATCAGATTTGCCTTGTGACATTGTCATATTCATGAGACGTAGAGAGTCTTCTTGATTTGAGTCTTCTGTGTAATTGTTGTAGTCTCCTCTCCCTTTGTATCCTCCTTGGTAGGTTGAATTGTTGTAGTTGTTGTGGTTGCCATGGAAATTATTGAACCTTCCTCTTGAGTAGCCGTAGCCTCCTCTATTGTAGCCTCTACCTCTTTGATTCTTGGAATTCTTAAAGAAATTCTAAGTTGTATGATTAGTTAATCAACAAATAGAACAAGGATTAGAGTCTTGGGATCTCCCCTTGCCTTGACTTCCTCCTCTGCCTCTACCTCTATCATGTCTTCCTCTAACTGCATAGTTAGCTTGGTGTGTACTTCATGATCCACTTTCTTTCCTCTTCCTTTGTTATCTTTGGCTTCACTTTTATTAGTATACAAGGCAAAAGATTGATTACCTTTGGAACCTTCTCCATTCTTCATGAGCTTGGCCTCTTGAGTAAGTAATTGTCCCATAAGTGTATTGAAGTTTGGTACATGCATATCCATGTATGGATCCATATTTGTGGTGAATACTTCCCACTTGTGATCTTCCTTTAAGCCATTGGTAACCTGCCTTACAATTTTCTCTTCTTCTATTACCTCTCCAATGCTTCCCAACTGATCTGCTATGTCCTTGAGTTTTGTGACAAAATCAGTCACATTTTGTTTGGGTGCTTTCTTGAGAGTTGTAAAGTCCAACCATAGTTGGTTCTTTTTGGTATTTGTGCTTGAAGAGAAGAAGATTTCAAGTGCATTCCACACTTCTTGTGAGGTTTTACAACTTCTATTGTGAGGCAAAAAAAGATCTAAGATAGTGTTGAGGAGATAAGACCTTGCAAGTGCATCCTTGGAGCACCATGTGCTCAATCTTTCTTGCTCTTCTTGTGTAGGTTGACCTTTTTTTTTGAAACTTGGCATACCTTCATCTCTAGCTATATAACCATATAGATTCCTGCCTAGAAGATAAGCTTCCATTCTTAAAGACCAGGTTAAGTAGTTACCTCTATCCAATTTGTCAATTGATGAAAGAAATCCATCTACCATGTTGTCCAACCTTGCTCTGAAACAACTGTGAGGATGGATTTGTATTTGGTGGAGATGAAGTGTTGTTGCAAAATCTTTGCACTATACTAGCCAAATGAACTCCAGAGATATGTAGTGGGCCCTTTTAGCTTGCCAAAGGATGTATTAGACACTCTATGTACCTTAGAAGATCAAGCTTGAAAGGATGAATCAAAACAGATATGTTGGAGTTGATCCAAGAACAAAAAACTTGTTATTTTTATTCATACACCTGTTCAGTGTTTTGAAGAATTCTCTAGGTACAATAATAATTGGCTTAATTCCTTTTGGGGAACTCTAATTAACTTAGTAAGCTAAGAATCATGAGTGATTTCATAAAAAATGATGGACTACTTGCAGAGAAAGTTATTTAGCAAATCATATCTCCATATCGACATTCATGGGCTGCTATAGTCATCAAACTAGTGAGCAAAGATATGCTAATATCGGATGATCTCAAGAAGCAATGCTAATGAAACTTTGCAAAATTATAATAGACAGTATGCTGATTGTATCACGCTTTGAACCATGGCAAATGATCAACTACACATTGAGAACAAGCTCGAACACTATTTTGATAGAGTTATAACAGAGAAGTAAAATGATAATATAATGATCATATATGTATTAAACATATACAAATACAATGTCATTGGCAATCAAGCATTGCTCAATGAGTGAGAGGTGAAAGAGTTATGAGGTGAGCTCTCACTTCATAATGGATGTACTACAGAATGATCTGTCTACCTCAAGATACAGGCATGTCTTCTTGATCCTCTTCTTATAGGTTATCTTTGAACGAAAGTTTGAATTCAAATTCAAACTTCTACCTAAAAGGTGAATGCTAACATATAGGATAGATTCTCTCATCACTCAACAACCAAGTGATACGTGATTTAGATCCTCCTAACTCTTGGTGAGTGTAATCCACTTTTACAAGAGTAAATGTGAAGTACTTTTACAAGAGGTTGATCATATGAGGCCTTTCATGGGTTATGTCAATAGGTTGAGCATAAGTGAATTGATCAAGCATGTGGGCTTGGGTATAATTGCACCAATAATATTTTACCCAAAGAGATCTAGAGCCTTCTAGAAGCATCCACTTGAGTTAACTCGAGTTGATTCGGACGCTTGCTACATATGCAATTATATGGTTGATACGTGGATGATTGATATCCATCAATACAACAAGGCAATCCCCAGGAGAGAGCTATATATAGAGGCATATGGTTGGGAGGAGAGTTATCTTTCTAGCATGTGGTAGTCATAATTGTTAGTTCTCTTGCATTGGTATCAGAGCTATTCTTACTCAGTTAGCTTCCTTTCATCGTTCTCTTCAAAGATTTAGTTGCTCATAACTACAATCACAAAGATGAAGAAGGCATACATGGTGTCAAAGATCTAAATGCACCATTTTTAGAAGATCACACATGGGACTTAAGCCCATGACCATACAATATAAAAATATTCGCTTTATCCAACATAGCAAGGCACATTCTTGATACAATATTCATACAATTCTGATCAAGTCTTTGTACGGAATGCTGCAGAAAATAGAGCATAAGCAAAAGGAGGAAGATATTGTCAGGCGATGAATCTTAAGGCTCGAACCCACGATGTTGTCAAGAAGAATTTCTATCTTATCCACGATCCCAATGCATGTTCGTACTGACTAGCTACGAGAAAGTTAAAAGTATCAATTATAGATCTATTTTGGCTATAAACATAAAAAAGAGTTAATTCTCATAGGTAAACATAGACAGGATTTGAATTGCCTTTCTGTGCAATTGTATGTTGTTCTATACCATTACAACAAGAGATATTTGACTTCCAATTCTTTGTGGAGGAAATTTATCTTTGTTCGCCAAGAAACCTTGACAGTGAAAGATAAAAAAAGAATTCCTTCTACAATCAGTGATCCCGAGGATCGATCCGGATGCCTCTACAATCCGAGGAAAATGCTACATCCACTACAGTAACAAGTTCTGATGTTTTTCCTGTCTGCAATATTATATCTATTATGTGCTCTGCTTATGCATATACTATGCTAATTATGAGCCGAGAACCCTTGATTTTTTTAATACAACCGATCCCGAGCCAATGTTGAGGCGGAAAGTGGAGACTTTGCATCTTCCTCTAGACTTCGAATTCAAGATTTTAGTTTGAACTCTATGATCCATCTCAAGCATACATCCAAGGGAGGCAACAAGTGAACTTCCTTTTATTGCATCAAGTTCAAAGGAAGTGACTTTTCCACTCCATCAAGTGAGGGCCATTGGAATTCGCCACTCTATAGAAACAATGGTCTTCAAGGAGGAATATGTAGTTTTTCTCATAGACCAAAGGATAGTTAATGGCTCCTCCAGAGGATCAATAGAAGGACATAGCTTAATTGGGAGATACCTATTTTCTAAGTCAATGTTTTCATTTCAATACTTTCTTTATTCATCGCTTTCATGTAGCTTGCATCTATAAATTATTGAAGCATGATAGTAGTCTTCATTTTTTTATAATGATTATGCTAACACTACGAATTCAATGAAAGCTAAATGGAAATAGAAGTATTGGGAAATAAATCAAGCACTTCATGCATCTAAAAGTTCATGCCCAAAAAAGAAATAATTGTTGGTGCATTTCAAAAGAGTGTTTTCATGCACAATACACATTTCTTCTTGCTTGAAAAGTATAGGATGCACTCAAGTTTGTGCACATGTATTTTTATATCTTTTTGAAAGGTAGCAAGTAGATTTTTTGTGCATGGATTCTTGGATGCACGCATGAAAAGCTCAAGTGGCAAGCTCAAGGACTGCTTGATTTAAGTTTGGTGCATAAAAAGAAATAAAAAGACATGCAAACACATGAATGCACTCACATGCATTTGCATGCAAGAACATGCATTGGCATATGACGAGGCATGATTTTTTTTGTGGATTTTTTGCTAAGTAGTTGAACAAATATACTTTCCTAATCATTACCTACTTTTTCTAACTCGATTAAGACACTTAGGTTAAATGGCAAAGTAGTTAGTTGCAAATCTCTTATCTGCTATGCAACTCAAGTAGCTAATTCACTTTTTCTTGAAAGTGATACTTAGGTATCACATATTAGGGTTCTTGCTTAGGAAACTTAGGCTCAGTGAAAGTCAAGTGCTCAATTTTCTTTTTGATCTGAATAGCAATAAAATAGGGCTACTTGCAAATTTCCTTCATGACTCTAAGTTTAGGAACAAACTTAGAGAATTCTAATGAGAATCTTGCATTTGAGAATTCATGCATCCAAGTAGGATGATTTGGAATGCTTTTATTTGACTCTATCCCAAGATGTGATTTCAAATGAAATCCAATGGAGCTTAAACTAATTGAACTTTTAAAGTTCAAAAAATAGTTAAAATGTTCCAAATTTTTACAAAACAAAGACTTTTTGAAGTTTTCACTTTGAATTCATCATCCTAAGGAATGATGAAAATCAGAGAAGTCATTAAACCTTAGCATCAATTGAACTTTAACATTCAATAGATGGATGCTAGGTTCCATGGCTACATCTCAGGTACAGATGCAAAGTCTTAAGAAAAGGGGGAAACTTTAAAAAGAACTCTTCCTTTTAGAAGATTAGAGATCTTCTTGGTTTCATTTAAGCTAATTATGGCTTAAGAAGAAACCTACGTCAAAGTGATCTTAGGAATTAGGATACTTCCTAACGATAAGCTAATAAATTAAATAGTCTAGTTAACTATTTAATTGGTTAAAAAGAAATATCTTTTGTACAATCTATTTTTAAAGATTTGAGTCGTCCAAAAGTCAAGAATTTCTTTTAAAGATCATTCTAATAATGCAAAAGATTCCAATAATGAATCATTTTGTTAGTATTATTTGATTCCTTGGATGGAATTTCAAGTTCATGATAGAATAAAGTCTCGCTAGTAGTGAGAATGGGCTTCTTCAAGATAGTTTGATAGCAACTAGTTCTGAAGAACTCACAAACCACTGGTAGTGGTACTTAAATCCAACGATAGATATAACATATCAAAGATTCTTAGCTTAGGAATCTGAGAGGCTTTAGCATATGCTCGGACTTGAGTTTCACAAAAGATCTCTAAAATCCCATGGGTAAGCAAACATGCTTTTGATTGTTTAAAGAGATCTTAATGATAAAGATTAAGCCTTTATTCTTGTCCCAAGATGAACCTGACTTGATCAAGCTTGGTTGTGATTGTCTAAGAACTTGTGATTGGAACTACATCAAAATTTGCCCAAGTATTGGTAATCGAATTCCTTTTGGAAAATTTTCACTCAAGTTCCATTTATCTAAAAGGAATGTGTGAAAAGAGTAAGATGTTCCAACTCTGAACAGAGTGAAATAGTCCAAGTATGTAGTGTGCAACTGTGTCAACAATAATTAAGTATGTGGAAGGTAAAAGATAAAGTTTACATAAAAGTGATTTCTTAAAGGTGAAATCCAAAAGCATGAGCGGATGCTTAGACTTAAGTAGTCCAGAGATTCTTGAAAAATCCTTGAGGTAGCTACTTAAAGCTTTACTTAGAAAGGAATCTAAAGACAAGAAGTAAAAAGCTCTTGTCACTACGAATTGTTCAAGAATAAACCAATTGGACTTGAAATTATAAAAACTCAAGTACTTGGAATTATAAATGGTTTTCATTTGAAAACTTTAGCAAATAAGAATAAATATTCTATCAAGAGGTTTTCAAGTTCCCAAAGGAAAGCACAAGATCATGAACGATCATGTGAAGGGATCAAAACCTAGAATATCAAGTTAGAGGTAATGCCTAAAACTTCAAAATATTTCAAACCGTTAACGTGAAAAGGTAGTCTATCAAAATATATTTAGACTTTGGGATAAGTATCACCCACACATTAATATGAATGTAAAATAGGATATGGGACACCACATTTTATACTCAGATTGATGTAGGGAAGATGGTATGGGACATCGGACCATGGGATGATAATTATCTTCTAGTCCTAGAATGGACTTTGAAGTTAGATTTGATCTTCAAGGGAATTAAAACTTCGAAATAGAAGTTTAAATTCAAGGAGGAGAATATAATGATATCAAAATACTTCAGGATCAAGGAAGCAAAAGATATGAAGTTGATAACTATGAAGATTTTTTGTTTCAAATAAAGACTTGTTCTTATTTGAATTATGAAACACTTCAAGATTAAGTGTTGATCAAAAAAATTTCTACATTTCTAAAGAAGGATTTTGACATTGAAAAGATCTTTTCAACTAATGAATGGACTCACTAAGTCAAGTACTAAGTTCCTAGTTTAACTTGGTAAATTCAATCCTTTGACGCAAAGCAATGCACAAGATTTGTATTCCTAATAAGCAGTCACAAAGATTGAATATAGGCATGAACTTAGTCTCAAGTGAAGTATTATTTGAGTAAAAATGCATCATTAGAACCTCAGTGGGTCAACACACTGAAGTTGGATACCACAGTAGTGTCATGTGGTTGGATGATGTTTAGACTTACTCTATGAATATTTTTGAGAATTGAGTTTATTTCTCTTAAAAAGATAGAAGAAGAAAAAGAGAAGAAAAGGCTTCAATATCTTGTTGAAATAGGTATTTACGGAGTTAAAGTCTTGAGTCATCAAGTATTTGCCTCATCGCAAGTTTAAGTGTCTTAGAAGCTTGAATTGTTGGACGGAGTTTTAATTCTCTTTTTCCACCTTCCAAGTCTTTTGATTTTGACTCAAATATGGTATCTGATTCTTTTCACAAAAGTCGAGGGTTAGCTAGTTAGAACCAAGTAACTAAATTAAACATCCCAGATAGATTCTATATACAAGAACTTCTTCAATCTTCAAAAGATGATAATTCTAAGTTGAGTTATTCATTTGAGCTTGCTTCCAATTATTTAGCATAACTCTAATGACTTTCTAGGGCTCAATCCACTCTAGAAAAGTGAAAATAGGAATCACTCATTAGCTTGACAATTCCTAGGAACTTAAAGCCAAAGAGTTTTGAAAAAAGCATCCTAACTTGGATAATTTTCATTTTGGATTTGATTTTGTCAAGTTATATTATGGTTGAGCAAAGTAAATGGAAAACTTTCTCCCACAGTTTACATAGGATTTTCAAGCCCATTAGGAAAAAGTGGCCCTCCAATTGGGTGAAAAAAATCACATAACTGTGGTTGGAAGTAAACCATTGTACAAACATCCAAGTTAGATGTTTGGATCAATCAAATTTTAAGTTTTCCAAATCGAATTCAAGTGAAGTGAAAGTTCTCAAAGTCTTGCCAAGGATAAGAATCTTGCCTTAATTACTATGTCCATGCACCAATTATGCCCATAAATGGACTAAGTAATTAGAATCCATCCATTTCATATGTTTGTGCCTAGATTGCAAATCAAGAAACAATGAAGTGGCTAGGGATGTTTTTAGATCCACCCTTATAATTCATTCATTACTTTGTACTTTGACCAATTTATCAAAATTGCAAATCCAAATAGTGTTTTGAATAACTTGGGCAGGAGTCCCACTAGAGAGATGAGACATGTTCTTCTAGTTTTAGAACATGACCATGTTCTTTCGGTTATAAGAACATGTGGCTCGGGGGTTGCCTAAAATATTTATATAGCTATATTTTTTAGGATAAAAATATCTCGAAGGGGGAAGAATTTAATAAAGTAATTCTATGGTCTAAGGGTCTGATCAGTTCAGACGGATTTGAAATCAAAAACCATTTGATCACCCATGTGTATGACCAAATATCTCATGTCTAGACTTACGAGAAGGTCATTTACTCTTGGAACCAAATGATCTACTTAGCCTGGTGGTTAAGACTCAAGGATGTGAAGGAGGAGCTCTTGGGTTCAATCCCCATGGGGTACATGGGGAGAGTATTTTCCCCAAAGAGATCTAGAGCCTTCTAGAAGCATCCACTTGAGTTAACTCGAATTAATTGAGACACTTGGTGCACATGGAGTTACATGGTTGACACGTGGATGATTAGTATCCACCTGCCCAAGAAGGCTGTCCCCTGGAGAGAGCTATATATAGAGGCATATGGTTGGGAGGAGAGTTATCTCTCTAGCATGTGGTGGTCGTAATTATTAGTTCTCTTGCATTCTTCCTCATATCTCAACATGCCTTTGATCTTCCATAGCCCTGTTTGGTAATGAGAGTTGCGTTTGTTCACTTGTTCCTCAAGATGCCTTTGTCTCCAATAGAGTTTTTCTCTTTGCATGTGACAAACATTTCATAGAGCCTTCTGGGTCCTAACCAAGATATGATGAGTCTTCATAACCGTTATCCTCCAACTTTTGGCTAGTGATGAGAGGTTGGGGAAGGCCAAATTCCAAGCCTTGAAAATCTCCTGTTGGATGGAGGTGAAAGAGAAAGATGTCGAGTTAGCATGAAACCACGATGCTTTCCTCATTTTGGTGAATGGATTGAGGGTGAGAATAAATGGGTAGTGACCTGAGATGGTAAGGTAAAGATTGATGTAGCTTAAAGGTATATCAAAGATTCTTAGCTTTGGAATCTGAGAGGCATTAGTGTATGCTCGGACTTGAGTTGTGGAAAAGATCTCTAAAATCCAATGGGTAAGCGAACAAGCTTTTAATAGTTCAAAGAGATCTTAATGATAAAGATTAAGTCTTTATTCTTGTCATAAGATCAAGCAGACTTGATCAAGCTTGGCCGTGATTGTTCAAGAACTTGCAATTGGAACTACTCTAAAGGTTGCCCAAGTATTGGCAATGAAATTCCTTTTGGAAATTTTCCACTCATGTTCCATTTATCCAATGGAGGTGTGAAAAGAGTAACCTGTTCCAAGTCTCAACAAAGTGAAAAATTCCAAGTATGTAGTCTACAATTGTGTCAATGGTAATTAAGTCTGTGGAAGACAAAACGTAAAGTTTACCTATCCTTAAAGGGATTTCTTAAAGGTGAAATCCAAAAGCATGAGTCGACGAGATTCTTGTAAAGTCTTGGCCATGGTAGCTACTAAGAAAGGAATCTAAAGACAAGAAATAAAAAACTCTTGTGACTATAAATTGTTCAAGAATAAACCAATTGGACTTGAAATTGTGAAAATTCAAGTACTTGGAATTATAACTTGTTTTCATTTGAAAACCCGAGCAAGAGAATAGATATTCTATCAATTGGTTTTGAAGTTCCCAAAGGAAAGCACACAATCATGAAACGATCATGTGAAGGGATCAAAGCCTAGAATATAAAGTTAGAGGTAATGCCTAAAGCTTCAAAATTCTTTTTAAGAGTTGAAGTGAAAAGGTATTCTATCAAGATATGTTTAGACTTTAGGATAAATATCACCCACACATTAATGTGAATATAAAATAGGGTGGTATGGGATGCCACATTTTATACTCAGATTGATGTAGGAAAGATGATATGGGACATTAAACTGTAGCATGATAATTATCTATTATCCCTAGAATGGATTTTCAAGTTAGATTTTGTCTTCAAGGGAATTAAAACAGCCAAAGAGAAGTTTAAATTCAAGGAGGATAAAATAATGGTCTCAAAATATTTCAATATCAAGGAAGCAAAAGATATGAAGTCGGTAACTTTGAAGATCTTCTTTTTCAAATAAAGACTTGTTCTTATTCGAATTAGTCTCTTCGAAGTTTGAATTGGTTGAACATAGTTTTAGTTCTTTCCTTCCTCTTGCCGAATCTTTTGTATTTGATTCAGATATGGTTTCGGTTCTTTTCACAAAAGTCAAGGGTTAGCCGGGTAGAACCAGGTAACTAAATTAAACATCCTAGATAGATATTCTCTACAAGAACCTCTTTCAATCTTCAAAAGATGATAAGTCTAAGTTGACTTACTCATTTGAGTTGCTTCAAGTTATGAAGCATAAATGACTTTCTAGAGTCCAGTATACTCTAGAATATAGAAGATAGGAATTGGTCATTAGATTGACGATTCCCAACAACCTTTAGCTAAAGTCTTTGAGAAAAGTGTTCTAAGTTGGACAAATTTTGTTTTGAATTTGACTTGGTCAAGATATAGTAAGATTGATCCAAAGTAAATAAAAAACTTTCTCGTACAATTTACATAGGATTTTCAAGCCCATTAGGACAAAGTAGGTCTCTAGCTCAATGAAAAAAATCAAGTAACTGTTGGATGGAAGTAAACCATGGTACAAACATCCAAGTTGGATGTTTGGAACTATTGGATGGAAGTAAACCATTGTACAAACATCCAAGTTAGATGTTTGGATCAACCAAACTTCAAGTTATCCAAATCAAATTCATATGAATCAAGAGTTCTTAAAGTCTTGCGAGGGATAAAAAGCATTAGTTATGCCTAGAAATGGACTAGTAATTGGAATCCACCCATTTCATATGTTTGTGCCTAGATTGCACATCGAGAAACAATGAAGTGGATGGGGATATTTTTAGATCCACCCTTATCATTCATTCACTACTTTGTACTTTGACCAGTTTATCAAAGTGCAAGGCTAGATAACGTTTTGAATCATTTGGGCAAAGATCCCACCACAAAGATGAGTCATGTTCTTTTAGTCTTAGAACATGACCATGTTCTTTTGGTTTAAGAACATGAGGCTCGGGGGTTTCCTATGGTTTCTATATTTAACTTTATTTTCGAGAATGAAATTCTTTCCCAAGGGGGAAAGAATGTAATAAACTAAGTCTATGATCTAAGGGTCCGACTGGTTCATACAGATCTAAAATCAAACACCATTTGGTCATTCGTATATGGACAAAGATCTCAAGATTAGTCTTAAGCATAAGTTTTTTAAACAAGTAAACCACTTAGCATAGTGATTAAGTCTCAAGGTTGTGAAGGAGGAAGTCTTGGGTTCAATCCCCATGGGGAGCATGGGGAGAGGCTTTTGTCCAAGGAGCTCTATAGCCTTCTAACTCAAGTTAACATGAGTTAACTTGGGTCTAGCAAGACTTGAGTTGAGTGGCAAGTACACCAAGCACTAGTAGACTCTAGTGGAAGGTACTAAAGTAGTGGTCGAGATCACTCCAACCACTAGTAGACTCTAGTGGAAGATATTAAAGGAGTGGAGAATATACAAAGCTTTATCCCATCAAGTGCCTTTGTCATCATGTTTGCTATTTCCTTCTCAGTAGGAACAAATGAAATGTCAATTTTCTTTGCCATAAGCTTCTCTCTTACAAAGTGGTAATGGACTTCTATGTGCTTTTCCCTTGCATGAAAAATTGGATTTTCAGCTAGATGCATGGAACTTACATTATCTCCAAGTAAGTGAGGTTTGGAACTTATAAGTCCCAAATCTCAGTACAACTTCTTGAGCCATATTGTTTCTTGAGTTGCAATAGTTAGACCTCTATATTTTGCTTCTTTTGAAGATATAGCAACTGTTGGTTGCTTCTTGGAACTCCATGATACCAATTTTGAACGTGCAAATGCTAAATATCTAGAGGTACTTCTTCTATCATCCCTTGCTCCTATCCAATCTGCTTCTGAATAGATTTTAATATCTAAATCTGAAGAGTAAGGATAATAGATACCTTCATTAAGTGTCCCTTTGAGGTACTTGAGTACTCTCTTTGTAGCATCTATATATGGTCTTCTAGGTGAGTGCATGAATTGATAAAGCACTCCCACACTATATGATATTTTTGGTCTTGTGTGAGTAGCATATATCAAGCTAAAAACTAAACTTTGATACTAAGGTCTCATCAAAATCAATGCCTCTTTCCTAAGCATAACCCTTTGCAACAAACCTTGCCTTATACCTATCAACTGTTCCATCAGGTTTATGCTTCAGCTTGTATACCCACTTAGTGCCAATGGCCTTCTTGCGAGGAGGCATGTCACATAAAGTCTAGGTACCATTTTTCATGATAGCATCATATTCAGATTGCATGGCAACCATCCAATGTTCAGAATTTTGTGCTTCATCAAACGAAACACGCTTAGTCTTATCACAGAAACTAGATGCAGCCATAGCATAGAAATCTCATGCAAAAGAGGCACTATGAGAGCCTAAACGAGTAAGATATGATGGAGGTGCATCTAATTTGCTATCATGCAAAGTTTGCACTAGCCATTTTGGCATACTTTTTGCCTCCTCAATATCAACTCTCTCATCAACAAGTGCATCATGTAAAGATGCATCCAACTTGCATGTTGGATGAAGGTCATGTTGGACCATGTAAGGTATTGTAAGGAAAGGGAGTTACCGGGGTCCCATGGTGAGTAGCCCTAGCTGGGGGTCCAAGGGGGATAGTGGGAATATTCCATGGAATATTCCATTTCAAAATTAAAAATCATTTATATTTGTTAAGTCAGTTCAACCAGCCTAAGCCGTTTATGGGACAACTATTTGGATGGTACTTGCAGTAGCTACACAAAAGGCCTAGCCTATTTTCTAGATGGATGTCAAATCTACTTTTTTGAATGGTCACCTCAAGGAGGAGGTATATATATCTCAACCACCAGGTTTTGAGGGGCCCAATTCAAAAAATAAAGTTTGTAGATTGAAGAAATATTTTTATGGACTTAAGCAAGCTCCATGGGTTTGGTACCAATGGATATATATTTTTTTCAAAAATATGGGTTTTGAAAGAAGTACTTTTGATGCTAACTTGTATGTAACGAAAAGGGATAGCAAGCTAGTTGTTGTCATTGTATATGTAAATGATTTGATCATTATAGGAGATCATCATGAACTCATCAATCAAACTCGGATCAGCTTGGGAACTGAGTTTGAAATGATAGACTTAGTTCTAATCCATTTCTGTCTGGGAATTGAAGTATGGCAAAGGAAGGATGGCATTTTCATCTCACAACAAAAATATGCCAAAGAAATTCTCAAGGCATTTGGAATGATGGTCTGCAAACCAACTAGCACACCTATGGAGGTAATGTTGGAGCAAGTCTATGACAAGCCTAAGTATTGGCTTGAGTCCCACAAAGTCATAGGAGAAGCCTTAAAATGAAGACTATGTAAAGTTCACTTGTGAACTACCTCTTGTAACTTTTGAAGAGTCTACTTAATGTAAAAGTGAAAGAATCTTAAGTGGTTGAGTCCACTTGATCAAAAAGGGAAAGAGGAGCCATGAATTTGTGATCTGTGGTAGATAGAGAATCAAATCAATCACTGATTGATTGGAGAGTGATTGAGGGAAGTTAGCCTCCCAAACTCAACTATAAATAGATGGCAACTTTAGTCGTGGTTAGAGAGACCTATGTGAAGACCTCCAAGAGCTGAGCTTTATGCCATATCAAGGTGTGATTCCAAGGCACACATATGTATCAGTAAGTCCATTGTATTTTACAAGCAATATACTTTCATTTTCATTATCATTTGGGTTCATATTTCCATGTTCTTGTGAAGTGTACTACTCACTGCCATATCTCTCAATTTTCTCAGTCACATTGCAGAGATGGTTTCTCTAAGCTTGGTGCATCATTTTCAGTGATTTAACTTAGTAACGTTAGCTCTATAAGTCTATTACATGCTCATCAATTTTCATTTCATTTGGGTATTGCAATCTTTAGTTATGTATAGTTGAAGTCAACCCTGTGTGTCATTTTCACTTCTCTGTGAGGTACCCGACTTTTTTACGCATCGTGTCAGAGATGTTTCTCCGTGTGTACTTATCTAAATTCAATGATTTAAAGCTTGGTGGATTTAGGTTACTGGCTAATACAAGCATATAAATTTTCATGATCATTGGATTCTTAAATCTGGCATTATGTGCATTTTTTTGCTCACTGATCTCAAACTGTAGCAGCTCGTGAAAATCGGGATGATGTCATCACTTGCTAAACCTCATTCTGAGTGTGTGGTTCATTATTTTTTATGAGATTACTCTTGAAAGTTATCTCTTTAAGTTAACTAAACTTCCCCAAGAGAAATTAAGCTAATTGCTGCTGTGCTTAGAGAATTATGCAAAACACTAGACATGTGTATGAACCAAATTAGCAAGTTTTTCACCTCTGAGCTAACTCCAACTTATCTGTTTTGATCTATCTTTTTGAGAGTGATCTTCCAAGGTACATTGGGTGTCTAATACATCCATTCGTAAGCTAAAAGGGCCCACCATATACTCCTAGAGTTCATTTGGCTGGTGTAGATCAAGGACTTTGCAACACCTCTTCATCTTCAAGCACATACCTATCCATCTCTTCACAATGGTATCAGAGCAAGGTTGGACAACATGGCAAATGGATTTCCTTCATCAATTGATAAATTGGACAGAGGTAACTACTCAGCTTGGTCATTAAGAATGGAAGCTTATCTCCAAGGTAGAAGTTTATATGGTTATGTGGCTGGAGATGAAGTTATGCCAAGTTTCAGGAACAAAAGTCAACCAACACAAGAAGAGCAAGAAAGATTGAGCACATGGTGCTCCAAGGATGCACTTGCAAGGTCTTATCTCCTCAACTCTATCTCAGAT
Source organism: Ceratopteris richardii (assembly GCA_020310875.1). NCBI lineage: Eukaryota > Viridiplantae > Streptophyta > Polypodiopsida > Polypodiales > Pteridaceae > Ceratopteris > Ceratopteris richardii. The sequence continues at coordinate 153,595,781 of CM035413.1, forward strand.
TTTTTGTTGCCTCACATTAGAAGTTGTAAGACATCTCAGGAAGTGTGGGATGCATTTGAAGCCTTCTTCTCTTCAAGTACCAAAGCTAGGAAGCATCAACTATGGCTGGATTTCACAACTCTCAAGAAGGCTCCCAAACAAAATGTGACTGATTTTATCACAAAGCTCAAGGACATAGCAGATCAGCTAGGAAGCATTGGTGAGGTAATAGATGAAGATCAAATTGTAAGGCATGTCATCAATGGCTTGAAGGCAGATGACAAGTGGGAAGCATTCACCATAGCTATGGATTTGTACATGGACATGCATGTACCTGATTTCAATACACTCATTGGATAACTACTTACTCAAGAGGCAAAGCTTATAAAAAATGGAGAAAGCTCTAAAGGTAATCAATCTTCAGCTTTATACACTGATAAAAGCAAGTCCAAAGATAACAAAGGAAAGGCAAAGAAAGTGCATGATGAAGCACTTACATATCAAGCTAACTATGTACGTAGAGGAAGACATGGCAGAGGTAGAGGAAGAGGAGGTAGACAAGACAGGGGGAGGTCCCAAGACTCCAACCCATGTTCTATTTGTGGATTAACTAATCATACAACTGAAAATTGCTTTAGGAATTCCAGGAATCAAAGAGGAAGAGGATACAATAGAGGAAGTTATGGCTACTCAAGAGAAAGGTTCAACAATTATCATGGCAGCTACAACAACTACAATCATTCAAACTATCAAGGAGGCTACAAAGGAAGGAGAGACTACAATAACTACACAAAGGACTCAAAAAAAGAGGATTCATTATTGATCATGAACATGGCTATGCCACAAGGTAAATCTGATGAGCATGTTTTCTACATAGATTCAGGTTGCTCAAATCATGTGGCAGGAAATATGGCACTCCTATGAGATTTAGAAGATCTAAGGAATAAGCATGAGGTACAAAAAGGAGATGACACAAGACATCCTGTGGAGAAAATAGGCAATGTCAAAGCACCTGATGGAAACATCAACCTACTCAGTAAGGTACTCTATGTCCCTACCATTACAAAGAATTTGATAAGTGTTGGGCAGATAGTAGAGAAAGGGTTTCAAGTCAGGTTCACAAAGGCAGAGCATTTTTTGAAGATCCAAGTCAAGGATTCAAAAAAATTGCAAAAGGTGAAAAGACAGGTAGATTGTTCACATTTGAATTATAGGACACTAGAAACATTGCTCTCTTTAATTATGGTAGTCAGACACTCACAGATTGGAAGTATGGCACAAAAGGTTAGCACATATTGGTGAAAGGTCATTAAAGCAAATTTGCAGGGACCAAAGTGTACTTGGACTCCCTAATTTGTCAAAACAACATATGATTTATAAGTGTAGTGCATGTCAATTTGGAAAGTCTCACAGGTTACCATTCATGAAGAAAGGTTATATGCATGGAGATCTCTTGGAGTTGGTTCATACAGATGTATGGAGACCTAGCAAGGAAGCTTCAATATCTGGATCAAGGTATTGTGTCTTCTTTATTGATGATTGCAGAAGATGGACTATCCTATTCTTTATGAAACAAAAAGATGAAGTTTTTTCATGTTTCAAAAGATATTTGGCTCTTGTGGAGAATCAAATAGGTAAATCTCTAAAAAGGCTAAGGTCAGATGGAGGGGGAGAATACTTCTCCCATGAGTTTGATTCTTTTCTTCAAGAAAGAGGAATCAAAAGAGAGGTAACTACAAGGTACACTCCTGAGCAAAATGGAGTGGCAGAAAGGAGGAATAGGACAATTGTTGAAGCTGCAAGGTCCATGTTAAATGAAAAGCATTTACCTAATTATCTATGGGCTGAGGCTGTATCTACAGCCACTTACTTGATTAACAGGTTGCCTTCAAAATCCCTTGATGGGATGACTCCATATGAGGCTTGGAATGGAAGAAGACCAAGCTTAGATCATTGTAAAATTTTTGGATGTATTGCTTTTGCTCATGTTCCTTCACAGGTTAGAGGCAAGATGGATCCAAAGGTAGAAAGGTATGTATTTATTGGATATGACAAAAATCAAAAGGGCTACAGGTTATACAACCCTACCAACAAAGGATTCTTGGTAAGCAAAGATGTAGTTCTTGATGAAAACAATTCATGGTATGAAGATTCATGCAGGAAGGTCAATTTACCATATCATCTTGAAGAAGATTTTCCAAAGCTTGGTAGAGAACAACCAAAGATTGAAGAACAAGACACCTCGGAGGATGATGAAGAATCTCATATGGAAAAGATCAAAGCATGGAAGTCTAAAGGTAAAGCAAAATTGTAGGAACGTGGACATGAGGCAGAATCATCACATCATGGCCTAAGAAGATCTATGAGGGAAAAGAAAAAACCAGAAAGGTATGGGTTTGACACCTCATTAGTAACTAAACATTCTATCTACATAGCACAGAATATAAATCAAGAGGAGCCATCATCCTTTGAAGAGGCCAAAGCAAAATCAGAATGGAAGCATGCAATGAAGGAAGAGCTTGAAGCACTTGAGGAAAACAACACTTGGGATTTGGTGCCCAAGACTTCATCCATGAAGGTAATAGGCTCAAGATGGGTCTATAAACTCAAGAAGAATTATGATGGTTCCATTAACAGGTATAAGGCAAGGCTTGTAGCAAAAGGCTTTGCACAAACTTAGGGAATTGATTATGAGGAGACCTTCTCTCCTGTGGCAAAGATGCCTACTATTAGGGTTTTGCTTAGTATTGCCTCTTCCAAGAATTGGAAGATACTTCAACTAGATGTAAAGAATGCATTCTTGAATGGTTGGATAACAGAAGAGGTATATATGGCACAACTACCTGGTTTTGAGAATCAAGTTTATCCTGATTATGTGTGTAAACTTAACAAAGCATTGTATGGTCTCAAGCAAGCCCCAAGAGCTTGGAATTTCAGGCTTGTTTCATTCTTGTAGGAAAAAGGCTTTCAACCAAGCAAGGCAGATCCTTGACTCTTTATCAAAAAGAGTAATTATGAGGTCATCTACTTATGTGTATATGTAGATGATATTATATTGACAGGAAATGATGCAAATGGTATGAAGAAGATCAAAGGTCAGATGAGAGAAGAGTTCAAGATAAGTGATTTGGGTTCACTTACCTATTTCCTAGGTTTGGAAGTTGTCTACAAAGATCATGGTTTGTTTCTCACTCAAAGAAAGTACATTAAGGACATGTTGGCAAAATTCAAGATGCAAGATTGTAAGATTGCAGGTACTCCAATGGAGGTCAATCACAAATTGAGCTTACATGAAGGTGAACTCATAGAGGACATCACATCATATCAAATTCTAGTGGGTAGTCTCAACTATGCCACATTGACAAGAGTAGATATACGGTACAGTGTGAGTGTGCTAATTCAATTTATGCACACACCAAGGAAACCACATATGGATGCTACCAAAAGGACTCTCAAGTATCTCAAAGGAACCATAAATGAAGGACTTTATTATCCTTATGTATCTGATTTAGGTTTGAAGCTATTTTTTGATGCAAATTGGGCTGGCTCCAAAGAAGATAGAAGGAGCACTTCATGTTATCTTACCTTTGCAGGTTCAAAGCTTATTTCATGGTCATCCAAGAAGCAACCCACAGTTGCTCTCTCTTCTACTGAAGCTGAATACAGAGGTCTTGCCATAGCTACACAAGAAGCTATGTGGATGAAGACATTATTCAAAGATCTTGGATTGGAGTTTGGAACTCCAACTATTTATGGTGACAATATGAGTTCTATTCATTGGGCTGCTAATCCTATTTTTCATGCAAGGACTAAACATATTGAAGTTCATTATCACTATGTAAGAGAGAAGGTTCTAACCAAAGAGATTCAAATATCATATGTGTCCACTCATCAACAATATGCAGATATTCTAACCAAAGCATTGGATGGTACAAAGCTTTGCAAATTTAAGGCTATGATTGGTTTACAGGTAATCTTGGAAGATTGAAGACCTCAAGCATACTTGGCTTGAGGGGGAGTTGTTGGAGCAAGTCTATGACAAGCCTAAGGATTGGCTTGAGTCCCACAAAGTCATAGAAGAAGCCTTAAAATGAAGACTATGTAAAGTACACTTGTGAACTACCTCTTGTAACTTTTGAAGAGTTTACTTAATGTAAAAGTGAAAGAATCTTAAGTGGTTGAGTCCACTTGATAAAAAAGGGAAAGAGGAGCCACGAATTTGTGATTTGTGGTAGATAGAGAATCAAATCAATCACTGATTGATTGGAGAGTGATTGAGGGAAGTTAGCCTCCCAAACTCAACTATAAATAGATGGCAGCTTTAGTCGTGGTTAGAGAGACCTATGTGAAGACCTCCAAGAGTTGAGCTTTATGCGATATCAAGGTGTGATTCCAAGGCACACATATGTATCCGTAAGTCCATTGTATTTTACAAGCAATATATTTTCATTTTCATCATCATTTGGATTCATATGTTCTTGTGAAGTGTACTACTCACTGCCATATCTCTCAATTTTCTCAGTTTGATTGCAAAGATGGTTTCTCTGAGCTCGGTGCATCATTTTTAGTGATCTAACTTGGTAAAGTTAGCTCCATAAGTCTATTATATGATCATTAATTTTCATTTCATTTGGGTATTGCAATATTTAGTTATGTTCAGTTGAAGTCAACCCTGTCTGTCATTTTCACTTCTCTGTTAGGTACCCGACTTTTTTACTCATTTTGTCAGAGCTGTTTCTCAGTGTGTACTTATCCAAATTCAATTATTTAAAGCTTGTTGGATTCGGCTTATGGTCTAGTAAAAAGTATAAATTTTCATGATCATTGGATTCTTAAGTCTGGAGTCATGTGCATTTTTCTACTCACTGGTCTCAAATTGTAGCAGCCCGTGAAAATCGGGATGATATCATCACTTACTAAACCTCATTCTCAGTGTGTGGTTCATTAATTTTGATGATATTACTCTTGAAAATTATCTCTTTAAGTTAAATAAACTTCCCCAAGAGGAATTAAGCTAATTGTTGTTGTGCTCAGAGAATTATGCAAAACACTAGACAGGTGTATGAGCCAAATTAGCAAGTTTTTCACCTTTGAGCTAACTCCAACTTATCTGTTTTGATCTATCTTTTTGAGAGTGATCTTCCAAGGTACATAGGGTGTCTAAGACATCCATTGGCAAGCTATAAGGGCCCACCATATAATCCTGGAGTTCATTTGGCTGGTGTAGATTAAGGATTTTGCAACACCTCTTCATCTTCAAGCGCATACCTATCCATCTCTTCACAGGTAAGACATAAGCTATCTATGGATGATAACATGCCTGATGCAGATGCTAAGAAGTATAGAAAGCTCATTGGAAGTCCTTTTTTTTATGTGCAACAGTAGACCAGACATTTTCTATGCTATTGGAGTGTTAAGCAGGTTTTCCAATAAACCTAAGGAGAGTCACTGGAATGTTGGAATGCAAATTCTAAGGTACATTGCAGGAACCTTGGATTATGGTATTTTTTATACCAGAGGTGATACACTTCAAGGATATTGTGATTTAGATTGGGCTGGACCCGACTCGGGGGTCCACGGGGGCCAGCGGGCCCCCTAGCTGGGGGATCCCAAGGGGTCAGTGGGTCCCCTAGTGGGGGTCCAAGGGCAACGCCCTGGACACGATAGTAAAGGGAATATTCTATAGAATATTCCCTTTTGAAGTCAGAAATCATTTATATTTGCTAGGTCTGTTCAATCGGTCTAAGCCGTGTATGGCACGTACGTGGACGGTGGCCTCCCATGCTTTACCGCCCATGTATAGCCATCCACAGAAGGCCAACCATGATCATATATATACATGACTTCTGCACTACCTCAGACATCGAATTAAGCTAGCATACCTCTACCTTGTATCTCCCTATCCAAAGTTGTCTAGATCAACATTTAAGCTCTAGCTTGAGAGTGCATGGGTGGACAACGCCATCATCCTTGTGTTGAAATTTGGGGCCCTAGGATCATTCCAATACTAAATTCTTTTGAGCATACACAACTTAATTAACCAAGATGATATGTGAGATAGAGAAAGATAGAGATCTTGAGACAAGGATAGGGAATAGCTTACTCACTAAAAAATAGATATCCAAATTACAACATGGGAGTACTACTCAACCATATAAAGTGGTGCACTCACTAATGGAATAATATCCAAGAAGATGATGATACAAAATTTAGATTATGTTGAAATAATCTAAGTGTGTGTGAAGTGAACGAAGCAATGAGCTAACCTTATTCTCACAAAATAGTGTAACAAAATTGTAAATCAACCAACCTTAGTTTTGAGATTAGGGTAGAGAAACCCTAAAAACAAAATATAAGGCTTACTCACAAAAGATAGTTACCACCACCTTGTAGAAGTCTTCTTGCTCCAAGAGAGTAGCCTCTCCTTCACCAAAACTTCACCTCCTCCAAGAGTATGAGACTCTTCCTCCTTGATCTCCTTGAGATTGCTTGAGTGAGTGAGTGTAACAATGAGCTTGCTCTCATTACATAGTTGTTGAGTACCCATCTAGAAGCACTTCAAAAGCTACGATTAAATAAAGAATTCTACGATCAAAGGTCTGTCGTAAAAAATAAACACTATCAGAATCGCGAAATCGTTGTCTATGCTTTTCAAAAACGATTCCCATGATATTGCGCCCATCGTGGATCGAACTCAGGCGGATTGACTTTGTTTATACTATATCTGAGCTAGACCAAGTCGGCGCTCACTTTTTCTTGTATAAGAAGACTTATAAAGAACAATTACTATATCTATTGTTTGAGTAGTTTTGGACCAATATATACATTGACTTCAAACAATCCCTCCTTCAATGTTATATTGGTACAAGCTTCAGTAACCTGCAAAACTTCTCACGACTATCTCTAGTCAATGCTTTGTTAAATATATCTACATTATGCTCACTAGAAGGAACATAAACTAGATCAATGTGCTTGTTAGCTATCTGCTCTTGAATATAATGGTAGTGTACCTCTATATGCTTTGTCCTTGCATGATGCACTGGATTCTTTGCTATAGCTATACCACTCTGGCTATATGAAATATCTGAATGGGTTCATGTACTCTTACGTCAAGATAACTGAAAATCTTCTGCAACCAAACTAACTCTAGAGTAGTTGTAAATGTTGCACAATATTCAACTTCACACGATGAAGTGGCAATAGTGAGTTGTCTCTTCAAAAGCCATGAGATAAGACAATCTCGAAGATAAAAGCAAAATCCACTAGTACTTCTTCTTGTCTCTCTATCACCTGCCCAATCAGAATCTGAAAATCTTTTTAGTAAGAAACATGTAGATTTCGAAAATACCATAGTAAAATTTGAAGTTCCCTTCAAACATCAAAATATCCGCTTTACTGCTTTCCAATGTAAAACTTTCGGATTCTGCATGAACCTTGATACTTGAGATACTGCAAACTGTATATTAGGACGTGTATTAAAAAGATATATCAAGCAACCAAGTGCTTGACTATATAGAGTAGCATCAAATGGCTCTGGATTTGCTACCATTTGTAAAGACATGTTCTGATCCATAGTTGTTTGCATAGGTTTAGAATCACCCATCTAAAACCTCTCCAAAAGCTTCTCAATGTACTTCTGCTATGTCATATAGATACACTCATCTCAAAACAGAAACTCAATCCGAAGATAATAATGCAAATTGCCTAAATCATTCACATCAAATGTTTGCTTCAATTGTTCTTTGAACATCTGCAAATCTTCATCTCTGGGACATGTGACTATAATATCATCCACATAAATGATTTCTATAATCATCATACCTGTTTCAACTTTGACATAAAGAGTTAGAGCTGCATCTGAGTTATGGAAATCAATGGACAAAAGATATGTATGTATCTTTTCATACCATGCTCTAAGTGCCTGTTTTAAACCATACAAAGATTTTATAAGCTTACACACTAAGTGTTCTTTACTTGTCTCTTCAAAACCTTCTGGCTGCTGAATATACACATCCTCATGTAAATCACCAGTTAAAAAAGCAGTCTTAATGTCAAGTTGATATATATGCCAACCAAAATGTGCTTCTAAAGCAAGTATTGACCTAATAACAGTCATCCTCGATGTAGGGGAAAATGTCTCATCATAATCAATACCTTTTTGTTGTGAATATCCTTTGACAACCAACATGGCCTTGTATCTATCAATAGTACCATCTGCTTTCCTTTTGATTTTGAAGATCCATTTTACACCCATAGCCTTCTTTCCCTCTCCTCACTCACATAGCTGCCAAGTTTGATTCTTATGAATAGAATCAATCTCTTCTTGCATAGCTTTTCTCCAAATAGAAATGTTAAGTGCATCTTTAACACATGCAAGTTCATCTTCAACAGTCGTAAGTGCCAAAATATCATGAATCTCAAAGTCTTCAACAAAAATTACATAATTTCTTTGTTGTGGTTGTCTAGTTTGTCTTCTTCTTCTTATATGATCTTGTTGAGTAGATGTATCCTTAAATAGTGATGAAACTCTTTCTGAACTTTCAGCTTCCATAGGTTCTGGAACTTATCCTGTCGAGGTACTAAGACTTTCTGGAACTCTAACTTCTTCCATTTCTGGAACTAAAGTTTCCCATGGAACTGAATCTATAGAAGGTTATGAAATTCCTCTTTCTTCAACTTTTTCTCGAATCCTAGGAATTTTAACTCCCTCCTTATATGGCTGAATATGTACATCCAAAATATTTCTAAAAAATTCATAGTCACTTTTACTAATGAACTCTAGAATTTTTGCTTCTTTATCATAAACCTTATTTTCAGCAATATAGGCATTTCGTGAAAGAATAACTTCACCTATTTCTTTGCCTTTACATCTAGTTTGCCTCGGTCCTTTTTCTCAACATGTACATAAGAAAGTGGTCCAAACACTTGAAGTAACTCACATTAGGTTTTCTACCATAATAAGCTTCATAAGGTGTGATTAACTTTAAAGCTTTTGTAGATGACCTGTTCAACATGTGTTGAGCTATATGTACTGCATCAAACCAAAATTTCGGTGAAAGCTTCTTGGATGCCATCATGCTCCGCATCATCTCAACAAGTACTCTATTCTTTCTTTTTGCAACACCATTCTGCTGAGGCGTATAAGCAATAGTAAGGTATCGAGTAATACATTTCTCATCAAGAAATGTCTGGAACTCTTTTGACAAGTATTCTCCACCTCTATCACTTCTGAGAATCTAGATAGTTTCCTGACTTTCATTTTCAACCATAGCTACAAAGTTCTTGAACATAGTAAAGACTTATGAATTCAACTTAAGACCATAGATCCATGAGTATCTCGTAAAATCATAAAAAAATAGAACAAAATAAGTGAAGCCCTGAATAGATTCTACTCTCATAGGTACAGTCACATCTGAATGAATCATCTGCATTTCTTGGTAGCTATAATATGACCATGTTTCTTAAAAGTTAGTTTATGCATCTTATGTTCAAGACAACCTTCACATATATCTGAATCATCTGGTAGATTGAATGAGGGTAAACTCTCAACCATACCTTTGTCTTTGATAATTTTGGGAGCTCCAAAACTAATATGTCCAAATCTTTCATGCCATAGCTTCATATCTTCCACCGATGAAGAAGATTTGATTGCATATGTCTGACTAATTTTTGACAAAACAAAGATCCCTCCTCTATGCTCACCTTGGAAAATACACTTGTCGTCTTTTTGTGATAAGATCTTACAAAGATCTCTCTCAAATACAACTTTAAAACCATTACTTAAAAATGCAGATATAGATAGCAGATTCTTCTTCATTTTAGTTACGTATAGAACATCTGAAATCTGAAAATTACCACCTTCTCTTGACTTTAGGGTTACTGTACCTATTCCCACAACATGCAAATCATTGCCATCTGCAATAGTAACTCTTCTACTTGAAGAATAGGAAAGAGAAAAAAACACATCTCTACAACCTATCATATGCTTTGTAGCACTTGAATCATATATCTAAGGACTTGCTGAAAGAACTTGTAAAGCTTCCTGATCAAAAGATACCTCCTCAATGGTGATACATGCATAAGAATTACCTTGAGATTTCCCTTTTTTATCATCTTCTGCAACATTACCTGATGCCTTTTTCTTTTCTACTGCCATCCTTTTATCGCATGCTGACTTAATATGCTGAGGTTTCTTGCAGTAAAAACATATTACTTCCTTCTTCTTAGAAGACTTCTCTTTAGATGTCGTAGATACAAAATCTGAAGTATAAGGTGAAAGGGACCTACTTTCCTTTATGGATTGTTTTTCCTTCTTCTCCTTCTTCTTATTACCCTTTGATGAAGATAAAAATGCTTCTTCATTCTCTTCCATTCCCTTCAACTGATCTTCATCTTGAAGTAACAAGAACTCTAATTCTTCAAACGTAATGTCTCTATCTCTTGTGGTAAGGGTAAGAATGGTTATGAAAGATCGATATGAAATAGGAAGTGTATTAATGAGTGTATTTACCATTTCTTCATCTGATATCTCAACTCCTACATTTAGAAGTTGATCTCTCAAGTCAAGGAGTCTCGTAATGCAGTTTTGAATTGACTCACTAGCCTTCATGCTTGTATTTGCTAGTTGTCTCCTTAAGTGAGCTTTCCTAGCAGGATTTCTGCTTTGAGAAAGATTCTCAAGCTTCAACCAAGCTTGTCTAGAACTTCTGCAAGATCTGATCTGTGGTAGAATATGCTTTTTGACACTCATTGCTATGAATGAGAGTTCTAAAGCATCTTTGGCATCCCACCTTGCCTGATCTTCAGTAGGAGGAACTCTAGGTAAAGACCTAGCAGTGAACTTGGATATAGAAGTGGTTACCTCTTCTTCAGTTGGTTCTGCAATTATGACTCGAGCACCTATTGAAGTTGTTGTATCCCCTTCTTCAGCTTCTCGTCTTGGTCTTGTTAAGGATCAATTGAGGATACTCCATAAATCCTTTTTCACTAAAATATTCATCATCATGAAACTCCACATGGGATAATTATAAGATCCATCCAACTTGTCTTCAATCTCAATTCTAATCTCACTCATCTTAACTAAGTGTCTATGTCAATTATGCTCTGATACCAAGTGTTGGAATTGGGGCCCCAGGATCGTTCCAATACTAAAACCTTTTGAGCATACACAACTTAATTAACCAAGATGATATGGGAGATAGAGCAAAATAGAGATCTTGAGACAAAGATAGGGAATGTAAGCTAAAGCTTACTCACTTAAAAAATAGATGTCCAAATTACAACATGGGAGTACTACTCAACCATATAAAGTGGTGCACTCATTAATGGAAGAATATCCAAGAAGATGATGATACAAAATTTAGATTATGTTGAAATAATCTAAGTGTGTGTGAAGCGAACGAAGCAATGAAGCCAACCTTATTCTCATAAAATAGTGTAACAAAATTATAATCAACAAACCTTAGTTTTGAGATTAGGATAGAGAAACCCTAAAAAAAAAATATAAGATTAACTCACAAAAGATAGTTACCACCACCTTGTAGAAGACTTCTTGCTCCAAGAGAGTAGCCTCTCCTTCACCAAAACTTCACCTCCTTCAAGAGTGTGAGACTCTTCCTCCTTGATCTCCTTGAGATTGCTTGAGTGAGTGAGTATAACAATGAGCTTTCTCTCATTATATAGTTTTTGAGTACCCATCTAAAGGCACTTGAAAAGCTACAATCAAATAAAGAGAACTACGATCAAAGGTCTATCACAAAAAATAAACGCTATCAGAATTACGAAATTATTGTCTATGCTTTTCAAAAATGATTTCCACAATATTGCACCCAGCCAGGATTGAAGTCGGGCTGATTGACTTCATTTATACTATATTTGAGCTAGACCAAGTCGGCACTCGCTTTTTCTTGTATAGGAAGACTTATAAAGAGCAATTACTATATCTATTGTTTGAGTAGTTTTGGACCAATATATACACTCACTTCCAATAATGTACTTGCTGTTAGTAGAAAATTGTTGAGATTCTCCTATATCTCTTAGCTTGTCTGCTACTGCTCCTATGTTATATTGCGTAACTATTGTCTTTCAAGCCTTTGCTTTCAGAATTGTACCCAACAAAAATACATTTTACTGCTTTATCATCCAATTTCTTGCGATGTTGTTCAGGGACTAATGCATATGCTAGACAACCAAAAACACGTAGATGAGCAACCGATGGCTTGTGACCATGCCAAGCCTCATATGGAGTGATAGACTAGAGTGATTTAGTGGGACACCGATTCAGTTCATATGTTGCACACATGATAGCCTCAAGCCAAAAATTATGTGGTAAAGTGTGACTCTTGACCATACACTTCGCCATCTCCATGAGTGACCTGTTCTTTTGTTTAACAACTCCATTTTGTTGAGGTGTATATGGCATTGTACACTAATGTTTTATCCCACGTTCAATCAGAAATGCATTAAAGTCAGAAGACATATATCCCCCGCTTGATCAGAATGGAGAATGCCCATTTAACATGCTGACAAATTTTTAGCCAAAACCAGAAACTGTTTGAAGCACATAAACACTTCGGACTTTTCCTTCAATGGATATTTCCATGCATGCTTGGAAAAATCATCAATTAAATTCATGAATTAAAGATAGTTCCCAAACGAAGGTGTCTACATAGGACCACAGATATCACTATGAACAAGCTACAATTTCTAAGTAGCCTGAACTAAACCATCTTTTGGGAAGGAGAAATGCTGCATTTTGCCCAAAATACAGCCTTCACATACATGTTTACTCGGTGCCTCAAGTTTGGGCAAAGAGGACACCATTTGTGATTTCTACAAGCATAGCAAACTAGAAAAATTCAGATGACCAAAGCATGCATGCCAAAGCTTTGCATCTGACATAGCCTCAGAATCATGTACTGCACATGTTGAATCATTCACAGATCTTTCATAGTATATGAGCTTATACAACCCTTGAAATAAAATGCCAGAATCAATAATCATACCACCATTTGACAAATCATGAACTTTACACCTGTCATCAACAAATTCCACAACCAAGCCAATCTTGGCTAAAGTTGAAACTGATAACAAGTTCTTATTGATCCCTGGCACAAATAAAGCATCTAACAAAGTGAAAGAACTACCATCAACAATAGTCAGAATGATCTTACCAACTCCCATAATAGGATAAGAGGAGTTGTTGGTGCATGTGACAGTCTTCCCTGTAGGGGCAGCTCAAGTGAAAATAAGAAACTACACTGCAAGGTAATATGTTTGGTTGCACCACTATCAAAATATCAAACATCTGAGTCTACTAAAGACATATACTACTCATGAGAAGATGGTTCAAAACTACAAACAATAGTAAATGCCCATTGTTCATTCTGCACAAGATTAGCAGACTCTGTTTTTGGTGGAGGCCTTTGCAACAACCATTTCAACATCCTTTTTCTTTGCCCTTTAATAGCCAGTTTTGGATAGGTCTTAGTGACATGATCATTTGATTTACAATATTTGCAAAACAATTTCTCCTTTTTTGATTTCTTCTCATCTCTGTCTTCCTTCTATGAATGTGTAGCATTTGCAACTTTTTGCTTACTAGTAGATGAGCTCTATTTACCTTAGCTTTTCTGACTAGCCAGAAAAGCTTGATCTGCAACATGCATAATAGACATGTTCTGCCTAGAGTGATCTTCTTGCAATAGAACAAAAACTAACTCCTCAAATGATAAGGCATTTGGATTGCCTTTCATCATCAAACAAGGAGTAGAAGCAAAACTCTTATATGAATCACGAAGACCATTTAGAATGGTCTGCACAAGTGAGCTATCTGGTATAACTTCATCAACAAAAATCAACTATCATTGTTTTTTCCACTAATGAGTATGAATTGATTGTTGATGTTACTTCTTCTTCCATGACCATTGTAGTAGTTAGTACAAACCCGTCCATTTGTGAGTTCCTCCTACCCAAACCAATCTCCACCCCAATCCCTATGATCACATTCCTCAATGACATCTTGCTCCCATGTCTGTGTGCTTTGTTGCTCCTGTTGAAGAGCAAGTGGGGCTCATCGAACTATCCTTATGAAGCCACCCAAGCAAGACGGATGATAGCCATTGATCCAATCCAAACTACACTTGTCCCATCACAAAATACTTCTCTTCGACATGCTAAACTCAAGGTGAAGTGAAGCGATCGCTTCGAGATAGAGGAACCCCGATCCCTCACCCACACCTTTAGAAGTCAATAGAGCACTATGCACTTTTAGATTCATCTTTATTTAGGTTTTTTCAAAATAAATGTAAAGATTATATTTCAATGCACAAACTTAAACCTTGGCATCAAATAAGATTTTCTAGTTATTCTTGTATCTTCAAGCTCTTTTAATATATTTGCATTGCGTTCACACACATAAAAAGAAAGATTGATTTTTAGCTTGTGTTCGATCATTCATATGTTTCATAAGTTTAAATCATAAATCTTGAGGACCTTCAATCGTTACTTAATTGAAAATTTTCCATTGTTATAGCTTACTAGATTTTTTATAACAAGAAAAAAGACTTTAAAATATCATAAAATTAAATTAGAAGTAAAAACAAAAAACCTTAAAAATCATAAAAATAATGAAATTAAATAAAAATAAAAAACTCTAAAAATCAACCAAAAATAGTCTTTAAAAGCAATTCATTTTGAAACATTTAAAAATTCCAAAAACACAAAAAGAGATAGCCTAAGGAATCAAGTAGAAGGAAATCAAGTTTTGAAATTAAATCCAAGAGAAATAGAAAGAAATCAAGCATGAATTCAAGAAAGAAATCAAGTTATATTCAAGAGAGAAATCAAGCTAAGAGATCAATTAGAGGAGAAAAAATCAAGTATATCAAGTTGCAGAAAATTGATCCTAGACTATCACACAAACCCTAGGTTAGGTTCTACTTAGATAGCAAATTTGAGAAAAGAAGAGAGGTCTTTAAACTCACTTTTATCCCTTGTCTCAAGACTCAACTAAATACTTCTTGAAACTCTATTATGAGTTAAGAGAGATTGTTGAACCTATAACGTTGGAAATTGTTCTACACTCTAGAATAAGCTAGGAAAGGGAAATGGAAGAGGTTTTTAAAGAATTAATGATTGAGAAACTAGGGGCATGAGTAATGTAGATCATCCTAAAAGATTTTGAAGACCAAGCTCAGATCCAAGGACTGCATGAAGAGATGCTAACACATTTCTTCCCACAAGTGGTTTCAAGGTCAATCTTGACACCTATTGAATCACATATGGAGAAGAGTTGGGCTGATTTTAGGAAAGATTTGCACAAACTCTTCTACTTAGGGGACTTTTGCCAATAGAATTGGGAAGGTTTTCTATGATGGGATCATTCCCCAAAATCCACCTCATCCCTAACTCATATGCTAAATGCATTTCTAGGGAGGTTTTCTCATCTTCCCTAGGCTAACCTAGATTCTTTGAAACTAGATCTTGTAATTCTATTCCTTAAGATTTTAAGTCTTGATTGAGGAGACTGGAAAGAGATTTGGATTAAGCAAGGATTGGGTAACGATTAGAAGAGAGGTAGAGGTAGTTGCCCAGATGAGACAATCTTAGATCATCCTTTATGATAGGATAGTATAGACTATTCCAATATAGCCAAGAGATACCCCTATTCCGGTGGGTCCGAATGTATCTAACAACATCAACTACAACTAATGTTGCATCTACATCACAAACATCATTGAAGTTACAATTATAGATTCTTAATAAACGAATTGAGAATGTTATTATGATGCAAGCATCTCTATCAAAAGAGATGGCTAGCCTTCAAAACAAGGTGCACTCCATGGGTTTTCAAGGCCCCTTTCGTGCTTATCCTAGCACAATTTTTATTTATACACTACAAAGAAATGCCATGATTACACAAAATATACATCAAGGATATATGATGCCTCAAGTTACACCTCTAGTGAAGCCCACTGCTCAGCAGGTTCCTATACCACCAATTCAACCCATGTATCAAAGAAATATTGGGCCTTATGATAGATGAGGAACTGGGGGATTTCCAATGACTAGAGGAAGAATCAGGTATGTCTGGTGTGATGCCCAAGAGAACATTTTTCTTTTGCATATGAGGAGCTAAAGCAGCAAAAGAGCATCAACTAATTATTAATATAAACAAAAACCTATGCAACTTCAAGACTTGTCTTCCTATATCTGTAAATTGGGGGAAGGTAGGAATGAAGAAATTGTATGAAAATATTTTAAACATAAATGTTAGCACATTAGCAGCCAACTTAAGCCACAAGAGTAAGATATGATGAAGAAAATAGCCCACAATCGCAAAAGAATTGATCAATTGAATCTCTAGTTAGAGCCATGGATGCGATCATTTAGAAGATTGCTTGGAAGTCTCTTGTAGATCAACTTTTTTCTACTCGCATATTATTATTGTTGAGGATAGTAGGATGAGAGATGAGATGCAAGATGAGGTAGGGCCATAAAGAAGAGTGACTAGGAGGAAAAGTAAGGCTGATGAGAAAAAGGTAAAAGATACTCAGAAGAGGTGAAAAGAAAGTCCATTTTGTGGAGACTATTGCTTCTCAAGAAGAGGCAAAAAGAAAGGAAATTAGAGATGGAAAGAGGCAATTTAAACTTATAAAAAGTCAATTTAAAATCAAGAAACAAAGTAAGTAGGTGAGAAGAATTAGGAAACTATTGAAAAAAAAGGATAATATGCAACAATGAAAAGAAGAAAAAGAAATCTCCAAAGACCGTTCTAATTTAAGAACTTGGAAAGAGGAATGATGCAAAGGATACTTTGAACTATATTTTACTAAAGAGCTAGCTAACAATGTCTTTGGAGCAGGTCTTCTCCATTGTGAAGCTTGAATTCAAAGATAGCTTTATTAAACTGATTAATAGGAAAAAAATTCCGTTAAGTGAGGACATAGAGATGGAAGAAGCACCTAAGCGCACTAAGTGATGAATGAACCTATTGCTCTAAGTGAATCATGTGATAATGAAGATGATGAAATTACAATATTTCAAGTGAACAAGAATTATCTAGGACCAATTATACCTGATGATGACACAAGAGAGTTTGAGAGTGATTATAATAGAAACTTGTAGACAAGGGAAATGCTAGAATTAAAATTAAAATTGGGAAATGATAGAGGTTCATATATAGCTTTGGCCTTGATTGAATTTGAGTCAGAGATAAATGTGATATTTGAAAAGGTATATGAAAAGTTTAGATTGCCAATAGACAAAGAAGATGATTGGCTGATCAAATTGAGAACACAATTGAGTAATAAGGCAGTTCGATTGTTCTAGAAGAACTTGAGCAAGCACTTCAAAGAAAGGAAAGATTTGAAATCATTATGCTAAGTTCTATTCGATTTAATTATTGAATTTTTGCATGCACATGAAGTGAATGTAAATACTAAGTACAAGACTGTTGGTAAGAAAATCAAACCCATAGCTCAACCATTTTTGAGAGATAGTTATGAGAAATACTTGAGAGTGTCTAATGATCCATGCTGAGAAAATGAGAGCTGATAGGGCATCACTTTAGTGATGAGACTATTCAGTAGATTAAGTTTGGTGAGAAAATGTAACTTGTGAACAAAGTCATTACTAGAAATATAGGAACAAAACCTATAGTAGATGATTTTGCCGACACATTTGTTGGACATTCCATCTACTCAATGAGTGACCTATATTCAAGATATGATCATTTTTGGTTAGCTATTGAGAGTAGAGAAATTACAACCATGAAGACTCGATTAAGCCTTATACGTTGTTGTAGGGAGCGATGGATAGAGGTTCATGAGGAAACCATGAATTTGGTTCATCATGACTTTATATCTTATAGTGAATATGCCTTTTATTGGTGACATATGGATAGAGGTTCATGAGGAAAGAGTAAAATATGATACCTTAGATGGATTGTAGGAAATTTATTAGTAACCATATCTCTAATTGTGAGAAAATGTTTGAAAGATTTACAAAGGTCGGGCTAACATTTTCTCTAGAGAAATCTATTATTGGATTTGCCAAGGTTCTCATTGTAGGACATCTGTGTGGACATTTATGGCCAAAAGCCTTACCCCTAAAAAGTTGAGGCCATTAGTAGAATTTTTGAGGTATGTCATAATGTCAATGAAATAAGGAGATTCATAGGAGCATATGTCTTCTATGTGATTTGGATTCCTCACTTTGCTCATGTTGTAAACCCTTTATATGATCTATTAGGAAAGAAAAAGATTTTTTTTTTTATAGAAAAAAAATCAAGAGCCATGCGTAAAGTGAAGCAAATGCTAATTGAAGCTCTCATTATGAAGCGTGTCAATTATTCAGGTTAGAAGCCTATTATTTTGACTGTTGATACCAATCCTATTGTATAGTCTGGATCATAGGTTAAGATGATGATGAGAGGTAGAGATATGGAGTTTGCTTTCGTGCAAAGATACTACATGACACTTAGAGAAAGTATCGTAAAATTCAGAGAGAATTATGGGGATTGGTAACTACATTGAAACGTGATAAAGAATATTCCATTGGAGCTAATATTGTTGTTGAAACTGATTTTCTTCCTTTGATTGGTATTATAGATATTTGTTCTTCTCTGGATATTGCAATGCTTAGGTGGATTTCATATGCAAAGTTTATTAATCCAACCTTTTTCCACATAGCTAGACAACTAAATAATATTGTCCATATGCTTTTGAGAGCAAAGTTTGATGATGCTTTTGATGGTTATGAAATAGAGAGAGATACAAATATGATGAGATATTATCCACTAGTCTATGTTTATGACTGATTCTACAAGAATGAGTATGATGAAAAATGGAAAGACATAGGGAATTATGTGAGTTAGGGGAAACCTTCCTTAGGTTGGTCCACAAATAATTATAGATCCATTAGGAAAAAGTCTTACAACTTCTTCTTGAATGATAGCTTTATTTGGTGATATGCTAA
The DNA here is from genome assembly GCA_020310875.1 of Ceratopteris richardii. NCBI lineage: Eukaryota > Viridiplantae > Streptophyta > Polypodiopsida > Polypodiales > Pteridaceae > Ceratopteris > Ceratopteris richardii. The sequence goes on from CM035413.1 coordinate 153,614,738, forward strand.
AGGTAAGTTGAAGAATCCACAACATGTACTAAGTATAGGAGACTTCAAACCAAGTTCATGAGAAAAATGCATGAGACCCTATGGGAAGGTCACAAAGTCTTTTATGTGACATATGAGAAGATGAGGGAAGCTTTCTGGTAGTTAGGTATATATGTGACTATTCAAGGCTTTGTGAGCACATGTGCCACATGTCAAGTTCATTCTTTAGTTAGGCCTTGTATTCATTACAAGTGGGTGTTTGACTTTGTAACCATGTCCAAAGGAATTGATAAAATGAGATACATTGTGCTTGATAAAGAAGACTTGACTAACCATGTGGAAGGTCGAGCTCTTCGTATGAAGAATACTTATAATGTATGCATATTTATTTTAGAAGAAGTGATTTCATGATTTGATTACATAGAGAAAGTGGTTGCAAATAGAGGAGAATTGGATGCAAGAGAGGTAAAGGAGTTCTTTGATCAACATTGGACTCATTTATCTCTGATTACTGCCTATAATCATGCGGCTCATGGGAAGATTGAGAGAGGTCACCCTTCAATTGTTAAGGAAATATCTAAGGCCTACAATGGAGACATAAAGCAATGGCCTAGATAACTTTCATTCACTTTATCGATAGATATGATGACATACACTCCGTCTACTAGATTTATGCATGTTGAACTAATGTATTGTCAAAAACTAGTTTTTCCCATCCAAAATTAGATTCTAACATGGATGATGCTTCCTTGAAATGATGAATTCACAAGAGAAGAATTCTTATCATTGAGAATTAAATGATAAGAATAAGGAAATGAAAAGGTAAAAGAGGCACTACATAAGATAAAGGAGTCGAGTTTAAAGAATAAAATTTACTTTGACAAAACTCATCAATTTATGTCGTGTAAGATCGAGACTAATGATTGGCTCCATTGATGTATGAAAGTATGTTTGATACTTAGTGTGATGTGAGAAAGAAATTGAACAAAAGATGGTTTGGACCATATGCAGTGATGTTTGTGTTTAATAATGATACATATGAGCTTCACAAAGTTGTTGGTACTCCTCTAAGATCGTTAATTTCAAGAAAGAAGTCAAGTTATTCGAAAAAAGAAATGAAAGAAATTTTGAGATAGATCAGGTGCTGCTTGAAGATGAAGATGAAGATGATGCTATTGAAGGAAACTGATCAAGTGAATGTATTCTTATTTTGTCTTTTTTTAGTTATTATTCTATATATTTTTAAAATTTATGCATTTCATGATGTTTTGAGCGAATAAAAGAAGATTTTAAATCACAATAAGAAGTGATTAGAAATGCTAGTAAGGATATGTGCACTTGAGAGAGTAGGGTGAGATATCCTTTAGCCATTATGAAGACCTAGAGAACACACTCTCACTTGAAGCTCTTAGTAGAGTGAAGGCCTCATTTTATATAGATAGATTCTGTGATGTTCTGAAACGCATAGAAAGTGAAATAGTGACTCCTTCTAGTGCATATCTCTAGATCTTCAACTTTGATTAGGGGTTGGGCCTTTCCCTTTTAACAAAAAAATTGCAAAGATACTAGTTTGTACCTGATTATTATGAAGTTTATGCTTTCTTCCACCCCATAAAAGTAGAAGTAAAGAACAAATAAAGAAGCAGTACATTAAGGATTGCTTTGAAGTAAAAAAGAAAAATATAGTAGAATTAAAGAACAAATAAAGAAATAGTACATTAAGGGTTGTTGAGAAGTAAAATAGAAAAATAAAGAAAACGAAAAAGAAAAGAGTTTTCATGGCTTAGATGTGGTCTCAAAATCACTTCTAAGAATTATTATGCAAGCTACATGAGGTGTAGCTATGCAATAGTGGATCTAGTAGTAATTTGTGATAGGTGTGATAGGTGTTTAAGAGGAAAGCATAAGAACATTTATATAAAATGTCAACTGACTTTGAAACGAGTCGATTGATAAGATTGTTTCTAGAAAGTCTAAATGATTTCTATAAGAGTAATTTGAATTATTTTTTATGGTAATATGCTAATCAAATGAGTTTTCAATCATAACTTAGGTATTTTGAAGTCATCTTTATTTCGCTTAGAACTTGCATTTGCATATGAAAGTCATGTTTGAATTTCCAAAAGAAAAAATTAAAAATAAAAACTAAAAATTGTTTCAACGAGAATTTTGATGCACTTCTATTTGACTTTGTAGGTTGGCCCCTTGGGACGATGTGCAAGTTTAGTGGGGCTGGATGTCAAGAGGAAATCCCTTCGGATTGTATACCGTAATTTTTCAAAATTTGATTTCTTTATAGTTACGACACTATTGATTATGTTTTGAAGATTTTTCTACAAGCAGAAGAAAGAATTGTATATTTGTTCAGATGCTTCGATGGTTTAAGTGAGTTTGTGATGAGAAAAAATTTTTATTTGTACAATTAAACGAGCCATATGTGAGTCCAATCGAAACCCTTTTAACCTAAGAAACCCTTAAGAACCAATCAGATAACTTGTAAAAAGCCGCATTGACTCTTTAACCCTTCAAAGTCCCTATCAAACCTAAAGTAAAACCCTAAATATAACTCTCACATTGAGAACTAAATTGATTTTTTTCATTAACCCATCAAATCCTAACTATATTTTAACCATCACCCATCAAAATCACTAGGTAGTATGTCCAATAGAAATCGTAGAACCCTTGAGATCTAACCTCTATTGAAAAACCCAATTTCAAAACCCTAGATAATCAAACACAATCCTTTAGACCCTTGGAAAACCAACTTCAAACCATAGGAAGTTTAAATCAAAACCTTAGGAACTCGATTTTTCTAACCCTAAAGCCTTGTATATTTAAACCGTGTATATACATAACCATGTGTGTGATAATTTACCCCATCTTTGTAACCATTAAAACCATGTATAAACATTAATGTGCAATAGATTAGAACTTAATCCCAAAAAAGTAAAGAGAAGAGAAAAAGAAATGAAAAATAAGAAATTGAAATATGAAAAAGAAATAAAAAGAAAAAATCAAAATAGAATGGAAGAATGGAACTATCCTAATGTCTAGAAAGGTAAGAAAAAAAAGTACCAAGATTCATACGTGAAAATTGAGAAGGTGATCACATAAGAATGTTTTGAGGAGGAGAACCTTATGAAAACCTTATAAAAAGAAGCCTCGTTGACCGTTGGATTTTCCAATGTTTCCTTCTCAAGCACTCTTTTCTCTCTCTTCGTCTTTTAAGTGATTACTTTTTACTTTATGTATACCTTGAGCGAGTCTACCTCTATAAGTCTCTTCTCACTCCATCTGTTCCAAACTACGCTTCATAGAGAGAGAGAGGAAAAGAGAGAGAGAGAGGAGAAGAGAGAGAGAGGGAGAGAGAGCGAGATAGTTCCATATCTCAACTTTCTCTCCTCTCTCAAATCCATGAAGGCACAAGAAAACAACTTCGGAGCTGCATCGGAGAGAGAGAGAGAGAGAGAGAGCGAGCAAGCGACGACACTTGGCAGCAACAAAAGAGAAGAACCAGCGTTTACAAGAACAAAACAAAGAAAATTTAGAAGCTGCCCTAGATCAACCAGACCAACCGTTGAGCGCCACTCGCTTTAAGGCTGTGCCCTCAGAATCTATGAAAATGTTGCTAGATGATCATGTCAGATTGTTAGATGAGTATGACAACATGAACAAGGAGTTCCAGAAACTCAAAGATGATTACAAGTTATTACAACTAAGAGCACCAATACCACAAGGACTACCAGCCCCTACGAACCCATCTCCTGACATCCTAGAGGAACTCGACGCATTACGGGGCCATGTATCAACTCTTCAATCATAGATAGCAGTATATGAAGCACCCCCCAGGCTAGACTCCCCATCGGAACTACCAGTAGAGGAAGAAACAGTGACTATTCCGGTGGAGGAAACTTTTGAACAAGCATATGAACCTCAACCCATCCTAGGCGGACGCGTAACGGCCGAAGGCCAGATGACTTTTGAATTTCCAACTCCCGCATGGATGAAGACGATACAAGAACTTGGAACAACCCACTCAGCAAGGGTAGAGGCGTAGTTACACGCCATGGCAATGATTGAAGAAAGAATTTTACAGTCTCCTTATTTTGCTCATTTGGCCCCTTGCAGATACATATCAGGGCATGAGCTACAATATAAACCTTATTTTATGTTAATGGCAGAATATTAGTTGGCCATAGAGAAAGAAACAGGCAAGAAACCCTCTCATGCTACTGAGTTTGAGCCTGACGATTTGCCAACAGACGTGCAGTAAGGAGAAATCTATCAACCAGATTGGCGTAGGGATCTCTTATAGAATTATCCAGAGATGATGAGTACTTGGGTTAAGGCGCCTCTACACTTAAAGTACAACCCATGTTGGGGACCAATGCCACATCACCGCTCCTGGAAGGCATTTGCTATTAAACTACAAAACAACAAGCAATGCCAGGATTGGTTAAATTACCCGTACTTCACTCCACCCACAGGACTACCTACAGTCGGATACATGATGGCCACAATTCTTCACTGGCTCCCTCGCTTCAAACATATGGAGGATATAGCAGCGCACATGACTGTCAAGATATTTGACATGATGCAGATGGTTTTCAAAGTCTTCCGTCACGTCAAGGCACCCCATGTGAACACCCTGGGTTTTGAGCACGGCAATCTAGATCTTGCATATGATATGAGTACAACGCCATCGCTTCGGGTGTGTTATGCGTGGCATTCTAGAATCAAGTACTTACCAGCGTGCTATAAGTAGACTTTCGAAGAAATGTTCACAACCGGTTTCTGGGAATACCATTTGGAAGTGTTCATCAGCAGGCCTACACACCTCTTGCAGTTATTTGCCAGTGAACAGATGGTGTATGATGGAGAGTGTTAATCTCCAAAAGAACAAGTTGACCTTGAATTTAGATCACCTCTATATCAAGATCAACTTTAGACTCCACCTAATTTAGAGAATCTTCACCAAATTATCAAGAAATTGATTATTCTGAAAAATTCAGTTTCTTCAGAAAAGTCTGCTGCAGATTAGTCACTCATTGACTAATCAATCCTGTAAAGTTTTTGATAAAACTTTGCACAACACTTCGCCTTAAGGTTGCACAACTTTGCCAAGTTAAATCTTTCAAAAAGATTAAGTACACACTGAGAAATGTGTGAAACACTTTACCTATGTCTGAAAGTGCTTCTCTGCAATGGCGACTTTGACACCTGCAACTTCTTAGCATTGGTTCTCCCAACTCTGAACCCGTTTGATCAAGATCTTCTAGCCATAGATGGCTTACCTTCCAACTTAAATTTTAAGCCCTCATTTGTGTAAAACTTTACACTGTGGAGTGAGCAATGATCATTTCATTGAAGATGAAATGTGCGCCAGATTTTACGACTCTTAGAACATTCTTACATATGAATGTTCCTAATCAAAATTCTCTCAACCTGATTGAAATTAACCTCTCAAATTCTAGCCATAGATAGATTAGCTATGGACTTAGATACGTGCAAAAGGATTCTTCAAAAGATTAAACATAGAAGGAGCAGACAGCAAAATATCGGGCGCAAAATTTTTCTATTTCTCAGAAAACTTACATCTGAGTGAGGATGAACAATTCACTCACTCTTCATGTGCCTAATGACACTAATTTCTCTCTCTCTATTCTCAAATCTTCTTCTCCTCTATTTGCCCGACATTTTCCAACATATTTATAGATGAATATATACAAGTGTATGACTTAAACAAAGGTATAAGTCAGCTAATGTACATATGTGTACATATCTTTGGGTTTTCTGAATATGTCCTTCCTTCAACCATCTGACTTTGTTTTCTTCTTGACTCCTTGACTTCATTTCTCCATAATCCTTCAATTGATGATTGTCATGCACCAACAGCTCCCCCTCAATCATTAATTGAGGTTCTTTTCTATCTTCTTTACTCCAGCCATATCCTTGAATCTTTGTAGTTTTGGTCCATCTAGACTTTTAGTCATCATATCTGCAACTTGATCTTTTGTGGGAGTGTGTATGACTTCAATCTCTTTCTCAATGACCTTCTCTCTCAGAAAATGATATTGTATTTCAATATGCTTAGTTCTAGCATGAAATACAGGATTAGCTGCCAAGTATAATGAACTCATATTGTCTCCACAAATAATAGGAGTACTCTGAATCACATCAAAAACTTTCAAAAGTGTCTTTAGCCATATTACCTCTTTTGCAGCTTCCACCATACCTTTATATTCTGCCTCTGTGGATGACAAAGCAACTGTATGTTGCTTCTTAGAACACCATGAAATCAATTTGTCTCCTACATAGCACAAGTATCCATGTGTTGATCTTCTATCATCCACATTACCTGCCCAATCTGCATCACTATATATCTTGATTCTTGTATCTGAAGTAAACCCATAGTACAACCCTTCTTTGAGTGTACCCTTGATGTACCTAAGTACTCTTTGTCCTGCAATCCAATGTTCCTTTCTAGGACAATGCATGAATTGTGAAAGCACACCAACTGCATATGACAAGTCAGGCCTTGTCAATGTAGCATAAATCAAGCTACCAACCAAACTTTGATAGTGTTTCATATCTCTGAACTCTTCTCCTCCAAACCTAGACAATTTATGGTTCACTTCCAAAGGTGTAGGTGCAACCCTGCAATCTTCCATTTTAAATTTGGTTAGCAAATTTTTAAGATACCTTTCTTGGGTCACATATACTCCATGTTGAGTATAAGAAATCTCCATTCCTAAGAAGAATGATAGGTTCCCTAAATCACTGATTTTGAACTCTTTCTCCATCTGCTTCTTGATCATTTGTATTCCCTTATCATCTGTTCCTGTAAGTATTATGTCATCAACATAAACACAAACATAAATGAAACCATCTTCACTTGCTTTGACTAGCAAGCTACTATCTGCCTTTGATGCTTGAAATCCAAGATCATTCAAGAATTTCACAAGCCTATAATTCCAAGCCCTTGGGGCCTGCTTCAACCCATACAAAGCTCTCTTGAGCTTACACACATAATTTGGACTCACTTGATCTTTGAACCCATCTGGTTGCTCCATGTAGACTTCATCTGAAATGTAACCATTCAAGAAAGCATTTTTAACATCTAATTGAGACAACTTCCAACCTTTACAAGCAGCAATTGCTATGAGTGTCCTGATGGTTGTCATCTTTGCCACAGGACTATAGGTCTCATCATAGTCCACTCCATATGTCTGTGCATACCCTTTCACAACAAGTCTAGCTTTATACCTAGACACACTTCCATCTGCAAATCTCTTTGTTTTGTAAACCCACTTACATCCAATGATCTTCTGACTATTAGGTTTAGGAACCAAATCCCATGTTTGATTCTCTATCAATGCATCATACTCCTCTTGCATAGCATCTTCCCAATTCTTCTTCCCTTTGGCCTCTTCATATGTAGAAGGGTCTTCATCTGCTTTTACCAAATAAGCATAATCTTTAGTAGTTAGGAATGAAGTGTCATAGCTATACCTTGTAGGTTGCCATTTGTGCCTAGATGACCTCCTAACTTCTGCACTTTTTGAAGTTTCTGGTTCATCACATTCTGGATCAAACCTTGGCCTCTCTTCAACTTCAACCTGCACTTCATTGTTCTCACTTTCATCAAGTAATTGAATCTTTGCTTTACCTTTTCTTTGATCCACTACTTCTTCATCATCTGCATGTACATTATATTTACCTGCATACCAAGTACCTTGCTCATCAAATGTAACATCCTTGGATACAATAAATTGCTTTGTGGATGGACTCCACAACCTGTATCCCATTTGCTTATCATCATAACCAATGAATACATACTTTTCTGACTTAGGCTCCAACTTATGCCTCAATTGAGATGGCACATATGCATATGCCAAGCATCCAAATATTCTGCAATGATCCAAGGTAGGTTTCTTACCCCACCAAGCTTCATATGGTGTCATACCCTGCAAAGCTTTACAAGGCAATCTATTAACCAAGTATGTAGCTGTATTAACAGCCTCAACCCACAAATAATTTGGACAATTCTTCTCTTTCATCATGGACCTTGCAAATTCAACAAGAGTCCTATTTCTTCTTTCTGCTACCCCATTTTGTTGAGGAGAGTACCTGCAAGTAACTTCTCTCTTTATACCTGCATTCCACAAATAATCATTGAATTCATTTGAAAAATACTCTCCCCCTCCATCTGACCTTAGTCTCTTCAATTTTTGACCTGAAATCCTTTCTGCATATGCATGATAGTGTTTAAATGTATTAAACACTTCTGACTTTTCCTTAATCACATAAATTGTGATCCACCTGGTAGCATCATCAACATATATGACATAATATCTTGAACCATTTATACTAAAGTCCTTTGAAGGACCCCACACATCTGTATGCACCAATTCAAGTCTTTCTGAATACATAAATCCATGCTTGGAATAGGATTGCTTATGAGCCTTACCTAATTGACATGCCTCACATCTGTATGTCATGTGTTGACCTGCAATGTTAGGCATTCCAAGCACTGAATCATTGTTAATCATTTCTTTGATACCTCTTTCATTAAAGTGTCCAAGTCTTTTGTGCCAAAGATCCAATTCTGACACCTTCTGCTCTCCATATGTGAACATAGCATGTCCAACATTTCCTTGTACCTTCAATGTGAAAAGCCTTCCTTCTTTCTTTCCTGCAATAACTTGTTTATACCCTTGACTAGGGTCTTCAACATAAACTCCATCATTTGTAAACCTTACCTCATAACCTTTTTCCACAATTTGACCTACACTGATCAGATTCTTTGGAATTGTGGGAACATAAAGTACCTTACTCAGAAGAGTGCTCCCATCCTTAGCCTTGACTGAACCAATTGACTTTACCTTATGCTTTGTATTATCACCTGTCTGAACTGTATGATTAATTGCATTATGATCTAGATCAGTCATCAAAGCAATATTTCCACTTAAATGATTACTACATCCTGAATCAATATAGAACACTCTCATGTCCTCATGTGAGGTTTCACATGTATTCATAATGAGAGTCGAATCCTCCTTTTGATCTGATGCATAGTTGTAGTAGGTGTTATTATAGGATTGATTTTGGAAGTTTCTTCCACCACCTCTTCCAAAAGAATTCCTACCACCTCTACCTCTGAAATTTCCTCTCTGAAATCTACCACCTCTTGCTCTTTGATTAAAGTTCTGATAATTACCATTGTTTTGATTATTGTGCCAACAATCATGAGATAGATGATTGGTCTTACCACATATCCAACAAGCTCTTGCATTATCTTTGTTGTTTCTGCCTCTTCCTCTACTTCTGCCATTTCCTCTTCCTCTTATGAAGTTTGCTTGGTTTGATGTACCTTCTTCTTCACCTGATTGTTGCTTCCCTTTGTTGGCTTTCTTCTTGTCTTTAGAATACATTGCATGACCTGCACTCTTATCAACATCTCCTTTGACATCATTCTCAAAAGTTAGCATATGACCTAACAATTGATTCAAATCAGGAGTAAAGTGATCTAATGAAAGTTCTGTAGATAAAATGAAAGGCTTCCACTTCTCATCTCCTCTTAGCCCTGTAAGTATTTGTCTTACCAATTTGTCTTCTTCAATATCTTCATCAACTGCACCTAAAGAGTCTGCAATGTCCTTCATCTTTGTCACATAATCAGAGATTGATTGTGAGGCCTTCTTCTTGAAGGTAGTAAATTCTGCCCATAGTGAAGCCTTCCTTGATTTGGTTGTATTTTGGAAATGCTCTTCCAAAGCATTCCAAATGTCACAAGCACTCTCAAGTCCTCTAATGTGAGGAAGCAAATAGTCATTGATTGCCATGTAGATGATGCTTCTTGCTTGAGCATCCTTCTTCATCCAATTCTTCAAGTCTGCAAGTTCCTCCCTAGTTGGAACACTAGGATCTCTGAATTCTAGCTTTTCTTCATCTCCTGTGATGTATCCTATCAGATCTTTGCTCATAAGGTGAGCTTCCATCCTCATAGACCATGCAGGATAGTTCTCTCTATCCAACTTTTCAATTTGGAGACTATCTCCCATCTTTACTTCACCTGTAGCTTCAAATCTTTAACCTTTACAGATAATAAATGTACCTTTACTTCGAATGTTGCTCCTTCTGATCCTTTTGATGCTCTTTGTATGTCTTCCTTTAATCTTTCTTCACACTGACCTTTTGCACCTTCAAAATGTAAAGTTTTGTACTTCTGCAATAGTCGGAGTCTTCTTCTTCTCAATTTTGACACAACCTGCTCTGATACCACTGATGGAGAGTGTTAATCTCCAAAAGAACAAGTTGACCTTGAATTTAGATCACCTCTATATCAAGATCAACTTTAGACTCCACCTAATTTAGAGAATCTTCACCAAATTATCAAGAAATTGATTATTCTGAAAAATTCAGTTTCTTCAGAAAAGTCTGCTGCAGATTAGTCACTCATTGACTAATCAATCCTGTAAAGTTTTTGATAAAACTTTGCACAACACTTTGCCTTAAGGTTGCGCAACTTTGCCAAGTTAAATCTCTCAAAAAGATTAAGTACACACTGAGAAATGTGTGAAACACTTTACCTATGTCTGAAAGTGCTTCTCTGCAATGGCGACTTTGACACCTGCAACTTCTTAGCATTGGTTCTCCCAACTCTGAACCCGTTTGATCAAGATCTTCTAGCCATAGATGGCTTACCTTCCAACTTAAATTTTAAGCCCTCATTTGTGTAAAACTTTACACTGTGGACTGAGCAATGATCATTTCATTGAAGATGAAATGTGCGCCAGATTTTACGACTCTTAGAACATTCTTACATATGAATGTTCCTAATCAAAATTCTCTCAACCTGATTGAAATTAACCTCTCAAATTCTAGCCATAGATAGATTAGCTATAGACTTAGATACGTGCAAAAGGATTCTTCAAAAGATTAAACATAGAAGGAGCAGACAGCAAAATATCGGGCGCAAAATTTTTCTATTTCTCAGAAAACTTACATCTGAGTGAGGATGAACAATTCACTCACTCTTCATGTGCCTAATGACACTAATTTCTCTCTCTCTATTCTCAAATCTTCTTCTCCTCTATTTGCCCGACATTTTCCAACATATTTATAGATGAATATATACAAGTGTATGACTTAAACAAAGGTATAAGTCAGCTAATGTACATATGTGTACATATCTTTGGGTTTTCTGAATATGTCCTTCCTTCAACCATCTGACTTTGTTTTCTTCTTGACTCCTTGACTTCATTTCTCCATAATCCTTCAATTGATGATTGTCATGCACCAACAGTGTATTCCACGCATTATCAACTCCCACTATCCAATGAACTGCAACCCATTGATTGGGAGAAACTCGAGGCAGACCTGGCCCAAGGCATTCGAATATCGGAGCACATCCTCGCTCAGGAACTACTCCAGAATTATATCCGACAGACCTCATAACAAGGTTCTGTTTAGGACCACAGAAGCGAGAGGGAGGGGGGTGTTGGTAGTAGCCAGAGGCATAGAAGACGCGGAAGCATGTGAAGATAGAGCATAACAAAGAAGCTGGGAGTACGTAGAATCAAGTTTTCAAACAAATATGTTTTATATTATCTTTTCAAACATTCAACAGTGATTTTCATCACTTTTGTAATATATGTAACATAGAAAAAACCTTTCTCTAATTTATAGCTCCATTTTGTGCAAGCCGAGGAGTCCTCGAGGTTGAGGAGCTTAGGTAGAACGAGCATACCAATTTTGGCTATTTTTAGACATTGTTTACCCTTTCAAATAGCACCTAGAACTTATTTTTTAACTATGCCGGTCACTAGATGTGAAGCCAGTCAAAACTAGTCTAGAATCTATAAAAAGAGCTAGAGAGCTCATTTTTGAGGTTAACTTGTTTGAGTAGACAAGAGCTTAGAGATATTGTGAGCTTGTAAGACTGTTCTTGAGGAATAGAGTTGATTTTCAACCTTCCATTGTGTCTTGCTTATCTCTTCATTGTGTGTGTGTATGTGTGTGTGCATCTATATGCTTCTCACCATCGCTCTCACTTCATCTCAAGTTCACAATCTTCATATCACTCCTATCTCTTCCACGGATTGACATTAAGGAGGTGGAGTTTCTTAACGTGGTTCCCACCATTGTGCTAGAGCAACATCATATCTCTAATTGTGTCACAACATGTACTAATTATAGGAGTCTTCAAACCAAGTTCATGAGAAAAAAGCATGAGACCCTATGGGCACGTCACAATGTCTTTTATGCGACATATGAGAAGATGAGGGAAGCTTTCTGGTAGTTAGGTATATATGTGACTATTCAAGGCTTTGTGAGCACATGTGCCACATGTCCAGTTCATTCTTTAGTTAGGCCTGGTATTCATTATAAGTGGGTGTTTGAATTTGTAACCATGTCCAAAGGAATTGATAAAATGAGATACATTGTACTTGCTAAAGAAGACTTGACTAACCATGTGGAAGGTTGAGCTCTTCGTATGAAGACTACTTATAATTTATGCATATTTATTTTAGAATAAGTGATTTCGCGATTTGATTACATAGAGAAAGTGGTTGCAAATAGAGGAGAATTGGATGCAAGAGAGGTAAAGGAGTTCTTTGGTCAACATTGGATTCATTTATCTCTGATTACTACCTATAATCATGCGGCTCATGGGAAGATTGAGAGAGGTCATCCTTCTATTGTTAAGGAAATATCTAAGGACTACAATGGAGACATAAAGCAATAGCCTAGATAACTTGCATTCACTTTATGGGTAGATATGATGTCATACACTCGGTCTACTAGATTTATGCATGTTGAACTAATGTATTGTCAAAAACTAGTTTTTCCCATCCAAAATTAGATTCTAACATGGATGATGCTTCCTTGAAATGATGAATTCACAAGAGAAGAATTATTATCATTGAGAATTAAATGATAAGAATAAGCAAATGAAAAGATAAAAGAGGCACTGCATAAGATAAAGGAGTCGAGTTTAAAGAATAAAATTTACTTTGACAAAACTCATCAATTTATGTCGTGTAAGATCGAGACTAATGATTGGGTATTGATATATGAACAAAGAATTTGACTGAGCAGATCAATCTTAAGAGTTTTTTTTCATAGAGTAGAATGTGGTGTAAAGAGAGATGTTGCTGGGATTGATTGTCCTATAGAAATTGATGGCTGAAGAATTAAATCAGAGATGAAAAAGCAAAGAGAACTTTCCACCTATAGCAGAGAAGTTCAACCAAAGTATACTTGTTCTATCTACATGTTGTAGAGCTATCATTACCCAAGATCCTTACACCTATTTTATTATCTTTACTTTGTATCATTTAGGCATCATTCTACGGGTCTGTTACCCCATACTTTGTATCTGTCACATGCCCATGGATGGCAACATTGGTTTTTCCACTGATGACTATGAGTTGATTGTTGATGTTACTTCCTCTTTCATGACCATTGTAGTAGCTAGTATGACACCATTTATTCATGAGTTCCCCTGACAAAAACTAGTCTCTACCTCAATCGCTCCAACAATATTCATCCATGACATCTTACTCCTGCGTCCGCATGCTTTGTTGCTCCACTTGAACTGCAAGAGGGGCCATCCCAATATCCCTAGGAAGGTACCCAATGTGCAAATGCCACTTCATCGGATGGACGAAACTCGAGGGCATGATCCAACCCGGGCTCGTCCCATGGAAACCCGCTTCTCTTTGATAAAGTGTTGTTTGCAACCTTGGTACATTGAACCTTGTTCTCAACCTTAGTATCTTGAACCTTATTCTTGCCCATGCTGGACATCTTGAACTCTCCACCAAGTGCTACCCAAGGAGGTTTCATCTATCATGTATTCTTTCGTTTCTAATTTGGATTTCTTTTAATATAGGATCTTATTATTACATGAATGGTTTAATAAAAGAGAAACATTGTTTCACTTAAGGTTATAGTCATTTTCCTTGGTGATTAGGCATGCCATGGGTTTTATGGAACTTTAGAATCCATAAAGGGGACTTGAAGCCCGAGGTTTTTCTATTCATGTTATAACTTGTTGGCTTTTGGATTAAGCCAACACATTGAAAGAATAAAAGGATAATGGTTATTTAGGCATTTGACATCAATGTACCATTACTCGTTTATGCTATTCAGTTCATATAAAGAAGTAATTTTGTATCTCAACCTTAGACTTAGTGAACTTAATCTTTATCTCATTCCATCATCCCATGAATACATAATACAATTCACTAATATGCATACTGAATGTATGCCAAAAAGATATACATATTTGCTTGAAGATGCTTAGCATGCATGAGGTTAAAAAATTGAACCCCTCATTAAAGCATGTATTGAAGTTACACATAGAAATCCATTTTATGCATGTACATAAAACATATGCTTGTGATGTCCATTATTTTGCATATCATGCTATATCGAACCTACTATGTTGAATCTTTGTTCATATTAATATGCTCCTCATGCACCTTTCTATGTGCATATGGACCACCTACTTTAGTCAAAATGCATTGTTTCATGCATTACTCTAGCATGGAAAAAAAACTAATCATAAACAAACAAATTGGAATAACACTTATCTTCATTATAGTTTCATCCATCCTTCGATCGCTTGTAGGTTGAACTCGAAGTTGAAAGGTTTGGCTATTCCATGTCTTCTAATTTTGAATTCCTTCCTTGGGAATTAAACATACTTGTATGCCCACTTATGCATTCAACCTTACAAAAACTCAAAAGTTTTTCTCATGCATGCTAGCTCTCATATATATAATGCTTTTGTATTTACTATATCATATATGAGATGCTTTCAAGGAGAGAACTTGTATGAAGTTATGTGTTAGGCTTTAAAAGAATACTTTCTTTAGAAGATCTTATATCTATTTCTAAATAAATGTAGAAAAGGAATTACCTTTATAGATTTGAATTCATCCATGTCTCATGAGCACTACTGAAGAAGAAAAACTTCATTTATCTTACTTCCTTCATGAATCTGCTTGTTTGAACTCAAAACCTGAATTACTCCATCTAGTCCCCACTCTTCTCATGGGTGAAACCAAAGCAGGACCTCAGACTTGTTTTTCAAGATCCATTGTCCTCCACAATTGAATTGAAACCTTACTACTTACTTCTTCATCAAGCAAGATAGAGAGAGGAAAAGAGGCTCACGGTTGCTCCGTGGGTACTCTCCTCTACTCTTGAGTCCACCACATTTGTGGACTACACGAGCTAGCTTTAGAAATCCCATATACGAGTTAGAATTGAAGAAGAGTGCACTATGAAGATTAGATCTTCTCTTTTATGCTCCACAACTAAAGAGAGGGAGAGGCAAAGAGTCTTTCCATTTGCTTTGTAAGTAGTCTTGTCTCTAGCCTTTATACATTCTTGTGTATGCCATGGCCGTATGGAGTTGTAAACATCTTTGAATAGCCTCTTGGTTGTCCATCAAGCTGGTTGAGGAGCGCCTTCAACCTCCCTTGGACTCCCATAAAGGGAGGGTCACATAAGTGACTTTTATATTCCTAAAGGGAAGGAGATAAAAGGCCTTGATAAAATCTTATGAATTCCATGAAAAACCCAATGAATGATAAAGGGCTCATAGAACTCTAGTCACGTGTATTGAATAAAGAATCAAGCTTTGATCCATGACTAAGCCTAAGTGTGCTACCAACAAATCTAAGCCCATCAACCACATAATCTAACTCGCAAGAGAGCTTAAGCATCTAGACCACAAAGGATAAGAGAGAGCATGTATCCACCCATCCAAATCCATCATATATATACCTTTGGTCCAAGGGATTGCATGCCCTTGTGCTCATCCAAGTGTCTCTCATGTGGACACTTTCCCAATGACCTTCACATTCTTCTAATTCCTCAAATGCTATCACATGACTTCTAATTTAAATGAGGATCCTTCTCTCTAATACACCCCAAGGTAGCAGTTAGAGAAGCTTCTCCCAAGACTACAGTTCTGGCATGTTACGATAAATCAATCCCAATGAGCACAACCATCAAATCAAGATCTCATATGAGTAAATACCCCAAGGGCTCAACCCAAAGGTTTAAGCATGTGCCAAGGGTAAATCAAGGTTAAAACAAGGCCAATATACATCATATTGTAACCCTTAGATTCCATATATTTAGTCTTCTAAACCCATGATTTATACAACAAAAACCATAGCCAAAACGATTTTTGGTGAAAACCATACCCAACAAGATTATAAATTGGATGCATGTGGATTGGAAAAGATAAAGGAGGCTTTGTCAAAAGAAGATTTATTCTTAAAGTCATTGATGTATGGGAAGGTATGGATTATGCTCCATAAGATCTATCAAAGCGAAGGAAAGAGAGAAGAGAGCTTTCAGCTCATACAAACTAACTTTCAAGAAGAATGAAGTACATGAGAATGGAGGCAAGAACAAATCAAATAATAATGTGATAAATGAAGTACACAAGAAGGGAGGCAAAGTCCATGCATGCTAGGGTGCTTGGTTGGGCCTCTCTCCTCTTGAGGTGGAGGCAAGGGTTCAATGGGGGCAAGGGTTCAACACCTCCCTATGGTAGGACACATGTGGGCGTAACACCAGTGTAACCACTTGAAAGTAGTTGTCTTTGGGCTGTCCTTTCTAGTGTTACCTTTGGGAAGTGTAACCTTTGCTTTGATGGGTATAGGGGATCCCATGGGTACTATGCTCGTTCAATTGTGCAATCCTTCCTTCATTCAATTTAAGCTTCAACAAAAATTCCTCTCTGAAAATAAATAAATAATGGTATCAATACAAATAATCCACTACATATTAAGAAGAGTGAAAACGAGAAAAGCATATAGCAATTATATAAATGAGTAGGCGCAATAAGTATGCCATCAATCTCAGTAAATATTGTACATTGAGTTAATATCCCAACATCATTGTCTACCTCTCACGACAAACATAATCTTTAATATCATAGCATCATTTCAAAGTTCTCAACCTCTTCTCTCCAAGTGCTTTGGTAAAAATACCATCAACGTCTTCTCTATCCAAACAAGAAAAGTCAATAAAGAAAATCTTATAGCATATATATATATATATATATATATATATATATATATATATATATATATATATATATATATATATATATATATATTACACACGCACAAACACACACACACACATATATATATATATATATATATATATATATATATATATATATATATATATAGAGTGAGTAGGCAACATAATTATCGTGTGTTGAGTTGATATATCCACATCATCATCTCCATCTCAAGCTAAAGATAATCTTTTCGATTCATAGCATCATTTGAGATTTCTTCAACCTCTTTTCTCCAAATGCTTTGGTATTAATACCGTCAACGTGTTCTATATCTAAGAACAATATTGCCAATTAATATGTTCTCATTTATGAAATGATAATGTGCTTGTTTGTGTTTTTCAAGAAATGAGAGGTGTGATTTTACTACAAGGATTCTCATACCACATTTGGTATCTCTATTAGCAAACTTGCAACTAGCAGCTTAATCCATGGAATCTCACAGTGAACCATTGTAGCACCTCTTTGCTCAACCTATGTATGAGATACTCAAGTAGAGCACAAATCAGTAGGTGGACATGGTGGGAATATGTTCATGCATATGATTAAGAATAAAATCAACAACATAATCACTTGGAGAATAAAATCAATAGAACGAACAATAAGAACAACCACAGTCATCCACAAATTTATTGATACAAAAAGGTATCTAATTCAAACCAATCAATCGGATCCTATCAAATTTGAATTTAAATTGAAGCTCTCAATTAAACTCTACATGTTTATCTTATACGTATTTCAAAGGAGCTCCTCGTCACCATATTCTAGAGAGCACTATATTGTGATGATCAAGACTAGAATAGATAAAACTTTACAAGAGATTTTGGCTACATAATAATGCATGCAGGGTAATACATATAACAATATCCAACTAAGATAAGTCCCACAACTTGTGACTAATAAATATAGAATATGGAGTTTGCTAATAAATTTCTCGTAGTGGTGTATGTGAACACACATAGGACTACTAGGTTACTTTTTACCCTCTTTAGGAGGTTTTTTCATGCTCATATATATGCCTATAACCCTAATGGGTCACTTATCTTTGTACATTCACTTGGTCATAGATTCAATATTATGTTGTTTTTCAAGCTTGTTCTTCTTCCTTGTGTTGTTCATGTGATTTTTTAGATCTCAAACTCCAATTGTTATCAGAGAATGTCATCGCTTCCTCTAGTGTGTCATCAACACCTCTTCGATCACAGTCTGAGAATCCCACAAAATCTGGTGAGCATACTCGAGGCGAATCAGAGTTCAAAACAACTTTGTTTTATGGCATGAAAATTTTTCTTTGAGCTTGTTTTGGCTTTCGAATGCACTATCGTAGTGACTATATTCAATAAATCATAAAATATTACTAGATAGTTCAATTGTGCATATTGTTCGTAATGATCTTTGAAATTCATATCAGAGATTTGCTTGTACTCTTTATTTGATGATGAAAGGAAATCCAAATGCCTTAAAATTTGAGGAGTTAGTCTCTCTTCTATTGCACAAAGCTTAATCCAAATAGAACATGTCAATCTCTGCTCAATAGTTTCATATTACAATTCGAGATCTTCACATTTCTTATCTTCTCAATAGGGTTCCTTGTGCCATCACTTGTCTAGACCTATGCTTCCAAGTTTGATAGAAAGGCTATATTCCCAACTAGATTTGAGCATCCACAATCAATGTAGAACACATGTTCATCAGAGTTACCTTCCTTCATTTTCATATTCATAAGTAGAAGTGAATGCTCTTGAGCTTGATCATCTGTGTAATTATTGTAGTCTCTCCTTTCTTTATATCCTCCTTGATTGTTGTTGTATCCATTTGAGTTGTTGTATCTGCCTCTTGAAGCTCTGTATCCACCACTGTTGTGTCATCTTTCCCTCTGATTCCTTGGTGTTGATGTGTGAAACATCACAAGAAATGAATTACTATGACACTAGAACACCTATATGGTCACCATTAACTCATTTCCACTCCAAACTTTGAGAAATGATAGCCTAAACTGAGAACTTTGCTTCTACCGAACTTTCCAGATACTAAAATGACATACCTTTAGTATTTTGCTTATTTATCTAAGTTACAATATCATTTCTCTAAGATTTTTTGGTGTATGAAAGTAGAAGAGTAGAGCTTTCCAACAAGCTATTATTTTCAAGAAACGGATCTCTAGAACTCAAGTTATGGCCTTCACAAAATCACCCTGTATGACTTCCCAAAATTGGAAATTTTGCCTCTTTTAGTAATTCTAAGTGTCTAAAAATGAAAATTTGATGCCTAGCATCGACTTGCAACCAAAAGTCGATGTCACGCATCGAATTTGAGCTTTTTTAGCCACTTTTTCAGCGCCACAATCACCCTATGAACAGAAGACATGGGCAAGACCACTTTTATGTGGGAAGTTGATGCCAGGCATCGACTTTATGCTGAAACTCGATGCCAGGCATCGAGTTGCTCCACAAACTTCATATTTTCAAAGAGATTTAGCAGTACATAAAACTCCGAGAATAAAACATAGACTTATCATCACAAACTTGATGCCAGGCATCAACTTGCTTGGAAAACTTCAACTTCTGAAATCATTTCACACAAGACAAACTCTGGAGATGGAAGAAGAAGACTTATACACAATAAACTCTTTCCATAACTATGAAACCTCACAAATGCACAGGTGCTTTCTCACGCAGAGAAGCCCGACTATTCTCAGTCATACAAAATGAGTATGAACTCACTTTCTCATTGTCTTCCTCTTCGGGTCAGTTGATACAAACTAACTTATATAGTTTTTCTCGATCTCGTGACTTTTTAAAAACTTCTTGAAATAAAGTGAACTAACTTTACAAAATATAATACACTTGTGAATTTGTCCCTTCACATAGGCATGTGGTTTTCTTTTAAAGCTTGGACCTTCAAATATATGTCCAATTAGTGATTGTTTCTCCAACAGCTCCCCCTCAATCACTATTTAACATTCTCTGTTTCTTCATATCATCTTTTTATCTTTTACTCCTGCTATGCTTTTGAATCTGCTGGTCTTCACACCATCCAAGCTCTCTGTCATTATGTCTGCTATCAGATCTTTTGTAGAAATGTACTCCACTTCAATTTCTTTCTCCATTACATTTTCTCTAAGGAAATGATAATGTATCTCTATATGTTTTCTTCTTGCATGAAATACAGGATTTGCTACAAGATAAAGTGAACTCATATTATCTCCATGTATTGTAGGTAAACCTTGATCAATGCCCAAGCTTTTGAATAATGTCTGCATCCATATGACCTCCTTAGTTGCTTCCACAAGTCCTTTGTACTCAGCTTCAATTGATGAGAATGCTACTGTATGTTGTTTCTTTGAACACCAACTTACAAGCTTATCACCAATGTATATCATGTGTCCATGAGTTGATCTTCTGTTGTCTTGGTTACCTGCCCAATCTGAGTCACTGTAGGCTCTCAACTTCAAATCTGATGTAAAACGATAATATAATCCTTCCTTTATAGTTCCTTTGATATATCTGAGAACTCTTTGACCTGCAATCCAATGTGGATCCTTTGGACAATGCATGAATTGTGATAGAACTCCCACTACATAACTAAGATCAGGTCTTGTTAGTGTAGCATAAATCAAACTACCCACAAGAGATTGATACTTCCTCATATCTTTGTATTCTGCACCGTCATATTTATTGAGCTTGTGATTAACTTCAAGTGGAGTTGAAGCTTCTCTACAATTTTCCATATCAAACTTCTTCAATAGATTTAGAAGATACCTTTCCTGTGATACATATATGCCATGATCTGTATAAGTGACTTCCATTCCAAGAAAATATGACAACTTTCCTAGGTCACTGATCTTGAACTCTTTCTCAAGTAATCTCTTTACCTCCTTGATTCCTTCATCTGAAGTACCTATGATTATAATGTCATCTACATAAATACAAATGTAGATTGTACCTTCCTCTGTTCTTTTGATAAGTAGACTTGGATCTGCTTTTGAACTTTGATATCCAAGGTCATTGATATACTTCACCACTCTATAGTTCCATGCTCTTGGAGCTTGCTTCAATCTATAAACTGCTCTTCTCAACCTGCAAACAAAATTTGGATATCTGGAATCTATAAACCCTTGAGGTTGTTCCATGTATACCTCATCTGATATGTATCCATTCAAGAATGCATTCTTTATATCAAGTTGACTTAGGGTCCATCCTTTTGAAGCTGCAATAGCAATGATTGTCCTTATAGTTGACATCTTAGCTACAAGACTGAATGTCTCATCATAATCTATGCCATAGGTTTGGGCATAGCCTTTCACCACCAGTCTAGCTTTGTATCTGGCTATACTTCCATCTACAAGCTTCTTCACTTTATAAACCCATTTATTTCCAATTACTTTCTTACCATTTGGTTTAGGAACAAGTTCCCATGTCTTGCTCTCCTCGAGTGCATTGAACTCTTCCTTCATTGCTTCTTCTCATTGCTTCTTACCTTTTGCTTCATCATAGTTCTGAGGTTCTTCATCATCTTTGACCATATATGCATAGTTCTTTTGAGTTATGTAAGAAGTATCATAAGAATACCTTTCTGGTTGTCTTCTAGTCCTGCTTGACCTTCTTGGTTCACATTCTTCATAAGTGTCTGGATACACTTCTTCATCAAATATAGGAGCTTCTTCATTTCTTCTTGTTAATCCACTTCTGGATGTACCTGCTTGCATATAATCTTCATCTCTATTTACATGCACAATTGATTTTCCTTTCTCACATCTTCTTACCTCTTCGTCAAATTCTTCAGCTATATGACTTTGATCTGCATAGCAACATTTCTGCTCATCAAATGTAACATCTCTAGAAACAATAAATTGTTTGGTTAGAGGATTCCACAATCTGTAACCCATCTACTTTTCATCATAACCAATGAACATATATATTTCTGCCTTTGGTTCAAGTTTATGTCTAAGTTGTTATGGAACATAAGCATATGCAATTGATCCAAACACTTTACAATGATATGTAGCTATATTTACAGCCTCAGCCCAAAGATAATTTGGACAATTCTTCTCCTTTAGCATAGCTCTAACAAACTCAACCAAAGTCTTGTTCCTTCTTTCTGCTACACCATTTTGTTGTGGTGTATACCAGCAAGTTATTTCTCTCTTAATACCTGCATTCCAAAGATAATCATTGAAATCTTGGGAGAAGTATTCTCCCCCTCCATCAGACCTCAATCTCTTAAGCTTTTGACCTATGACTCTCTCTGCATATGCATGAAAATGCTTGAAGGCTCCAAATACTTATGATCTTTCCTTCAAAACATACAAAGTTATCCATCTTGTAGCATCATCAATAAAAAGAACATAGTACCTTGAGCCACTGGTAGATCCTTCTTTTGTTGGTCCCCATACATCTGTATGAATGAGCTCTAGTAATCCATCATGTTTGAATCCTTTCTTTTGAAATGGTAACCTCTGTGCTTTTCCCATCTGACATGCTTCACATTTATAAACCATATGTTGACTCTGCACATTTGGTAGTCCTAGTACAGAATCATTAGCAACCATAGCTTTAATTGCTATTTCATTGAAGTGACCTAATCTCTTGTGCCAGAGATCAAGTTTTGTAATCACTCCTTCACCATGTGTGAGCAAAGCTTGAGCAATGTTCCCTTGTACTCTTAAAGTAAAGAGTCTACCTTCTTTCTTACCAGAGACAATCTGATTATATCCATTCTCTAGATCTTCAACAAATACTCCTTCATTTGAAAACCTGACTTGAAAACCTTTTTCAACTATCTGTCCCACACTAATTAAGTTTTTAGGTATTGTGGGAACCTACAAAACATTGGTTAGCAAATCTACTCCACTTTTGCATTTCACTTTTCCAATTGAATGTACACTATGTCTTGTATTATCACCTGTTTGAACACTATGACTAGAAATGCCTTTTTCCAATTCTGAAATCAATTCTATGTTTCCTGACAAATGATTAGAACATCCAGAGTCAATGTAAAATACCTTTAGATCTGCTTTATCTGATGTGCTGATTGAATTCATCATCAATGATGTATGACTTTCATTTTGTGTGTCATTTGCATAGTTGTAGTAGGTGGTGTTGTAGGATTGATTCTGTCCCCAACTTCTTCCTCCACCTCTACCATAGCCTCCTCTTTGACTTTGTCTACCTCTTTGAAAATTAATTTGATATCTTCCACCTCGGCCTCTGCTATTGTTGTTTTGATTCTGGTTTGATCCTTTTTTATTATGCCAACAGTCATGAGCCAAATGATTACTCAATCCACAGATCCAACAAGCCTTCTTGTTGTTATTCTGATTACCTCTTCCTTTTCCAAAACCTCTTGGTCTTCCTCTGTGAGTGCCTTTACCTCTAGCATAGTAAACTTGAGAAGTTTACTCTTCTTCATCGTTTGCTTTACCTTTATCTCCTTTCTTCTTGTTCTTCATGTACATTGCAGATTTTTGTCCTTTATCTCCATCTCCCTTCAAGTCTTGCTCAAATGTGAGCATCAAACCAAGCAACTGGTTCAAATCTGGAACATAATGATTTAATGAAAGTTTTGCTGATAAGACAAAAGGTTTCCACATTTCATCCCCTCTCAAACCTGTAAGTAATTGAGCAATCAACCTATGATCCTCAATATCTTCATCTATGGATCCAAGACTATCTGCTAGATCCTTCATCTTAGTGACATACTCACTAATACTTTAACTTGGCTTCTTCTTGAATGTTGTAAACTCTGACCATAAACTTGCTTCCCTTGCTTTGGTAGTACTTTGGAAATGATACTCCAATGTATTCCATATATCTTCAGATGATTCCAATCCTCTGATGTGTGGTAGCAAATGATCAGAGATTGTATTGTAGATGTAGGCTTTTGCACTTGCATCCTTCTTTTGCCAATGCTTTAAAGCATCAAGTTCCTCTTTCTTTGGTCGGCTTTCATCTTCAAATACTGGCTTCTCTTCTTCACCTATTACATATACCATGAGATCCTTACTCATAAGTAACGCTTCCAATCTCATTACCCATGCAGGGTAATTATCTCTGTCATGTTTGTCAATGGAGATATCATCTGCCATACTCCTTTCCTTCTACTACAACCTGTGAGCTTAAAGGATAAAGAATAATACCTTTTGGAGTTCTTTGTGTGTGAAGATACTTTTGAAGTAACCTTTTGATGCCTTGTGTCTTCCAATGCTTCACCTTTCAAACTTTAATGGAAAAATTTCCAAAATTTATGTACATTTGCCTCCTTTTGCTCTTTAAGACCTTTCTGCTCTGATACCACTTGTTGATGTGTGAAACATCACAAGAAATGAATTAATGTGACACTAGAACATCTCTATGGTCACCATTAACTCATTTCCACTCCAAACTTTGAGAAATGATAGCCTAAACTGAGAACTTTGCTTCTACAAAACTTTCGAGTCACTGAAATGACATACCTTCAGTATTTTGCTAATTTCTCTAAGCTCCAATACTATTTCTCCTAGATCTTTTGGTGGATGAAAGTAGAAGAGTAGAGCTTTCCAAAAATGTATTATTTGCAAGAAATGGATCTCTAGAAAAGTTATGGCCCTCACAAGATCCCTCTGTATGACTTTCGAAAACTGGAAATTTTGCCTCTTTTAGTACTTCTGAGTGTCTAAGAATGAAAATTCAATGCCTAGCATCGACTTGCAACCAAAAGTCAATGCCAAGCATCGACTTTGAGCTTTTTTAGCCACTTTTTCAACACAAAAATTACCCTATGAACACAAGACATGGGCAAGACCACTTTTATGTGGGAAGTCGATGTCAAGCATCGACTTTATGCTGAAACTCAATGCTAGGCATCGAGTTGCTCCACAAACTTCATATTTTCAAAGAGATTTAGCAGTACATAAAAATCAGAATATAAAACATAGACTTATCATCACAAACTCGATGCTAGGCATCGACTTTCTTGGAAAACTTCAACTTTTGAAATCATTTCACACAAGACAAACTTTGGAGATGGAAGAAGAAGACTTATACACAGAAGTTTAATAAACTCTTTCCATAACTATGAAACCTCACAAATGCACATGTGCTTTCTCATGTAGAGAAGCCCGACTATTCTCAGTCATACAAAATGAGTACTAACTCACTTTCTCATTGTCTTCCTCTTCGCGTCAGTTGATACAAACTAAATTATATAGTTTTTCTCAATCTCGTGACTTTTAAAAAACTTCTAGAACCAAAGTGAACTAAGTTTACAAATATAATACACTTGTGAATTTGTCCCTTCACATAGGCATGTGGTTTTCTTCTAAAGCTTTGACCTAAATATATGTCCAGTTCGTGATTGTTTCTCCAACACTTGGGTTTCAGAGGCAACACTCCGTGATGTGATTTGATTGGCCACATATGGAACAAGGTGAGGAGCTTTGAGCTCTTCCTTTGCCTTTTCTACCTCCTTTGCCGCCTTCATCATCTAATGTTTTACCTTTTCCTTTGTTATCTTTACCTTTGTTCTTATTTGTGTAAGGGGAAGAGGATTGGTTACCTTTCTAGTTCTCACCATTCTTCATACGTTTGACCTCATGAATAAAGAGTTGTCCCATGAGAGTATTGAAGTCTCACACTTGCATGTCCATGTATTGGTCCATGGTTGTGTTGAAAGCTTCCCACTTATCATCATCCTTGATTCCATCGATCATTGGCCTTACAATTTGCTCTTCATCAAAGATTTCTCCAATGCTCCTGAGTTGACATGAAATGTCCTTAATCTTGGTCACAAAATTAGTCCTACTTTGCTTGGGCATCTTCTTGAGTGTTTTCAACTCCATCCACAATTAGTTCTTCCTAGCTTTGGTACTTGAGAAGAAGAATGATTCCAAAGCATTCCATGTCTCTTGAGAGGTCTTACAATTCCTAATATGAGGAAGTAAGAAATCAAAGATAGAATTTAGAATATATGGCCTTTCCAAAACATCCTTTGCACACCATGTGTTCAACCTTTCCTATTCCTTTTGAGTTGGTTCACCTTTGTTTCTGAGTACAGGCATCAATTCATTTCTTGAGATGTATCCAAAAAGATTTCTCAATTGCAAGTTAGCCTCCATCCTTAAAGACCATGATGTGTAGTTGCTTTGATCCAATTTGTCAATTGATGAGGGAAATCCATCACCCATAATGTTCAATCTATGACAATGCTCTGATACCACTATGAGGAATGATGGCTAAAGCATAGAGATGAGAGGATCTTAGCAAAAGCCTACTCCAGACCAGCCTGATTAACTCTAGAGGACCTTATTCGACTCAACAAGCTTCCAATATATGAATCTATATCAGCATACTACTTTAGGACATTTTCTCAAAAACCTATGTCAAAATAGATAACTTGTGTGTACAAAATAGTTTGAGAAAGCCTTTTATCTATGGACGAAGACACTTAGTATTTCATTTAGAGCTCACAACGTAGTAGGAACTGACCCAAGACCTTTTGCACAATTTCAAATGAAGTGTTAAGTGAATTATACCAAGTTATTTCATAGATTTAGGCGGAATATTCTAAAGGAAGATGAAGATACACAGACACAATCACCCTTTCCTATTCATAACTCAAGATCTACAACTTGAATGACTATGAAACTTTGTACGCATACTTAAAATAGTCCTAAATCCATACCTTAATCAATATTATAAAATACATAATACATGCAGAGAAATAACTCAAAACTTGATAAACTTTACTCAATGTACTATAATAGAAGATAGAGACCAATGGAACTATGAAAATGAGTTGTAAATGTATTGCTAACTGATATAGAATACAATGAGAGAGTGGAGGACTTTTGTAGCTTTTATGAAAAACTTGAAATACTAAAAATGAGTCTGATGACTAGCTCATTATCCCTTGATTAAAGTGACTAGCATATATATACACCTTTGCTCATAATTGTTGATTGATTTCACCTAAAATTCATCCACACATTTAGGACTTGATTTGAATTTGGAAATAAAATGAAGTCATGGTGTTTTGCTCCCAATGTGTCCAAGAGATTCTCTCAAAACATCTCCTTTACTTTTGACCAAGATAAAACCTCACATTAACAGTAGAATTTCATCAAAATTAGTCCTATAATGGAATGTGCACAAAATTAATCCTCAAATATCAAGAGAAGTCAAGCACTTAGGCTTGTTTCATAGTCGCTATCTTTACATTTTTTAAAACTCAAACTAGTCTATTTGCTATGACACTCATGTGTTCACTAGTGGTTTTTGCTTCATGTTTAGTAGCTCATGCATATCTTGTTTTAGCAAGAAGAAACATATTTTGGCCACTTCTAGTTTTGAGACTCAGTATAGGGCTACTTTTATAGTGATTTTTCAATGTTTTTGGCTCAAACACCTTTTGGTTGATTTGGGTGTGTGTTAGACTTTTGCCAATATCATCTTGATTGATAGTGAGAGCACATTGGTAGTTGTAAGGAACCCTATGTTCCATGATCGCACAAAGCTGCTAATAAAGTGATGATTCACAATGACTAAGAAGCTTTCTTCTTCCCTGTGAAAAAACCACATTTATAAAGGATATTGTCTAGATGTTACTCATGAAGGAATTTTATTATTCCATCATACAAAGTCTTGATCAAGAGCATGTGAGAACATATTAGCTCAATAGGATAGATACTAGGGAAGTCCCGTATGAGCAGATGGATGAATTTCTAGATGAAAATCTATTTTCATCACAAGTGATAGATCACACAAATAATTCATATGATCAAATATTATATATTTTTAAACATGGGTGTTCTACCTATAGACTTAATATGATTGCAAAGGAAGACGTTAGCATGGAAAAATTCTAGATTCAAGATAATTGCAGGTTCTTTAATCTACAATATTGGCATTGATTATATTTTAAGAAGATGTGTCCTAAGGATGAAAAGAAGACGATTTTATTAGATTCTCGTGTGGGTGATTTCTAGTGAAGTGATCGCTTGAAAGGTGTTGCAGGTAGGCTATAGTGGCCGATTCTATTTAAATATTTTTTTGTCTTTCTCAAATGTTATGTGAAATGCCAAAGGAATTTCATAAACCCACCATCTAAATAGGTAGGTAACAAATATAATATAGTAGATATATATTATTGCACAAAATGGGTACAAACATAGGATATGAAAGATGATAAATATTAGAATGTGTAAAGATTTCTCTATAGAAACATTATGACATGATTTGATTGCCTGATAAAAATTGTATGAAGAGAGAATACGGGTGTTGCATATGCGCAGCTATGGCGATGTCAAGCAGCAGCGGAAAACTGTCAGAAGTGAAGCTATGGCTAGAAAACTTTCAAGTTTTGGCAAGTGGTGAGGCTATGGCGTGAAGCAGCAGGCGACCTCCATCCATGGTGAAGCTATGGCGATGTCAAGATTTGCGCAGCTATGGCGATGTCAAGCAGCAGCGGAAAACTGTCAGAAGTGAAGTCCATAATCTTCCTGAATCCTTCTGCGTCCCTTCATAAAAACTCTACAATCTCTCCAACGATCATCCACAACATCCGATCAAGATCTCGTCCGTCTATCGCGGCGTTCGTCCGTCTATCGCGGTTTATGTCTATCGCATTCGACCGTCTATCGCGGCACCTCAACCATCTATCGCGGCGGGATTTGCGGTCTATCGCGGCGGGACCTTCAAAAACCGTCTATCGCCTTTTCCGTCTATCGCGGGCAAATCCGGCTTTCGCGCCTTATCCGTCTATCGCGGTGGGTGTCAAAACCGTCTATCGCCCGCGTGCGCCGCCGGTTGTCAGAACTCTGTCCTTCATAGTTCGGGCGCCTCTTGTGAACCGCGCCGCCCGCGCCGTCCCCACGTGGCGCTAAGCGGGAGGGACCATAGTGGGCCTATACGCATTCAATGTGAGACGGGATTTTTGATGCCCTGCGCTCTAGACCTTTAAGGGAGTCTTTTCGCTTTAGTTCAAAAGGGGAAAAAAGGGGTGAGTGCAAGAAGCGAGAAAAAAAAAAAAGAAGAAAAAAAAAGAAGGAGAAAAATAGAAAAGAAGAAAAAAGAAAAAAGAGAAAAAAGAAAAAAAAAAAAAAGAGAAAAAAAAAAGAAGAAAGACAGATAATTGAAGAAGAAGAGTGTTCTATGGGGGTGGGGTGCCTCCTTCTTTTGTAGGATCTTGGGCTATCAGAGTTTTAGTATAAGACCTTCTTTTTTTGTCTTGGATATGATGTCCCCCTCTCTGGTGAAAAGCAATCTGGCCCCTCCTCCCGGGGAGGCCGCTAACCTGGCCACCTTGCTGGAGGGGGGTTCCTGTGCCGCCCAAGAGGCCCTCGAGAATGTTGAACCCCCCTTGGTCTCCCTCAAGAGATCCGCAATTTTATCAACTCAGGAGGAGCTCAAGAAAGTCTGCCTCGTTGGCCAAATGTTTGGCCCTAGGCCCCCGCTCGAAACCGTGCGTCAGTGGCTTCGCAACGAGTGGTTCCCCCGCGGGCTCGTTGTTTGTAAGTGTCAGTTCTTGCCGGCAAACCACTTGCTGCTAGTCTTTGAGAATGAAGACATGGCGTTTCGGGCCCTTAGTGTCGGAACTTGGCAGCTCGGCCGGACGACCCTGTGCCTTTTCAGATGGTCCCCTGACTTTACTCCCGACAAATCGAAACCGCTTCGATACCCACTTTGGGTTGAGCTCCCTAACCTGCCTTACTTCTTGTACAACTTTGTATGGGACATCGTTTCTCCCATCGGCAAGCCGTTGGCCTCACGCGAGGACATCGGTGGCATCATTTATGAAGGCACAAGACACTCGTTCAATGCCCGGTGGCACCCCCAAATTTGTGTCGAGGCTGACCTCAGTCTGCCCCTCCCATCGAAGATTAAACTGGACTTGGGCGAAGGAGACGTCTGGGAGCAAGACATCGTTTACAAAAACCTTCCCAACGCGTGCTTTCGCTGTGGTCAACAAGGTCACAGGATCAAAGATTGCCCTTTGAGACGGCAAAGCAAGCGAAATCAAGGAGCCCCTAAAAATGCTCAACACAACAATGGTGATTTGAGTCGCCCGACGAAAACTGAGGACTTCAAGGGTCCCCCTAATCCAGAAGCTGATGCAGACGGGTTTATAGAAGTCAGAAGAAGAAGGAGAAGAAGCCCTAGGGCTACCTCCGAGCGAAACAACAAGTCTGTTTCCCCCTCCAGCAACTTATATTGCAATCTGGAAAGGGAAATCAATGAGCTTGACTTCCCAGGTGGGAACCTACTTGAGGAAGACACCGATGTCAAAGGCCTGGAGATCCCTGATAGTAATGAAACCGTGCAGGAGGGCTACTCTACAAGCAAAGATGATGGATTCACCACTAGTAATGAAGACAACATGGATAGTGAAAGTTCCATCATTGGATCGACGATCCCGGAAACGGTGCCGAGCACGGGGCCCAGCTCCCCCCAGCAAGGTGTATCCCGCAAAGGAAAACAGCCTATGGAGCTACCCTGGAAAAGCCCCCACAAGAACCGGTTTCTAAGTCGGGATCAGATCCCAGCAAAAAAGAAAGATGAAGCCAAGAGAAGAAAGGACAAGGCTCCCTCCCGCAAAGAGGGATCAATACAAAAATGATTGTCATCTCGCTTAATGCTAGGGGGCTAACCGACCCCTCAAGAGCGGCCATCATTGGTCAATGGCTCCGCGACATTAGCTTAAAACCAGACATTATATGCATTCAAGAGATTAAAATTGACGGAGAAGACCTTCGGAAACGACTCAGACAGATTTCGTCGGCCCACGTGTGGATTCCAACAAAGCACCGGCGGGGGTCCGGTGGAACGGCTATCGGTGTTAAACAGCCCTGGCTTGAAAAGCTTGAGAACTCCATTGAAGATGTAAATCACCGCTGGATTGCGGTTTCTTTCGGTGCTCCCCTCTGTGTTACTATGGTTTCATTGTACGCCCCTAACGGGGATTTGGAGAGGCTGAACACTTGGACTTCTCTTGACTCGCTTCCCCACAACGTGCTTATATGTGGAGACTTCAACATGGTGGAGGACCCTATGGACAGATGGATGGGCAAGGGCAGGGTCATCGACAGTCGGGAGAAAGAAACATGGGACATGACCAAACTCCACTTGGATCTGGTCGAATTCAAAGACTCGAATGGCTTTTCCTGGTCGAATCTCCAAGCGGGCGAAGATCTTAGGAAAGCTAGACTTGATAGATGCTACATCTCTCAGAGTTTTACTCATCTGTGGGGCCACCCTTCCATCACGCAACGTACTGACCTCACCATCTCCGATCACTACCCAATCGTTATCACGTTTCAGCCTCCCAACAGGACCCACAAGGCTCCGTGGTTTCATGCCAACGCTTCCACCTTCTCTCTCCCCTCCGTCCATCAAGAGATTGCCGATGTGTGGAAGGTGGCGTTCGCCTCTGGCTTGGCCCCAGCCAAGTGCTGGAGAAGTGCGGTCGACAAGTCTCGCAAGATCATAATCAGAACTAAGAAGATGCTCGAGACTGTGCGGCGGGCTCGTAGGGAAGCACTTTACCACAGACTCTGGCGACTCGAGGAGGAAGTAAACAAAGGAAAACACCAAGCCCAGAAAGGTCTCCGAAAAATCAGAGCAGCGTTGAGATACGAGGAAGAAATACAAAGGAAAAACTTGCAAATCTTCTTCAAGGATTGGTGGGCTGGAAAAGCCGACAAACCCACCAAAGAGATGTGCAGTATCCTTAAAAGGAAACACAACAGAGAGACGATTCCCCTACTGCTAGACACTCATGGCAATGTATGCAACTCGGAAGAAGATAATGTTGGCATCATCGAAGAGCACTTCACGAGACTCTTGGGAACCTCGAATCCCCTCTCCCACCATAGAAGGGACTGCATGGCTGCCATTTCTAGGGTCTCCCCCCGGAGAATACCACCCAACCTCCACTCCCTGCTTCATGCCCCGATCTCCAAATCTGAAATCTTTGAGGTCATTGATGCCCTCCCTCTCGGTAAAAGCCCGGGACCCAACGGACTCACTAACGAGTTTTTTAAATCCTTCAAGCTGGTGGTTGCCACCCCTCTTCGGATGGTTTGGCAAGAGGCGCTAAAATTTGGTGCTCTTCCTTCCTGTATAAACAATGGAATTATCAAGCTGATTCACAAGAAGGGGGAAAAAAACAGAATCGAGAACTGGCGGCCAATTACGATGCTCCAAACAGGATACAAGATCATCGCCAAAGTCATTGCCAACAGACTTGCGTGCCACCTGAGATCTTGGCTTAGTGAGGACCAAAAAGGTTTCATCAAAGGCAGGTCCATCCTGGAAACCATTATGGATATTTGGGAAGGTATTCAATTTGCAAATGAGTCTAATCAAGACGTGGTCTTCCTCAAGATCGACTTTGACAAAGCCTACGATAGGCTAGAATGGGACTATATTCTGCAGTCGCTCCAAGACCTCGGATGTAGTCAGAAATTCACCAAGATGATCGCGACCCTTCTCGGCAATGCAACGACCCAAATTAACGTTAACGGCAAACTTTCGAAGGCGATCCATCTTAAAAGATCTATTAGACAAGGATGCCCTCTTGCCCCCCTTCTCTTTGCCATCGCCACTGAAGGACTGAGCAGACTTGTGGCTCATCATGTGGAGGCTGGCAATATCAAAGGCCTCCAGCTACCTCAGGACCACAGTCAAATCATCATGAGACTTTTTGTCGACGATATGAACGCGTTCGTTCACAATGATAATATCAGCCTGGAGACTTTCTGGAGGTGTCTTGATACCTTTTGTGAGGCCTCTGGATCCAAAATCAACCACAATAAGACCGCCTTTAGGGCCATAGTGGGACATCAACCTGGCCTTCTCATTGATCATGGCTGTCAATCCATTCCGCAGGGTCAAATCTTTCGGCTGCTCGGAATCCCCTTGGGGTTTGGCGTCTCTATGGAGCAGCGATGGAACTGGGTGCTGGCCAAACTTGAAAACAAGCTCAATTACTGGAGAGGCATGCAAATCAATCTCGCTGGACGGGCGATGGTTATCAACACGTTCCTCCTCTCGTCTACCATCTATTTCCTTTCTTGCTGGAGACCGAATGAGCAAGGCCTGTCCAAACTGAATAGCATCTGCAGAAACTTTCTTTGGACGGGTGATCATAACAGAAGGGGGGTGCCTAAAATCAAATGGGCCATCTGCACCAGCCCTAGAGATAGCGGGGGGCTTGGCATCCTGGACATTGGGTGCATGGCTAACAAACTGGCAGCCAAATGGATGATTAAAGCTTGGTGCAATAGGGAGGCCTCGTGGGCCAAGCTGATCTTCAGAAACAAAAATGAGTTGGCCCTCACGGGATCCCCGAACTGGAAGAACCTTGACATCATGACCCTGCTATTCTCCCCGATACCTGTCTTCCCGAAAGGCTCCAATCTCGTATGCTCTCTTTGGAAGGGCTGGAATAAAGTCAAAAGCTTCACAAGAATTAGTGAGGACTGGAAGTGGGCGGCCGGAATCAGACAAAACGACTCTATCTGGTTTCCGATTCATGGCATCCGGAGTGTGGAGCCGTGGAACATTCAAAATGCCAAGAAGTTATGGAACAAAGGATTCAAAAAATGGAAACATCTCTGGAAACATGACACCAACAGATGGATCAACTACGAGGATATCGACCCTCGCATAAACATCTCCTACGAAGAATGGAACACCTTGCAAAGCAGATGCCTCGCTTGGGATCGTCACAAAACTCGCCTTCTCATGGGACATGACGCTCCGAACGCGCGTGGTCTCAAATGGCACAATGGAAATAGCCTACTCAAAATCCCGAACATCAATGAAACGACTGACCTCCAGATCAGCCTCAACAAGAAGTGGTGCCTGTCTTGGACGCGGCTTCGGTGGGACATGAAATTCATGGGTATCTGGCACCCACTTATAGAGATTAAGAAGTCGGTCCTCTTATGGCAAATTCTTCATCGAGGAATTTGGACTAACCATAAGGCAAGCAAAATTTGTGGGATCCCTCCGTGGTGCAAACGCTGCCACCGCGCAATCGAAGATGTCCCACACATCTTCCTTACTTGCCCCAACTCCTACAGAATCTGGCAGATGGTTGGACTGAAAATCAGAGTTCAGAAACAGCTTAGTTGGAAACAAGTCCTTTTGGGTGAAGCGATTGGGTGCTCTGCGGCTCTCTGGAACGCAATCAGAGGGGAAGTCCTGTGGAAAATTTGGCGAGAGCGGTGTGCTCTCAACTTCGGCGACTCCCCCAGGGAGTGGTCGATTGAAAAATCTCTACTTCTCCTTGGCAAAAGGATTGTCAACAGTAAGAAATCCCCCCCCTTCAGGCACCATCAAGTCCTCCTTTTGATCAACAACAAGCTCAAACCCAAGTGGGTCCCGCATGAGGGCGACGAGAGGGTGATCAACCTTCTTTGTAATGCAACCTAGGAATCAACCAAGCTTCCCCTGCTTTGTGGGATTTGGGGGGTCCCGTGGGCACTAGTCCCCTTCTATTGTACCTTTGTTTCTTAATTTAATTCAAGTCCGGGAGAGTAGGCTATTGCCGAACTTCCTTTATATTAAAAAAAAAAAAATTGTATGAAACCAAATATTTCACTTTATGAATCAAGTGATTACAACATTGATAGATGCACACATGATTCTACACAAAAAATTGCTACATATTATCCCTCGGAGAATGGGCAAGCACAATCAATAAAAAACCAGTGATTCGAATTTTGAAGAGAATGGTGGTAGATCATCATAAATGTTGGGATGTAAATTTTTGTTTGGCTTTATGGAAATTTGAAATGGCATATACAAACACTATGGGAATAACACCATTCAAGTTATTATATGGTTTGGAAGCCAATTTATCAATGTTTATTGTGTTGAGTTTGAGGCTTGCAATTAAATATCACCTTTGTGATGAAAATTCACTTATTGAAAGGCAATTCAACTTATTAAGTTTAGAAGAAAAAAGACTGAGTGCCTCTTGTATTGTACAAACTATACAAAGATGGAAAGAATCCTCACTAGAAAGAAATATTAAATATAATTATTTTTCAATCAAGAGCCTAGGTGTAGCTTTATAAAAGTAAACTTGGCAAGATCAATAAGTTGAAACTATGTTAAATAGCTCCATTTCAAACCACTGAGCAGATTGGACTAGATACACATCTATTACACGATCAGGAAGGAGAATCTTCTCCAACGTTCATAAATCATTATTTTCTAAAGCCTTACTATTTAGAAACAATGCAAATTAATTTGATCTTAGCATCACATCATCAAAATAAAAATAAGATTCAACAACATTACATGTTACATCATAATAGGAAACTCAAGTTTCAGTAACAAGGCACATGGTTACTATTCCCTCAAAGTGCAGAAGGGAGTACTTCATAGATGACATTATCTTCTCAAAGTACGAATGGTAGAGATCTAAACTCTGGTAGAAAAAAAACACCGATGTCTAATGAACATTTTGGATTAATCATTATTTTATAATACAATGGTTTGCCATATAAACTAGGTATTTTTCCCAAGAAGTATAAGAAATCTTAAGCATGTTGATTGAAATAATTAATCATAACAAACTGTGTACTTTCATAGTGCAAGAGGACACCATGCATTGCTAGATGGAAAATACCAAGTGTGAAGGTACACCTATGGAGAAAAATCATAAGCTTAGTGCTTATGAAGGAGAGCCAATTGTAGACATCACAAGCTATCAAAGCTTGGTTGGAAGTTTGAACTATGCAACACTCACAAGGGTGGATATATGCTATAGTGTTAGCATATTGAGTTAGTTTATGCATAAGCCGAGATGACCACATATGGAAGCGGCCAAGAGACTCCTCAAGTACCTAAAGGGGACTATTAATGAGGGGTTTTTTTATCCATTTACTTGAGATATTGAGCTAAAGGTCTACTCAGATGCAGATTGGGCCGGATCTAGAGATGATAGAAGAAGCACATCCGGGTATATATCATTTGCACGTTCAAAAATCATTTCTTGGTCATACAAGAAGCAACCAATCATGGCATTATCTTTGACTCAAGCCGAATATAGAGGTTTGGCTAATGCAACTCAAGAAATCATGTGGTTAAAGTCTCTCTACACAGATCTTGGACTTCATTCTTCAACACCTCACATTTTTCGTGACAACACAAGCTCACTACATCTAGCAGCTAATCCAATATACCATGCTAGAACCAAGCATATTGAAGTCCACTACCATTATGTAAGGGAGAAGCTAATGAGCAAGGATATTCAATTATCATATGTCTCTACAGATATGGAATGCGTAGACATGTTGACTAAAGCTCTTGATGGTATAAAGTTAAGTAGATTCAAGTTGATGATTGGCTTGCAGGAAATCAAGGACAATTGAAGACTTATTTGGAGGCCAAGCATGTTAGGCTTGAGGGGGAGTTGTTTGTGCATTTTACCCAAGCCTACATGCTTGATATGCTTGATAATATTTGATTTATATTCATATGGGTAGTCATGTGAACACCTCTTGTAAAAGAGTACATTTTATCTCTTGTAATTGTGAAAAAGAAAAAGGAAAAGAATGGCTTACATCATCCATGATGTAAAAAGAAAACTCGTGGCTCTAACTACCTAAAACCACGAATTAGTGAGTTGAGGGAATAATTCCTAAGTTTGGGGATCACTTTTAGGTGGATCCATTAGAATTTGAATTCAAAACTCCCTCCAAGAATAGCTATAAAAAGAGCAAGAAGGAAAAGGCAAATAGCAAGCCTTGTACGTGACCATTTCATGTCATTTTGTAGAGATTGAATAGTTTACTCCATAGCTCTATCATTCTACTCCCATTGTGCAAATATTCATTGCCAATGTGGTTGTAATCATATGTGAATTTTTACATTCATCATTCTCTAATTCTCTGTTTTGTTCTTTGCTATACTCACTCAGAGCACTAACTTCAAAAGCTCATAACTCGAGCTATACTCATCCATTTTTCGTGTTATAATGTGCCCTGGATAGCTCACAAAGTCTAGGTTTTGAATATAAATGTTCATTGTCATTGGAGTTTTACTATGGGAAAAATCTTGATTTTATTGCTCAAGTGGTCTATCTCTATAGATCCCAAAGAATGGCGGGCATGTTCTAGATTGCTAAAAGTTGTTCTTAGTCCTTAGTTAATTATTTGAAGTGTTTTAACTTGTATTAGCAAGCTTGCTAAGTCTATTTTCTATGCCCAAAAGGAAAATATCTAATTCCTACCACGTTGAGAGCACTTTTTATTTTTTTGCAAGAGGTGTATGTACAAAGATAGCAAGTTTTGGGAGCTAGTCATTTCACAACTACTTTGTCTTAACTTAAACATTTGAGATATATGTTCCAAAGTACTTGGTTGATATTTTGGTGGATTTAGGGAGCTCAAAGGGTCTACTAATCAACTCTGAAGTCTCAGTTGGCTAGTGTGAAGCGCGTTGTAGTAGCACCAACTCATCATTGGATTGCATCCACCATCTCCCTTCACATTATAGCTACTATAACCATCCAAAAAAGAATACATTTCCCATCCTACAACATCATCTAGCGTAGTTTTCTAGATATCCAGCTCAAGATGTGATGATCCGGGATGACACATACCAGTTTTTCGTTTCTCTGACATGTATAGTGGTCACGCCGGTATATGTCAGGGATACTTCATTGAGATTTATTAGATTTAGCTGCTAAGAGTGATGGCACATTTGCTTCTTGCCAGGTCACTCATTTGCGAACAATAGGTTTTTCCTTATGTACTGATCTTTATGTATTGCACTTGTATTCCTTTTTTCTAAGGTCATTCTTGTACATTCATTTTTATGTAATAGAAGAATAAGAAGAAGAAGAAGAAGATCATTCTTCCTTGCCTCAATCTGAGTGTGTGCTTCTCTTTGATTGTGAGAGTGTGTGTGTGAGCTCTCTTCCTTATCTCCTTCCTTGTGACATGGTATCAGAGCCAGTGTGGCTATAGAGAGCTCATGGAGAAGGCGATAGTGAAGAGTACGCAGCAATGCATGGAGAGAACACGATTCACAAACGACCTCCGTTTGCTATGAAAATTGGTGTGAAAGTAAAGGACCTCAAAATATTTTCGACCTCCATTTTGAGCCCTCAGTGTGGGGCCCACAGAAAAACTAGGTCAGTTTCAGAAACAATAACTTGCATTCTGTTTGGCAACACTCATATATTTGAGATCCAGAATTTCAAGCGATTTCGTGTACTGTTGATACAAGAAAACTATGTTTTTCTAAGATCAAACTGTCACGTCATAGTGCGACAATGTTCAAGTAGAAGTGCTGCTTGTAGTGTTTTGTAGAGTTGTGAATTGCTATAGAAATGGCAAACGCAGATGGAATGAGTCAGCTTATGAGTGATAAGCTGGACAAGAATAACTTCCATGCTTGGAGATTGAGAATGAAGAATTTCATGATGGGAAAAGGTTACTAGGAGTACATCAAAGGAGAGAATGAAAATGTTCCGTAGTTACCAGAAAGGAATCAGACTCCAGATCAGTTAAGAGCATATGAGGAGTAGAATCAAGGAGCACAAAATGTAATGTATTGGCTATCTGTTAGCATACAAGATAGCATGATTGGACACATATAGGATGCCAAGACTCCAAAAGAGGCTTGGAACAGTTTGATCACATTGTATGAGACCAATACAAAAGCACAGAAATTACAACTTGAGAACGAGCAGCATACGTTGGAGAAGAAGGGCATGTTGGTAAGTGACTACACTCTAAAAATCAAAAGCATATGTGAGTCACTTGCATCTATTGGCATGAATGTAGATGATGATGATAAGGTGGAAGTGTGCCTTTGTGGTTTAGGAGCTACATATAAGCAGTTCAGAACTTCTATACAGACCAAGGAAAATATTCCAAATTTTGCTAATTTGGTATCCATGCTGATCATTGAAGAAAAGAATCTTGGTGAGGATTCAAACTCCCAACAGAAGCCCAGTTCTGAGAAAGTATTCTACTCTAATAGAGGAAGAGGCAGAGATAGAGGTTTTGGAAGTGGAAGAGGAAGCAGTAACCAAGGCCATGGTCAACAACCGAATCATACAGGAGGAAGAGGATAGTTTCGAGGTAGGGGAGCATAAGAGGCCGTGTAAATTTCCAAAGAAATGATTCAGATAATGATAGTAAAGGATGTTGGAATTGTGGTAAACCTGTACACTTTGAGCATATTTCAGGTTCAAGAATCAAAATAACATAAGGCAGCAGAATAACCATGCATCCACAAGTGGAGATGATTCCGAGAAGCTATTCATGGTTCAACATCACATGATGAATATGATCTCTGCTGGAGTTTCAAAATCAAATGATAATGTCTGGTATGTTGATTCAAGTGCTTTATATCACATGACC
This sequence comes from Ceratopteris richardii, assembly GCA_020310875.1. Taxonomy (NCBI): domain Eukaryota; kingdom Viridiplantae; phylum Streptophyta; class Polypodiopsida; order Polypodiales; family Pteridaceae; genus Ceratopteris; species Ceratopteris richardii. Next base: position 153,654,202 of record CM035413.1, read on the forward strand.
AGTCATGCAAAATGGTTTAGTACTTTGCAGAAATTGCCAGTTCTTGGATATGTTGAAATAGGTGATGACACATCACATCCTATTGAGCATACAGAAAACATAGCGCTATGGATGGAGGATAGAAAGGTAAAACATCTTGCTGATGTGCTGTATATTCCAAATATAACAAAGAATCTGGTTTTTGTTGGACAAATGGTTGACCAGGGATTACAAGACAGGTTCAATGCTGATTGATTATTTATAGAAGAGTACAAGAAAGATGGACGATTGGTTGCCAAAGGAAACAAAGTGGGTAGGATATTCACCTTAAATGTGAAGATTCTTGAAATGAATGCAGCCATATAGAGATGTGGCACAAACGAATTGGACATGCAAACTTGCAAAGGATGAAATTGATGCACTCAAAGAAGATTGTCCATGGACTACCAAATTTCAAAGTTGCAGAAATGCAAAAGGTATGTACAGCATGTCAATTTGGTAAACAAACAAGAGCATCATTTCCACATGACAAGCATGTTAGTGAGAATGTACTACAAGTAGTACATACAAATGTTTGGGATCCTACAAAGACCACATCTATGGGTGGCTGCAGGTTTTATGTTACTTTCATTGATGACCATACACGCAAAGTATGGGTATATTTCATGAAAGAGAAGACCGAGGTGTTCACTCACTTCCAGAATTTTAAAGTTATGGTGGAAAAGTAGACAGGGAAGTACATTCAAACATTAATATCTGATGGAGGAGGTGAATACATGTCAAATGAGTTCAATAATTTTCTAAAAAATCATGAAATTCGGTGTCAGTATTCATGTAGGTACACACCACAACACAATGGCATTGCTGAATGCAAAAATAGACATATTGCAAAAATAGCAAGAGCCTTGATGGCTGAGAAGAATATGCCTCATTGTTATTGGGTAGAAGCTGTGCATACTGTTGTATACATCATGAACAGAACTCCAACTGCTACTGTACATCAAGTTACACCTGAAGAGAAGTTTACAAGTAAAAAGCCAAACTTATCACATCTAAAAGTTTTTTGTTGTATTGCATATGTACATGTCCAGATGAATTGAGGACAAAGCTTGATCCAAAATAAAAAAAGTGTTGTATTTGATGAAATGTCAAGCTTCTATGCAAATCCCAAAGAAGGACTGAATCTTGAACCAAATGACAAGGAAAATGCTGAAAAATCAAGTGCAAAATCTTGTTGATATATTTAGGTACTGATGTGTGTGAACACTCTAGGACCGCCGACACACTTTTTTCCCTCTTTAGGAGGTTTTTTTCCCCCGGCTTGTATATACGCCTATTGCCCTAATGGGCTACTTATCTTTGTACATTCTCTAGTAATACATTCAATATTGTGTGTTTGTGCTCCAAGCTTCTTCTTCTTCCTTGTGTTGTTCGCGTGCTTCCGCAGACGTCTATCTCCAACAATTGGTATCAGAGCAGGTCGTCGCTTCTTCTAGGGCGCCGTCGACACTCCTCCGTTTGCAGTCTCAGATTCGCATGAAATTTGGTGAGCATACTCAGGGTGTTTCCGAGATCAAAATTGCTTCGCTCTGTGGTGCCGAAATCACGATCAAAGCTCGTTTCGGCCTTTGAACGCACTATTGCAACGCTTGTGCAGGCTATTTCGTCCTTTTGTGCCAAAGGTATATACCAGTTTTTGTTCGCCAGTTTAAGCGTCTCGAAGTCTGCTACTGTTGAGGATAACTTGGATGGTACCAACTACCCATTATGGGCTTATATGATGCGACATGTACTGGTTGCAAAAGGACTGTGGAACATTGTGCAGGGTGTTGAAAGACGTCCTGTTACACCTGTGACTACAGGTACTACAAATACAGGTGCAGGAGGTGTTGGAGCTGATGAAGATGGTGTCGAAGATGATATTCCGTAGATTCCTGTTCGTGCTGCTGTTTCTGTTGGGATGGCAGAGATGCCCAGGCACATGCATTGATAGCTTTGTCTGTCAAAGGTGCCATTATTCCTCACATTCGCTCTTGTAGAACAGCAAAGGATGCTTGGGATACACTTACCACTTTGTACCAGGCTAGGAGTGAGGCTCATGTTGCTTACCTCCGAAAACAGTTGGAGAGTGAGCACATGAATGAAGGTGATTCTATGGAAAGTTTTCTTACAAAGATCAAAGACCTGAAGGAACAATTGATTTCTGCTTATGAGATTATACCAGATAGCTCACTTTTGCAGACCGTTCTGAATGGTCTTCCTGATTCATATCAGAGTTTTGCCTCTACTCTTCGGTTGATGATGAAAGGCAATCCGAATGCCTTGTCATTTGAGGAATTAGTCTCTGTTCTGTTGCAGGAAGATCAGTCCAGGCAGAACAGGTCCATTATGCGTGTTGCAGATCAAGCTTTCCTGGCTAGTCAGAAGGGCAAAGGAAAATGGAGCTCTTCTACTAGTAAGCAGAAATCTACAAATGCTGCACAATCGAAGAACCAGGATAAAGATGAGAAGAAACCAAAAAAGCAGAAATTGTTCTACAAGTACTGTAAAGGAAATGATCATATTATAAAGAACTGTCCAAAACTGGCTGCTAAAGAGGCAAAGAAGAAAGAGGCTGGAATGGTTGTTGCAGAGACCTCTACACCAAAAACGGAGTCTGCAAATCTTGTGCAGGAAGAAGAATGGGCGTTTACTACTGTCTATAGTTTTGACCCATCTTCTCATGATCAGTGCATGTCTGTAGTAGACTCAGATGTTTGCCAGTACTTTGACAGTGGGGCGACCAAACATATTACCTCGCAGCGCAGTTTCTTCTCTTCACTCGAGCCTGCCCCTATAGGGAATACAGTCACATGCTCCAATAACTCCTCTTATCCTGTTATGGGAGTTGGTAAGATCATTCTGACTACTCCTGATGGTAGTTCTTTCACTTTGTCAGATGCTTTATTTGTGCCAGGGATCAAAAAGAACATGTTATCAGTTTCTGCATTAGCCAAGATTGGATTGGTAGTGAAATTCGTTGATGACAGGTGTACAGTACATGATCTCTCAAATGGCGATGTGATTATTGCTTCTGGCATTTTATGTCATGGGCTATATAAGCTCATAGACTATGAAAGATCTGTATATGATTCGGCATGTGCAATTCATGATTCTCAGGCTATGTCAGATGCAAAGCTTTGGCATGCACGCTTTGGTCATCTGAATTTTGCTAGTTTGTTACACCCGCAGAAATTTGAAATGGTGTCCTCTTTGCCCAAACTTGAGGCACCTGGAAAACATGTTTGTGAAGGCTGTATTTTGGGCAAAATGCAGTGTTCTTCCTTTCCAAAAGATGGTTCAGTTCGGGCTACGCAGAAATTGCAGCTTGTACATAGTGATGTCTGTGGTCCTATGCAGACACCCTCTTTTGGAAATTACCTTTACTTCGTGACTTTCATTGATGATTTTTCTAGGCATGCATGGGTATATCCACTCAAAGCAAAGTCCGAAGTGTTCATGTGCTTCAAACAGTTTTTGGTTTTGGTTGAAAATCTGTCAGCATGTAAAATGGGCACCCTCCGTTCTAATCGAGGGGGGGGAATATATGTCTTCAGATTTTAATACATTTCTGGCTGAACATGGGATAAAACACCAGTGTATAGTGCCGTATACACCTCAACAGATTGGAGTTGCTGAAAGAAAGAACAGGTCACTCATGGAGATGGCGAGGTGCATGGTCAAAAGTTAGGCTTTACCACATAGTTTCTGGCTTGAGGCTGTCATGTGTGCAGCATATGTACTGAACAGGTGTCCCACTAAAGCATTGCAGTCTATCACTCCATATGAGGCTTGGCATGACCGCAAGCCATCTGTTGCTCATCTGCGTGTTTTTGGTTGTTTGGCATATGCATTAGTGCCTGAACAACATCGCAAAAAATTGGATGATAAGGCAGTAAAATGTATTTTTGTTGGGTACAGTACTGAAAGTAAAGGCTATCGTCTGTATCATCCACAGACTAAACACATTCTGGTTAGCCGTGATGTTGTCTTTGTGGAAGATGCTATTCAGCCATTGCTTTCATGTACTAAGGAGACATCTGTTAGCTCCAAAGACATGTATGATACTTTGATGCCTCTTTTTACAGGTGGACAGTCTAGTGCTGGTCCTAATGAGGCAACTTCTCAGCCTTTGCAGGTTTCATATGATGATGCAGATCATTCCATTTCTGATGCAGATTTACATGATGCACTTGTTGATGAAAGAGCTGATATTGAGCAGGCAAAAACTATGCCAAAATGGCTGGTGCAGACTTTGCGTCACAGCAAATTAGATGCACCTTTGTCATATTTTACTCATTCAGGCTCTCATAGTGCCTCCTTTGCATCAGATTGCTATGCAATGGCTGCATCTAGTCTTTGTGATGAGAATGAGCCTGTTTCTTTTGATGAAGCACAAAATTCAGAAAATTGGATGGTTGCTATGCAATCTGAATATGATGCTATAATGAAGAATGGTACATGGTCTTTATGTGACTTGCCTCCTAGCAAGAAGGCCATTGGCACTAAGTGGGTATACAAGCTGAAGCATAAACCTGATGGTACAGTTGACAGGTATAAGGCTAGGCTTGTTGCAAAGGGTTATGCATAGGAAAGAGGCATTGATTTTGATGAGACCTTTGCACCTACATGCCGTATGACTACTGTTCGGAGCATTTGTGCACTTGCAGCCCATCATGGTTGGAATGTACATCAGTTGGACATGAAAACAGCATTTCTGAATGGTGACTTGCATGAAGAAGTGTATGTTTTTCAGCCCCGTGTCTTTGTGCAGAAAGGGCATGAAAACCAGGTGTGCAGGTTAAAGAAGGCATTATATGGTTTAAAGCAAGCACCACGTGCTTGGTATGAGAAGATACATGCCTATCTGATTGCACATGGTTTTGAGAACAGTCCAACTGAAAGCACCTTATATGTTAAGCGTGCTAATGATATGCTTCTGATCATTGTTGTCTATGTTGACGACATGCTGCTCACTGGTCCTATTGAGACACATATTGCTGATTTTAAGGCTGATTTGCATGCCTCATTTGAGATGTCTGATTTGGGGCATTTGCATCACTATTTAGGCATTCAGTTTATGCACGTTGATGGTGGAATGGCTTTGTGTCAAACGAAATATATTGACACATTATTGCAGCGTTTTGGCCTTGAAGACTGTAAGCCTTTGCCACTCCTATGGAGACAGGCTTACGATTGAGTCTTCATGATGCTGGAGATGCATTCGATGCTATTCTCTATCAGCAGGCTGTTGGATGCTTGATTTACTTATGCATTACTCGGCCAGATATTCAGTTTTCTGTCTCACAGATGAGCAGGTTTATGCATTGCCCAGGAGTCACGCATTGGAAAGCGGTTAAGCGCATCTTTCGCTACTTGAGTGGTAGTCGGCTACTTGGGTTGTTTTATCCCAAGGGGGGATCACTACCGCCAGATTTGCATGCTTTTTCTGACTCAGATTGGGCTGGTTGCTATGACACTCGTGTGTCCACTAGTGGTTTTCGCTTCATGCTTGGTAGCTCATGTATATCTTGGTTGAGCAAGAAGCAGCCTACTATGGCCACTTCCAGTTATGAGGCTGAGTATAGGGCAGCTTTCACAGCAACTGTTGAGTGTGTGTGGCTGATTTGGGTGTTGGCCAGTCTTCTGCCACCACCATCAGACGCCTTATGGCTGATTTGGGTGTTGGCCAGTCTTCTGCCACCACCATCTTCACTAATAGTCAGAGCGCATTGGCAGTTGCGAGGAACCCTGTGTTCCATGCTCGCACTAAGCACATTGAGGTGCATTATCACTATGTCAGGGAGAGGTTCTCTGCTGGGGAGATCAGCTTGGCATATGTGCCCATGCAGGAGAACATTGCAGACCTTTTCACGAAGGCTCTGCCTAGGGAGAAGTTTGAAGCTTTCTGCAAAGCTTTGGGCTTACTTCCTTTTGTGGAGTGATTTCCACATAGCTTGGCACTTCCTTATACATGAGTGCCAGCTCCTTGTTCACCGCATCACTCCCAGGGGGGATTTGTTGATATATTTAGGTAGTGATGTGTGTGAACACTCTAGGACCGCCAGGGCGGCTTGTATATACGCCTATTGCCCTAATGGGCTACTTATCTTTGTACATTCTCTAGTAATACATTCATTATTGTGTGTTTGTGCTCCAAGCTTCTTCTTCTTCCTTGTGTTGTTCGCGTGCTTCCGCAGACGTTTATCTCCAACAAATCTCAAGTTTTGAGTGGACCGAATGCATCACCAAGCAATAGTTCCAACTCAAATCCATGGAGTGGAAGATTGCATGGAAATTTTAGTCTAGAAAATTCATCAAATACATCCAAGAAAGCTAAAGAAAAGCTTTCTACAAGTCATAGAACATGTGCAAGCTTTGAAGACGTTGATGGAGATTCAAGCGGTTCAGAAAAGAGTCTTGATGAGGAACTTGGATTGCCCTCTGTGAAGACTCCAGGAGTAAGAAAGGCAAATGCAGATGATACAAGGAGAAGTGACCCAGGACCAAGAAGATCCGGGAGGATGCATAATTCAGTGCAATGATTGACATATGATAGTTACATGGCTCGTCATTGTGCCTACTTGAAAAAGGTAATACACGATGCCGAATGTTCTTTTTGAAAGATTCAATTGGTAATGCAGATTGGGAAAAAGCTATGGATGAGGAGATGGCTGCACTTTATGGAATTGATACATGGAAAGTGGTTCCATTTCAGCAAGGAAAGAAGCCCATAGGTTGCAAATGGGTTTACAAGGTAAAGCACAATGCTGATGGTAACATAAGGAAGTATAAGGCACAATTGATAGCTAAAGGATATGCACAAACATATGGGATTGATTATGAGGAAACATTCAGCCCTGTAGCTAAAATGTCGACTGTCAAAACACTTTTTGCATTAGCTACACCAAAAGGATGAACTTTGCATCAGATGCATGTGAAGAATGCTTTCCTACATGGTGACTTAGAGGAAGAAGTATATATGGACCAGCCACAAGGATATGAAGATTCAAAGCATCTAGAATATGTTTGCAGGTTGCAAAAGGCTTTGTATGGGTTGAAGCAAGCCCCTCGTGCATGGCATGCAAGGATTGCTGATTACTTAACCAACATTGGGTTTTCTATGTGTGATGCAGATCACTCAATATATGCAAGGAAGGCTAATGATGGCATCACTATTGTGACTATTTTTGTTGATGACCTGATTGTAGGTGGTGACAATGAAGGAAGCATCAAAGAGGTAATGGAAATTTTTATGCAGGAATTTGACATGAAAGAACTTGGTGTGCTACACTATTTCTTGGGCATTGAGTTATACATAAATAGGTAGTCAATTTGCCTTGAATATGCTCCAAAAGTATGGTATGGCTGATTGTAAGCCAATTTCTATGTCATTAGATCAGAATTTGAAGTTGGATACTACATCAGGTGAAGCATTGGAAAATGATACTATGTACAAGGAACTTATGGGAAGTCTTATATATCTCACAATTACAAGGCCTGATCTAAGTTATATTGTTGGCCTTGAAAGTCAGCTTATGTAGGTTCCCATGAGCCACATTTGGATGCTCTGAGGCACACTCTACGTTATGTGAGTGCAACTTTGGAATATGCATTGTTTTATGAAGATGGTGTAGATCTGCAGGTTTATGGATACACCGATGCAGATTGGGCTCGTAGCATTCCAGATAGAAGATCTACTAGTGGTTTTCTATTCTCACTTGGGAGTGCAGCTTTTACATGGAGCAGCAAGAAGCAACCCACTGTTGCTTTGTCGAGTACAGAGGCTGAGTATAGAGGTGCTGCAATGGAAGCATGTGAGGCATCATGGCTGGAGATGCTACTTGCAGATTTAGGTGTGGAAGTGCAAAAGCCTATCACTATCTATTGTGATAATCTTAGCAGCATACAATTAGCACGAAACCCTATTTTTCATGCTAGAACAAAGCATATCGAGGTACATTATCAGTTCATCAGAGAAAAGGTGTTAGCAGGTGATATTGATCTTGTTTATGTGAGAACAAATGAGCAGGTTTCTGATATTTTCACTTAAGAACCTCGAGCTGAGAAGTTGAAGAAGTTTCGAGAGATGCTTGGATTATAGGATATGGCATTGACCTTGAGGGGGAGTGTTGAGGTATCTAGCTCAACATGTGATGATGCAAGATGACACGTACCAATTTTTCGTTTCTCTGACATGTATAGTGGTTTCACCAATATATGTCAGGGATACTTCATTGAGCTTTATTAGATTTATCTACTGAGAGTGATGGCACATTTGTTTCTTGCCAGCTCACTCATTTGCGGACATTAGGTTTTTCCTTATGTACTGATCTTTATATATTGCACATTATATTCTTTTTTTTAACGTTATTCTTGTACATTCCTTTTTATGTAATAGAAGAAGAAGAAGAAGATCATTCTTCCTTGCCCCAGTCTGAGTGTGTGCTTCTCTTTGATTGTGAGAGTGTTTGTGTGAGCTCTCTTCCTTATCTCCTTCCTTGTGCCAATAGTATCCAAGGAAGTGGAAATGGATCGGGTACTGTTGCCGCATTCAACTTCCGGTAATGAACATAGATTTGTAATTGTTTGATTTTCTTGGGGACGATGACAATAAGAGAGATCCATTCGGCATGCTCAATGGGAACAATGAAACCCACTTTCAAGAGCCGCTCTAGTTCAGCTTTCACTTGCGCAATATAATTAGGATTCATTCGGTAACTCTATTGGTTAATTGGTCGAGCATCCGGTTTCAACATCACTCAGTGTTGGTAGATGCGAGGATCCAATCCCTTCATATCGTGATAGTCCCAAGCAAATACATCAGCAAATTCCTTCAAGAATTGTAGTAAATCATCTTGAAAATATTCAGGTAATCCAGCCTTAATCTTGACCGCGCGAGGGCTAACCTCATCACCCAAATTGCAAGTGATTAATTGATCTTCCGGTACATAAAACTATCGAGGCATGGAGATATCCTCAGGTGGTAGGAGTAAGTGTTGAAGATCAATGGTATCCAAAACCTGATCTGTTACTGGTTCCACTTCTTCGGTGAGAGGGACTACCGTACAAGCGGTTAGAGACCAATTATCCATTATGGCTTGTAAATCAACTGTACCTAGTGCTAACAAATCATGTTTACCATTTAGAAAAGCTTCTTCTTCGCCATAGAAAAGACCATCGAACATATGCACGAGTTCTACCATGTAAGTTCGTGCATGAAAGTTGCAAGGCCTCATATCATCCAAGGGTACAACATATTTCTGGTGATTACTTTTAAAAATAAGTTCATGTGCAGACCAATCATGTAACACTTTTGCCTACTTCTACCAGGGCCTTCCAAATAATAAGTTGTAATCTAAGCTAGAGTCGGGTAATTATAAAACAACAAAAGTCATTTTAAACACTGCTCCCTATAGGGTAATGGGTATATCATGCACCAAGCCCACTCGATGTACCCGAGATTGATCAACCATTCTTACAAAGAACTAGACAGGTTCAATCTGAGTCCATCCTGGCTTCTTACAAAGTGTGGATGTAGAAATATTAACCCCTGAGCCTCCATCGATTAATACTTTTGAAATTTTGTGGTTTTTATACCATATCGTAATTAAAGGAACAACATGATCCATCGTGGAGTCAGTTTCTAGGCTGATGGTTGTTGTAGAAGGTGTGCACGAACATCCTAGACTAATTTGTTGCTAAAAGTGTTGTTGAATACCAGAGACCAATGATAAAAGTTGCCCTGATGGGATAGTAATAGACGCTTTTGATAAAATATTCCACATAGAATCAAAATTTTGCAAATCAAATATCAAGTCTGGTGTGTCCACCGATCGTATCTGGACCGGGTCCATCTCTTTTGGTGGGGTATTCTGTACTGTCTACTGGACCAATGGTATCGAGTCAGGAAAGATAGTTGATTCTTGACTTGCCCATGTGGTTGCTTTAGTAAACATCCACTGTTGTTCTCGAATTACCGATTCAAAAATCTCAGCAACTGGGTGCAACTTCTTATCGAACCGTGTTTGAACTGCTACCACTTGTGTATCTACCGATGAAATGTATACCATATATGCCAGTAGATGATGTTGTTCTTTTCTCTTTGCTTATCATATTTGGACACTTCTTTACAATATCTATGGATATATCCAATTTTTTCACAAAAATGGCATCTTGGTGGTGGGAGAGATGCACTCTCACCGGTTTGTCCTGAATTCCAATGAGGCTATCCAAAATTGTTTGGCCATGGTCCTCTGTAGTTCTTGTAAGTTTGATAACATGTATTTCTCAAATGTGGTGGTATGTAGTCGGTAGACGCCTGTTTCTGCTCCAGTATTATGGTCTGTACTTTTGCATTATATGGGCAACTTTTGGTAGGATGACTTGCCATATTACAAATAGCACAATAAATTTGATTTGGTGCACACGTTGAAGTAGTATGCCCCGGATTCTTACATTTGATGAAATATACTTGTTTCAATGGAGCATCGTTCGTACTCTTGGCAGCTTTTAACCAATCCAGATCTTCAATAAAACCTCCAACCTTATGTTCCAACTGTAATGCCATAGCAATGACTACATCCAAGGTCATACCACCCACACATCGAATAATCATAACTTGTTCGAGTTGGGGGTTTAGTCCATTAATAAACCATTGAGTAATCACGTCATCTGGTAGATTAGCATGCGCTTGAAGCAACTACCATAGATGAGTACGAAATAAAGTTGCATACTCTTGCACACTCTGATGTCGTTTCTATCTATTGTTTTGTAAATAATCAAAGATTTCTGTCACACTTTTTTTAATTGAAAACATTGTAAGAAGGCATTCTTAACATCTTCGTATTGACCGAAATGATTAATATCATATTTGGTTAACCAACAAGCACCTTCATTAACAAGAGTGGATTGAAACACTATAGCCTTATATGTCGGATCTACTAGATAGTTTAGTACATTGTTGTTGTTGTTGCTGCTGTTGATGTTGTTGCTGTGTACTACTCATATTGTCAAAATCAAGAGCAAATATCAATTTGGAATTACTTGAACAGGTTGATTCTAATTGTTGTTGTATTGGGTAGTCGCTTTGTGAAATCTTTGATCATATTGTATCGCTGATTTTATCGCACACGTCTAAATTTGACTGCCATTCCTCGTATTTTATTACTGAGATGGAATTTTCACCTGAACTTCTACCCACAATGTACTAGTACCACCAGAATAAGAACTAAAAGTTGGGTTGCCATTGGAATTCACCAAGCTATCACCGGAATCAGCACCTACTCCACTCACCACATTTTCAACAGATTGAACGGGTTGTAATTCTGGTATAATCTATAATCCTTGAACAAGAAAATACTATGGTGCCACTCCACTCGTCCGTATATCAGACTCCCCTTCAGATAATTGTCCTTCACCACTACCACCGGAGGGTGTTCCTAGCATACTAGCAACATTCCACGGATGCTGATCACTTCGGTAATTCGGATAACATTCACTGGAATGTGTTATATGCACATATCATATAATTCTTTCTTTCATCCAACCTTAATCTGCCCTCAGACTTGCTATTCCATGCCCCATGGCCGGCGCCAGTGTTAACATCCCAGGGGTCGCTATTACAAAGGATGTATTATAGAGACCCTATGATTATTTTCCCAAAAAACATTCATTACACAGAGTTTACTTGTCACTTTACTATGATTCTCCACCAATAGAATTGCAATTAAACAATCTCATCACCATACATCCTAGAGGCACACATATTATGTCAGCGCAATAAAGTTATGACATTCATTAACACAAAATAATACTTATTCTTCACCGGTGAATTACATGCAACCATAGTTGGATTCATATCTTCATCAACAAAGTATCATACAGAGAAGATCACCGGAATGGCTAAACACATGGAATACTAGGAATTCAATACACCAATTTAAATGAACTTGCTTTAAAGCATGCCATAGGCACACCACATAGACCCACAGTCTGGCGTCTCGCTCCCCGCACATCTACTTCCGCACTTTTTTTAGTATCCAAAAAGGTACAAGTATTATGCTACATCCTTTTGATGTGCATCTTTTCTAATTACATTTTTTGGTAATTACCATTACATTCCAGTGGCCTGATAGCAGCATGCACAACTTTTTCCCAATAGCAATGAGGCATATTCTTCTCAACCATCAAGGGTCTTGCTATTTCTACAATATGTCTATTTTTTCATTCAGCAATGCCATTCTGTTGTGGTGTGCACCTACATGAAAACTGACGTGGAATTCCATGACTTTTAAGAAAGTTGCTAAACTCATTTGACATGTAGTCACCTTCTCCATCAGATCTTAATGTCTGAATATACTTCCCTATCTGCTTTTCCACCATAGCTTTAAAATTCTGGAAGTGAGTGAACACTTCACTCTTCTCTTTCATGAAATATACCCATACTTTTCGTGTATGGTCATCAATAAAAGTAACATCAAATCTGCAACCACCCATAGATGTGGTCTTTGCAAGACCCCAAACATTTGTATGTACTATTTCTAGCATGTTCTCACTAACATGCTTGTCATGTGAAAATGATGCTCTTGATTGTTTACCAAATTGACATGCTACACATACCTTTTGCATTTTTCCAACCTTGAAATTTGGTAGTCCATTGACAATCTCCTTTGGCTGCATCGATTTCAGCCTTTGTAGATTTGTATGTCCAATTTGTTTGTGCAAGATCTCTATATCAGCAATAACTCCTGCACCTTTTGCAAACATGGCTGCATTCATTTTAAGAATTTTCATATTTAAATTGACCATCCTACCCATTTTCTTTCCTTTGGAAGTCAATCTTCCAATCTGTTTGTACTCTTCTACATATAACCCATCGGCATTGAACCTAACTTGTAATCCCTCATTAACCATTTGTTCAATAGAAACCAGATTCTTTGTTATATTTGGAACATGCAGCATATCAGCAAGATGTTTTACCTTTCCATCCTTCATAGATAGTGCTATATTTCATGTATGCTCAATAATGTGTGTTGTGTAGTCACCTATTTCAACATATCCAAGAATTGGTAATTTTTGCAAAGTACTAAACCATTATGCATGACTGGCATGTGATTTGAAGCACCCAAATCAACATAAAGACATTATCATTCACTTTTGAAACACCTCCAGACATCGTATTCATCATGTGATGTTGAACCATGAACAGCTTCTCAGAATCATTTTAGAAGAAATCCCTTTAAATACAATGATTTTGATCACAAAAAACCATTTTCGATATCATTTCACATTTTTGCAACCCCATTTTGTGCAAGTTGAGGAGTCCTCAAGCTTGAGGAATATTAGAAATATCTACATATTGATTTTCATAATTTTTAGACTCTGTTTGAGCCCTCAATTAAGCCTTGGAACCTAATTTTTAACTAGGTCGGACACTAGGTTTGGACAAGGCCAAAGCTAGTCAAAAACTATAAAAAGAGCTAGAATGCTCACTTTTGGGGCTAGCTTGTTGGAGAGTGAAGTGATTCTTGACTATTGTATTCTTTCTTTGAGCTTGCTAATAGATAATTCCATTGTTCCACTCTTTGTCTTGTCGTGTGTGCATGTGTGTATGTGTATGCATGATTGTGTGCTTCTCACTCACACACTTGTACTCTCACTTGCTCATGGTCATCATACCTTCCTCATGTCTTCTTAGATTGACAATTATGAGGTCGATCTCCTCACATTGGTACTTGCCATTATGCTAGAGCGACACCAAATTTGGTGTGATTGTCACGAATCGAGCTTTGAGGATGAGCATGTGACGGTAAGACGTAGAGACATGATGTTGGAATCATAGGTAAGTAGGTAATTTCTTTATTTTCTTTACTTTCTCCACCATTATCATCATTTTCATCATCTCTACTCTCCATCTCCTTGCATCATCATATTTCACCATTTTGTTCATACCTCTATCTTCCATATCCATTTCCTCATTTCACTTGTGAGAGTTGGTTTTGCGTGCTTGAGAACTTTTTTGGTAGGAAGAGCATTCAACATTGTGCACAAGTAGTAGAACTAGTAAAATTTCTACGTTTTCATCATTACCCTACTGAAAGTCCAGGCCATCATGATGGTCTTCCAAGTTCGGATTTTTCAAAATTCATCTATACCGGCATATAGAGCATGCTAGTGCCTCTAAGCAACCATAGGTGGTTTTGAAAAAATCATATTTTTTCAGACCATCGTGATGGTCCCACACCATCACAATGGGCCTTGACCATCTTGATGATCCACTTGACCATCGCAATCGTCCCACACCATCACGATGGGGCTTGACCATCGTGATAGGCTCAAACCATTGCGAAGAGATCCCACACCATCACGACGGGCCTTGACCATCACAATAGTCTCATCCCATCATGAGGATTGACTTGACCATCATGACAATCCCACACCATCACGATGGGACTTGACCATCACGATAGTCATCGTAGTTGGACATCATGATGATTCATTAGGCCATCAGAATGAGACACCACACCATCACGATTGGCTCATGCCATTGCAACAATCTAAGACCATTGCAATGACCGTCCCATGGCTCAAGCCATTGCGACGACACCGAACCATCACGATTGGTACATACCATCATGATGCCTTCAAACGATCATGCCTTGACCATTGCATCGCAATCATAGCACACCATCATAATGAATCACCCAACCATTCACCATCACAATTGGCTCAAGCCATTGTGATGACCCTAGACCATTGCGATGGGATCATGCCATCATGACGGGCTCACGCCATCACAACAATCCTAGTAGATCGGCAAAATTTAGGGTTTTTATTTTTGTAATTTTGGAGATAACTTTGGTCAAAAATTTCAAGTAATTGGAGCATTGTGAGGCCCCCCAGCAAATATTTTGATAATTCTTGTTTGTCTGTTTGCCTGTTTTGACCCTTAGAACCCTGAACTAACATAAATTTTTCATACAAAACTGGTTTGTAGTGATCTTGAATCCATTTTTGTAAAAATCATATGTTGAGTTTTAGATATAGTATTTTGAAGTTGGCTTACTAGAGGGGTGAGGAAGCTAAGGGATCTCTAAGGCAGTCTTTCATAAAAACAAGGTAAAATTAGCTCTTTGAAATACATGAATGGAGGTGGTCTGTTACTTAAATTATACTAACTCTTGATCTAACTGTGGGAATTTTACAGGTCGATTGAGAATATCAAAGGAAATCCAAAGCAAGAGTCTGGCAAGCTTGGTAATGCACATTTTGGGCATACAACTGCAAACAAAGAGAAGTGACTTGAGGTTGGAAGATCTCTCACCCCCTCAGTGAATTTTTAGCATAGGCTAAGTGCGATTAGTGGTTTTGATTGATTAGAGGCACGATAGGAACATTCAAGTTCTAAGAACCTTTAAATTCTCAAGTTTAAGAATAATTTACTCACAGCCAAGGGACAAGTTAAGGGCAAAGAATTTAATATGATTGCGAAAAGAACATCAAGTATGACAAATCTAAGTGCTCCTTATGACATATGTTTTAAAATAAGGAAATACATACTAAAGAAATTAAAAGGAATAAGTGATTGATATCAAGGAATCTGGAATGTGGTTGTATAGTGGTCATTGGGCTAATCCGTAGGGCATATGAACCTTAGATTAGGTAGACACCTAGGAAGAGATCGACAAAGCATCATATCTTTTGAAGCTAGTGTCCGTCATATAGCTAGGTTGTGGGCACAACAACTTAGTGATTATCTTTATGTGCTAAGTTAAAAAACAAGTGATTCATAAGTGTCCTTTAGTATGGAGAGACCCGCAGGTAGCTCAAGCACTGCCTATTTACAGACACCAGAAGGCCCTTATAAGACGCAATTGGATTATATTAGGACCAAATGATTAAGTGCACACATCTATGAGGATGGTCTAAGGCGATCAATTGTCCAACTCAAAAATCCCGATCAACCCTTCGGACTTGAACACCTAGTGGTTAAATTTGACGAGGGTTCATTAGTGCATAGATACTTTTTTGGGATAGCAGAGACGCTCAAGCACATGCATAGATAGCCTTGTTTGCTAAACATGCCATTATTCCCCACATTCGCTCCTGCAAAATAGCAAAGGATGCTTGGGCTTATATCAAGCAAGGAATGAGGCTCATGTTGCTTACCTCCAAAAAATAGTTGGAGAAGGAGCACATGAATGAAGGAGATTCCATGGACAATTTTTTGAAAAACATCTCTTATTTGAAGGAGTAGTTGATTTATGTTGATGAAGTCTTCCCTCACATTTCACTTGTGCAAATTGTTCTGAATGGTCTTCCATATTCATACCAGAGTTTTGCTTCTACTCTTTGATTGTGTTGGAAATTGAGGCCTATGAAAGCACACGAATAGCACAAGGAAGAAGAAGAAGCTTGGAGCACAACACACAATACTAAATGTATTACCAGTAGAAATGTACAAAGATAAATGACCCATTAGGGTTATAGACGTATATACAAGCCAAGGGAAAAAACCTCCTAAAGAGGGAAAAACGTGCCCCAATGTTCCTAGAGTGTTCACACATATCACTACCTAAATATATCAACAAATCCCCCTTGGGAGTGATGTGGTGAACAAGGAGTTGGCACTCATGTATAAGGAAGTGCCAAGCTATGTGGAATCAATCCACAAAAAGAATTAATCGCAAAGCTTTGTGGAAAGCTTCAAACTTGTCCCTAGGCAGAGCCTTTGTGAAAAGGTATGCAATGCTCTCCTATGTAGGCACATATGCCAAGCTGATCTCTCCAGCAAAGAAACTCTCCTTGACATAATGATGCTGCACCTCAATGTGATTATTCTAAGCATGGAACACAGGGTTCCTCACAACTACCAATGCACTCTAACTATTAGTGAAGATGGTGGTGGCAGAAGACTCACCAACACCCAAACCAATCATAAGGCGTCTAAGCGACACACTCAATAGTTGTTGTGAAAGCTTCCCTATATTCAGTCTCACAACTAGAAGTGGTCACAGTAGGCTGCTTCTTGCTCAACGAAGATATGCATGAGCTACCAAGCATGAAGCAAAAACCACTGGTGGACACACATGTGTCATAGAAACCAACCTAGTCAGAGTCAGAAAAAGCATGTAAATCTAGCAGTAGTGATCCCCCATGGGATAAAATAATCCAAGTAATTGGGTACCACTCAACTAGCAAAAGATGCGCTTAACTGGGTGCCAATGCTTGACACCTAGACAATGCATAAACCTGCTAATCTGTGAGATGGCAAACTGAATATCTAGCCAAGTAATGCATAAGTAAATCAAGCATCCAACAACATGCTGATAGAGAATAGCATCAAATTCATCTCTAGCATCATGAAGACTTAATTGTAAACCTGTCTCCATATGAGTGGTAATAGGTTTATAGTCTTCAAGGCCAAAATGCTGCAATAATGTGTCAATATATTTTGTTTGACACAAAGCTATTCCGCCATCAACTTGCATAAATTGAATGCCCAAATAATGATGCAAATGCCCCAAATCGGATATCTCAAATGAGGCATGTAGATCAGCCTTAAAATCAGCATTATGATTCTCATGAGGACCAATGAGTAACAACATGTCATCAACATAGACAAGGAGTTCAGATCATCTGAAAGGACTCGTGCTAATGGGCACTAGTCTGTTGAGATTTGGAGTTTTGGGTTACCCAAAAAGATGAAAAGTTCCTCGAAGTTCCACCAGGTTGCTTCATGTTCGAGCAGTATGAAGGAAATGATGCGAACGTGGGAAGGTGAGGAAGAAGGGGCTCATTTCCCATATGCTAACCAATGTTTAGAAAACCCTCAGGTAGGGATGGTGATAGAGAGCAAATGAACACAAACATGGGAAGAAAATGATACTTGGTCTAGGGAAGGTAATGGGACCATGCACGAATTGGATGGGCATAGAACTATATCATAGGAAAGCTCACTTGATTTTTTCCTACAATTGTACACTCGCTACAAGCTCGATAATTCATAGGGCTGTCTAACACTCTCTTGTGAGACAGCAGCACCTGCATGCAAGCAATAGAAGTGTTAGTCCCATTGATTAGGACTTGGTCATCCATAACCCTCCCATTCAGCATAAAGTCTCTCGAGGATTTGACGGAAAGCCTCTGACAATTAGGTTATTTAATAGAGATGTTTCCATTGTTCCAGTGAGCCAACCATCCCAGCCAGGGGGATTCCTGCAGGTAAAATTCAGCCAAAGAACTCCAACTGTCAAGAGGGATGAATAAGGCTTTAGCCTTGAACCAAGCATTCCAAAATGTGCACACCAGAGGGCTCCCAATAGGGGAGATGGGGTGGGGACAAGAAATAATATCCCACAAGTTTAACTTATGCCAAGATCTGTAGTTAGAAACAAAAAATTTATGAACATTCCTGTGGATTAAGGTAGACCATATCTCAGTGCACCCTATGCTTGTGAAGATCCATTTAGCAGCCAAATTTTCAGCCATCTTTAAAGAGCACCTTATACCCAAACCCCCTTTCTCTTTAGGGAGACAACATATATCCCAAGAAACTTTAGCAATCTTTTTGTTGTTAGTAGAGCCACCCCATAAAAACCTTTTAGCCAACGAAATAACCTGTCCGAACTGTTTCTTGGAAAAAGGAGGCAAATGTACTTTCTGTGGTAGGGTGGAGGATGTTTATCACCTCTTTTTTGAATGTGTTCATGCTTAGCCTTTTTGGGAATCTCTGGAAAACTTCCTTCAAAAAAATAATGCTTCCAAGCTGTAGAAATTGGATGCCCTGATTGGTTGTTGTAAGAATATGGATCTCCTACTATGGAACACATGGAGAGGTCACATCTTGTGGGCCATTTGGTTGAGCAGGAATAACCAGGTTTTTGGGCAAGTGAGGAAGAACTTCCTTATCCCCCTACATACTACTCTTAGAAAGGTATCTATTAAGTCTGTCAAATGTATTACCAAGCCCTCTTAGTCCCCTCAGGAAATCCAATGTATCTTTATTGAGCACAAGTACACTAGATGGAAGTCTCTGTTGGCCGAGGTGTATTCTCACCTCAGATTTGCCATGTTGGCTTCATTGTAAATTTCCTAGGTGTGAGGTGCTCCTGCCCCCTGCACTGATGTAACTTGCCCTGTTAATTTATATTTTCTTGCTTTTTCCAAAAAAGAAAATACCTCAAAAAATCTATGCTATTCTTGGAGAGCTTCAACATTTAGCACAACAGCTGCAGGTTGAGAAAGGTGCTCACAAAAGAGGGATTGAGAACACTCCAAGCCAAATTAGAAGAAAGCCAATAGTATCCACCTTCAATGGCCACAATGGATGTTGTGCATCTGGCATCACTCGCAGAAAAGTTCAGCGGCGTTCTCATAAACTGGTATGAAACTGGCAATTGGCAATAATTATGGTCTGGATGCTTGCAACCAAATCCATCAGTCAAGGTGCTTGAGGAGGTATGGTAAGCACTAATGACTGTGAGAGAGAAAAATCTGAGAAAGAAAAATCTGTTGCATCACTGCCAGATCACCTATTAGGAATCAAGACCTAAAATGTTTCTCTATAGACTCCATTAATTTTGGGATGCTGATCAGTCCATTCTGATTCCCAATATTTGACAGGCTGATGAGAGCAAGAGAGAGAATATTTACCAAATAGAGCTTATTGTAGATAGCTCCACTGCGGATGAGGATTCAAGTGTTGATTCCCTCAGAAGGCGTTTGCAGCAACAGGGATTTAGAAGGGTTCACCGAAGTAAGACATAGGAGGAAAGTTAGCCCTCAAAGATCATTAGCAAGGAATGTTACGACCATTGCTCCTTTGAATAACATGTATTGCAACCTAGAAAAGGAGATTAATAAGGTCGACCTCCTAGGGGATAACTTTTATGAAGAAGACCCTACAAACAATTACCTTGGATGCTCTACCAGCAAAGAAGACAACCAAGAATATTTCCAAAGAAATGATTCAAGTAATGACAATAAAGGATCCTGGAATTGTGGTAAACCTGGACACTTGAACGTGATTCCAGGTTGAAGAATCAAAATAACAGAAGGCACCAAAACAACTATGTATCCACGAGTGCAGATGATTCTGAGAAGCTATTCATGGTTCAACATCACATGATGAATACAATGTCTGCTGGTGTTTCAAAATTGAATGATTATGTCTGGTATGTTGATTCAGGTGTTTTGAATCACATGACCAGTCATGCGAAATGGTTTAGTACTTTGCAGAAATTACCAGTTCCCGGATATGTTGAAACAAATGATAACACATCACACCCTACCGAGCATACAAGAAACATAACATTTTCCATGGAGGACAAGAAGGAAAAAAATCTTGTTGATGTGCTGCATGTTCCAAATATAACAAAGAATCTGGTTCCTATTGGACAAATGTTTGACCAGGGATTACAAGTTAGGTTCAATGCTGATGTGTTATATGTAGAAGAATACAAACGGGATGGAAGATTGATTGCCAAAGGAAACACAGTGGGTAGGATGTTTACCTTAAACGTGAAAATCCTTGGAATGAATGAAGCCATGTTTGCAAAAGGTGCAAGAGTTTTTGTTGATATAGAGATGTGGCACAAACGGATTCGACATGCAAACTTGCAAAGGCTGAAATTGATGCAATCAAAGGAGATTGTCCATGGACTACCAAATTTCATGGTTGCAAAGATGCAAAAGGTATGTACAACATGTGAATTTGGTAAATAGTCAAGATCATCGTTTACGCATGATAAGCATGTTAGTGAGAATGTGCTAGAAGTAGTACATAGAGATGTTTGGGTTCTTGCAAAGAACACATCTATGGGCGGTTGTAGGTTTTATGTTACTTTCATTGATGACCATACACGAAAAGTGTGGATATATTTAATGAAAGAGAAGAGTGAGGTGTTCACTCACTTCCAGAATTTTAAAGCTATGGTGGAAATGCAGATAGGGAAGTATATTCAAACATTAAGGCCTGATGGAGGAGGTGAATACAGATGCAAATCATTCACTATATGCAAGGAAGGGTTGATGGAATTACGATTGTGGCCTTTTATGTTGATGACTTGATTGTAGGTGGTGATAATGAAGAAAGCATTAAAGAGGTTAAGAAACTTCTTATGCAAGAATTTGACATGAAAGATCTTGGTGTCTTGTGCTACTTCTTGGGCATTGAGTTCATACATAGAGAAACAAGTATATGGATGTCGCGATGGCAATATGCCTTGAATTTGCTACAAAAGTATAGATGGCTGATTGTAAGTCAATTTCTATGGCATTAAATCAGAATTTGAAGTTGGATACTACATCAGGTGAAGCATTGGAAAATGCTACTATGTATAGGGAAATTGTGGGAAGTCTTATATTTTTCACAATTACAAGGCCTGATCTAAGCTATACTATTAGACTTGAAAGTCAGTCTATGCAAGTTCCTAGGAAGCCACATTTGGATTCTTTGATGTGCACTCTACGTTATGTGAGTGCTACTTTGGATTATGCATTATTTTATGAAGTTGGTGTAGATTTACAGGTTCATGGATACACCGATGTAGATTGGGCTGGTAGTATTCTAGATAGAAGATCTACTAGTGGCATTCTATTCTCACTTGGAGGTGCAACTATTACATGGAGCAGCAAGAAGCAACCCATTGTTCCTTTGTCGAGTACAGAGGCTGAGTATAGAGGTGCTGCAATGGCAACATGTGAGGCATCATGGCTGAAGATGCTACTTGCAAATTTAGGTGTGGAAGTGCAAAAGCCTATCACCATCTATTGTGATAATCTTGGCAGAATACAGCTAGCACGGAACCCTATTTTTCATGCTAGAACAAAGCATATCGAGGTACATTATCACTTCCTCAGAGAAAAGGTATTAGCACGTGATATTGAACTTGTTTATGTGAGAACAGATGAGCAGGTTCTTGATATCTTCACTAAAGCACTTGGAGCAAAGAAGCTGAAGAAGTTTCAAAAGATGCTTGGATTAGAGGACATGGCGTTGAGCTTGAGGGGGAGTGTTGAGATATCAAGCTCAACATGTCATGATCTAGGATGACACGTATTACTTTTTCTCTGACATGTATAGTGGTCACATCGATATATGTCAAGGACACTTCATTGAGCTTGATTAGATTTATCTACCAAGAGTGATGGCACATTTGTTTCTTGCCAGGTCACTCATTCACGATCATAAGGTTTTTCCTTATGTACTCGTCTTTATATATTGCAATAGTTGTATTCTTCTTTTTAGGTAATTCTTGTACATTCCTTTTTTATGTAATAGAAGAAGAAGAAGAAGATCATTCTTCCTTGCCTCAGTCTGAGTTTGTGCCTCTCTTTGATTGTGAGAGTGTGTGTGTGAGCTCTCTTCCTTATCTCCCTCCTCGTGACAAGATATATACAGGTTTTAGTTCTCTAGTATAAGCATCTCAAAGTCTGCTACAGGTTGAGTAGAACTTGACAGGGTAGTCCTCTTCAAGTTTTTGAGATACACTCAATTTTCTAGATCATGGTATTTTATTCAATGGTCATGGCTGAAAGCAATGATGTATTCCATATGTTGGTTGTTGAGGATAAGTTGGATGGTACAAATTACCCATTATGAGCTTATATGATGTGTCATGTATTGGTCATAAAATTACTGTGGAATATTGTGTAGGGTGAAAAATATCCTATTACACCTACAAATACAAGTTTTGAAGCTGATGCAGATGGCATCAAGGATGGTGATATTTTGCAGATTCTTGTTCGTGTTGCGGATTTCATTGCACCTATTGTATTGCAAATTTGTTGGGATGGCAGAGATGCTTAGGCACATGCATTGATAGCCTTGTCTATCAAACGTGCCGTTATTCCTCACATTCTCTCTTGCAGAAGAGCTAAGGATGCTTAGGACACACTTATCACTTTGTAACATGCAAGGAATGAGGCTCATGTTGTTTACCTCTGAAACCAGTTGGAGAGTGAGTAGATGAATGAAGGAGATTCCATGGACAATTTTCTAACAAAGATCAAAGATTTGAAGGAACAATTGATTTTTGCTGATGATTTTCGACAAAGATCAAAGATTTGAAGTAACAACTGATTTTTGCTGATGAAGTCTTACCTGAGAGTTCACTTGTGCAGACTATTCTTAATGGTCTTCCCAATTCATATCTGAGTTATGCTTCTACTCATCATTTAATGATGAAAGGCAATCCAAATGCCTTAACATTTGAGGAGTTCATCTCTGTTCTCTTGCAAGAAGATCAAAATAGGTAGAACAGGTCCATTATGCATGTTGTAGATCAAGCTTTCCTGGCTATTCAGAAGGGCAAAGGTAAATGGAGCTCTTCTACCAGTATGTAGTAATCTACTAATTCTATTCAATCAAAGAAGGATGAGAGAGATGACAAGAAAACAAAAAAGTAGAAATTGCTTTGCAAGTACTATAAAGCAATTGATCATGTCATAAAGAATTGTCCAAAACTAGCTGCAAAAGAGGAAAAGAAAAAAGAGGTTTGAATGGTTGTTGGAAAGGCCTTTAGACAAAAAATAGAGTCTGCTAATCTAGTGTAGAATGAAGAATGGGTGTTTAATAATGTTTGCAATTTTGACCCATCTTCTCTTGAATAGTGTATGTATGTACAACGTATTCACCATTCATCCGACAAATAGTAAGTCTTCCATTATTTAAAGAAAACTTATGTTTTAGAACAATAGAATAGTATATTCTCTGCAACATCATCATACATGAAGACCTCCTATGAGCTAACATGCTAAGGTCATAGAGTGAAACATGTGTACATTTATGGCTGTGTGCATAATTGGGAAGAGGAAGTTTAAATGAAGCTTGACTATAATCAAAACTCCCTCAGACATGACTCAATGTGCTTTACAACACTTCCCATGTCTCAAACATTTCATTTGGGTCACAATTCTTATCACAATCGATGTGATGTTTCCCACTGACGATTACAAAGTTTCTAGTCACTATGGAGTGAGATCCTTCTAGGACTTCAATTATTGTGAATGTGCAACACGCTCCACGAAGGCCTTGTTTTGAAACTGCACTCTCTACTTAGATTTTCAAGTGCACCTCTGAGTAAAGAGAACATTGAAAATCATTACTCATTGACCTCTTTTGCCTCCATCTTAGTGTTTGATTTTAATAATGATTTTGTATAATGATTTTGATAATGATTTTAATAATGATTTTGAATAGCGCATTAGTAGTAGACAAGGTCTAATTACACTTCAAGAATACTACAACCATGTATGAGGAGAATATGAAATGGTGTTGAATCGTATATCTCCAATATCTATTTCAGATCAGCAAGATCATAACGATATTTGAATTGTGCTATAAACCTTATGGGAAGTGGGTTTCTCCAAGAAGAATGTCCTCTTGGTTGAGAAAGTCCATGAACTATCGGCATCACTCATGCAGAAGAAGACAAATTATTTATTTCTCATGGTTTTTCAATTTGGAAAATCCATTTTTGTGTAGATAAAAGTGTTCGCTCAACTAAAGCAAACATCCAAGCCAATAACTTCTTTTAATCTTGCAACTTTGCATGTTATAGCAACCTTTTGAAGTTAAAACTCCCTATGTCATAAGTCTAATATTCTTCTAATGTGGGAGCACACATGTGAAAACTTAGTCACGATTTTTCATAGGAGAAACGTGAGAGCAAGAAACTAAAATTTGTAAGTGTAACAAAGTGCAAACATTATGCTACAAAGCACAACATTTGATTAAAGATCAAGTCAATACAAAAAAGATCGAGGAAGCTTTTGAATTTGATGAAGGACTTGTGCTTGCATTCAACATTACCTCTATATCCTAGTACATGAACAAATGTTCAATATGCATTCAAATGGCTTTCATTCACCGTATGTTCGATTAATGATCTTATCGAAGTGAAAGTTCACCTTTCTTCTTTTTTACATGTACAGATGGGTTTAACTTCTCTTTGCCAAATTTCTACCATGACAATGAAGGGCTAAAATGCATTTATGATCACATTATCATGATTTATGTACCTCATTCATCGCATCAGCCATAGTAGGTAGCTTTGATTCTCTTTTCTTCCAAATCATGAAGGACCATAGGCTTCTCTGTTCAATGCCTTTCCTAAGACTTCCTGTGTGCCTCAACTCAATCAAGGATATGCCCTAAATGGTCAATTTATTTCAAAGGTGATCTGACTCCTAAAAATTGTTGGTCCATTGAGCACATTGTTACAAGTGCATCTCCTCTCTAGCCATTCCCCAAAGTTGCGCAAACACTGTTCTCCTTCATAGTTAATCTGTTGGGAAGAAAATCAATTTGCAATTCAATCCATAAATAGTCACTTTTGCTCCATAACCAATCTTCTCACTCAATGATACATGCTGACTGCATACTTATATATTCACATATATAAGCATGTACATCAATGCTTGCTTGTAATCACATATTCATACGTACATGAAATTCTCTTATTCCCATGCACTCATCAGTCAAAAAAAATGACAAGAGATTCAAGAGTGGAGGTCACCAAAGTCATATAAAGTAGCACATTTAACCATTCTATTTGCTTTTTACATATCTTTCTCTAAGCTTTAAATTGAAACCATATTTAATTTTCTTGCTTTGACTTTGGATCATGACGATAGCATATCCTTGAAAAGTGGTGGAATTATTTTTGCTTCTTCAGTATCTCTTTCTTATGGGACTCTAGAGCCTTCTCCAACATCATAACTAAGAACATTAAGAGGTAGTGATGATGGACTAGGTACTAATGTAGGTAATGTAATTCTTTCTTGATCTACATCTCTTAGGGCTTGAGAAGCTTCATTAACCCCCTTGTATGGCTGAATATAAGAATCCGAATTTCTTTTAATGCATAGTCATCTGCTTTCATGAATTCTGGAATCTCTTTAAACCCATTTCAAAGTCGTTCATGTAGTTAGAAACACCATTAGAGTGAAGGTTTGTGAGCTGACATTTTAGCACTCATTTTAGCACTCATTTCAGCTTTCGTCGAAGTAAAGATTTTGTCACATTCTTGTTCTTTAGTGAAATGGCGAGCGGAAATGAATTGTTTTGCATGCTTCAAGCTGAAGATAAGTTTGATGGGACCAACTATCCAATGTGTTCTTACATGATGAAGCATGTTCTTGTTGCAAAACAACTTCGGAAGATAGTGGCAGATGTAGATTGAAGACCCTAGGTTCTCCTACTTCACAATCCACTATCACAAATGGAGCTTCTTCTTCAAGCATAGTGGTTTTTCCTTCTCCACCTACATAGGAGCAACTTGGATAGGATGGAAAAGATATTCAAGATCATGCATTGATTGCGCTTTCTATGAAGTGTCATATAGTTCCACACATTCGATCATGTTTTGCATCAAGATATGCATGGGCGACTCTTCCTTCTCTGTATGCCATGCATAATGAAGCACATGTTGCATACTTGAGGAAGAAACTTGAGGATGTACATATGGCTGAAAATGAGTCTGTGGATGTGTTGGACATGCATCAAGGACTTGAAAGAGAAATTGGCAAACATAGATGAAATTATTCTGGATACATCACTCATCTCTACATTTTTGAAAGAATAAGTAGAATCCTTTCAAAGCTTTGCTACTACACTCCATTTGGTCGCAAAAGGGAATCCCAATATGTATGCATATGATGAGGTCGTGTCTCTTCTTTTTCAAGAAGAGCAATCTATAGTGAATAGGAGTGGTTTGATTGAGGGAACGCAAGCGCTTGCTATCTCACAAAAGGGGACAAGCAAGTATGGTTCAGCTTTGGGTTCATCAAAACCAAAGCCTCGAACTTCCTCTTCCACTCATTCCTCTAATGATGTTGATTTGAAAAAGAAGAAGAGATGCAAAATACGGCCAAAGGCTGGTGATACTATTGACGAGTGTAGAAAGCTTGCTAAGTATAGTGAAAAGAAGAAGTAATCCAACATGTCTATTGCTGAAAATTCAACAAATGTAAAGAATGATGAAGCCAACATGGCTCAAGATTTTCGAGCATGTGTTGTTATATATCATTATGATGCATCTTTTCATTCTAAATTTATGGTTATGAGTGAGGTTGATTCAAATTGGTTCTTTGATAGTGGTCAAAGCACATAACTTCATGCAAAAGACTTTTTGCATCTTTGAAAGATGCACCCAAAGGAGGATATGTGTTGTGTGCAAACAATGCCTCTTATCCTATCATTGGAGGAGGAGAAATTGAGCTCAAGGCTACAAATGGAGGTGTGATTCTCTTGAAAAATGCATTGTATGTACCCGATATCAAGAAGAACTTAATTTTAGACTCGTTGATTGCCAAAGTTGGACTTCATGTACACTTTGTTCATGTTAAGTGTATGGTTCATGATTTCAACAATGGTGATGTCATCATGATATCTGGTACATTATCTAATGGTTTGTATTGCATGGATACATAAAAGAGGGCTGCATCGAATGCCTTGGTTGCTCATGCTTCTTCCATCGCTAAAAATGGAGCTTTTCCATGCTCGTTTTGGTCACTTGAACTTCAATATTTTGCTTTACTTACAAAGGAAGGACATGCTTATTGTTTTTCCAACACTTGATTCCATTGAAAATCATGCATGTGAAGGTTGCATTCTTGGAAAAATGCATCGTGCTTCTTTTCCAAAAGATAGTCATACACACACTACAAGAAAATTACAGCTTGTTCGTAGTGATGTATGTGGTCCTATGAGGACTCCATCTTTTTTTAAGCATGTATATTTTGTTACCTTCATTGATGATGCTACTTGCTATACATGGGTGCATCCTATGAAAGCAAAGAATGAGGTATTTTCTTGCTTCAAAGCATTTTTTAGCTATGGCTGAAAATTTTTCTTCAAACAAGTTTTTGACTCTATGCACGGATCATGGTGGTGAATACATGTCACGTGAGTTTAATGCTTTTCTTCATGAAAGATGTATTTCAAACAATTTATGGTGCCATATACACCTCAAAAACATAGTTTTCTTGAGCATAAAAGTAGAACACTCCTTAAAATGGCATGATGCATGGTTAAAGGAAAGTACCTTTGTGACAAGTTTTGGATGGAAGTGGTCATGTGTGCAAACTATGTGTTGAACCACTACCCTACAAAAGCATTCAGATTCATCACTGCTTATGAGGATTGGAATGGACATAAGACTATGGTTAGTCATATGCATCTGTTTGGTTGTTTGGCATATGCTCTTGTGCCATCACAATAATGTCACAAACTTGATTACAAGGCAAAGAAATGTATATTTGCTCGTTATAGTGTTGAAAGTAATTGATATTGTTTGTACCATCCATCGATAAACATAAGTATTGTGAGACAAGATGTGGTATTTGCTAAAAATTTAGTTTTCCCTCTACTTGAATGCAAAAAATAGCCAATAGTTAACTCACAAGATGTGTTCAATACAATAATGCCTTTGTTCCAAAATGGTGCACTTTTCTATGGCCATGTAGAGCAGCCAACTCAAGCTCAAAGGGCTAAAAACTTCCAGCAAGCAAAATGGAGGTGTAGAGAATTTCAAGGCAAAAATGGCCAAAAATTTTCAGCCAAAAAAATTGTTGGAACTGTTGGAAGTTTCGAGCCACATATGGTTGAACATTAGCATCAAAATATGGCTGAAAATGAGCATGAAATTCAGCGCACATATGATGTACATGTTGATGATGTATTGCATAATGAACGCATGTCTATCAAGAGTGCACAAACTATGCCAAAGTGGCTGAAACAAACTTTGCAAGATAGCAAATTGAATGCACCTTTACTTGGTAGAACAAGATGAAGCTCTCATCATGCATCAAGTAATTTTGTGGATTATTCTCTTATTGCAACAACATGTAATGAAGAGACACTTACTTTGAAGATGCATGTTATGATCTAAAATGGATGAGTGCTATGCAATCAGAAATGGATTCCATACGTAGGAATGGTACTTGAGAGTTATGTGAATTGTCAAAAGGAAAAAAATGCCATTGTTACAAAGTGGGTTGACAACATTAAGAGAAAGTGTGATGGTAGCATTGATCACTACAAAGCTAGATTGGTTGCCAAAGGATATGCACAACAATATGGCATGGACTATGAGGAAACTTTTGCACCTACTTCATGCATGACTACCATTCATATTGTGGTTGCATTGGCTGCCAATCAAGGTTGGAAAGCACATCAATTGGACATAAAAATAGCTTTCTTGAATGGTGATTTGCAAGAAGAGGTCTATGTGAAGCAACCTCTTGGATTTTCCATGAAAGGGAAAGAGCATATGGTTTGTCACTTGCATAAAGCCTTGTATGGCCTCAAGCAAGCTTCATGTGCATGGTATGAAAAAATCCATAAGCACTTGATTGCTCTTGGCTTCACATATAGTCCAATTGAAAGCACATTGTATGTACGCAAAAATTGGGCTGATCTTATAGTGCTTGTTCTTTATGTCGATGACGTACTCTTGACTGTGTCATGTGATGCAAAACTTGACATTCTTATGGCTGATTTGCAACATACTTTTGATGTCACTTATCTTGGTCTTTTGAGCTACTATCTTGGCATCTAGTTTGTATCCATTGAGGGGAATCGGTTATGCATCAAGCAAAGTATGTTGAAAAACTACTTTAGCATTTTGACTTTGAGGATTGCAAACCAGTTTACACACTAGTTCAGATAGCGTTACGGTTCTTAGTTGAGTATTCTAGTGATGCATTTGACACTTCTCTTTATCAGCAAGTTGTGGGATGTCTTATATATGCATGCAACACAAAGCCAGATATACAATATGTAATTTCCCGATTGAGTCAATTCATGCATAGCCCTAGCACTAAGGGGTGAACCATGTGTTTAGATATCTCAAAGGCACTTTGAGTTTAGGTCTCATTTATGGAAGAGATATTCATCCATGCTTGCATGCTTTTATAGATAGTGATTGGGCTGGTTGTTATGATATTCATGTGCCCACTAGTGGTAATTGCTTTTTCCTTGGAGACTCATGCATACCTTGGTTGAGTAAGAAGCAACCTACAATGGCGACATCGAGTTGTGAAGCTAAGTACAAGGCAATTTCCACAACTACAGTGGAGTGTACATAGTTGAGACACCTATTGATCGATCTTTGTATGGAGATTGATGTTGTTATGCATATTCTCACTCATAGTCAGAGTGCATTGGCTATTGCATGAAACCCACTGTTTCATGCAGAGACGGAACATATTGAGGTGCATTATCATTATGTGAAAGAGCACCTTCGTGCATGAGATATTGATTTGGTATATGTGCCTACAAAACACAATGTGGTAGACATATTCACCAAAGCTCTTCCAGAGGAAAAGTTTGAAGCTTTTCACAAAGCTTTAGGCTTATTACCTTGTGGGGGATGATTTGTCACTCCCTGTATGTGTTCACATCATTTGCTTCAGGGGGGTTTGTTACACTTATGTGTTCCTTGAGTAGCTTTGATGTGATCATTTTCCCTATACATGGGATTTTTTTACTCTAGTGTTGGCTAGAGGTTTTTTCCCCATGTTACCACATACGTGATTCACTCATATCTGGTGGTACTCTATACTTAGGGATATTATTTAGCTCTTACTTTAGTTTAGTTCATTGTCAATAGAGAGAGCTAATCCAACCATCCATTTTCTCTATGTGTCTTGTTGTGTTTGTGCTCCTTGTGTGTCCTTCTCATGCTTCTCTTGCACTTCTACACACACCCAACAACATCATCTGGTGAAGAAAAATTAGGAAAGCTCCCCACCATACCTTGATCTTTGATATGCTTGAGAGCTATGTGACTAATATGACAAAATCTAGCATGCCATAACTTCATGTGCTACATAGGTGTAGTAGACCTAGCAATGTTAGCATGACTAATTTTGGATAACATAAACATGCCCCTTCTATTTTCACCTTGAATTAGACAATGCTCCTCATCAAGTGAGAGGGTCTGACATGAATCTTTCTTAAAGAAAACTTTATAGCCATCTAACAAGAAAGTAGAGATAGAGAGAAAATTCTTCTTTATGTCTAGAACATAAAGAACATTAGAAATTGTGAAATTTCCACCTACTCTTGACTTAGATTTACTCCTACAACACCAATAGCATCTCAATCATGACCATCTGCAATAGTCACTTTTATTCAAAGAGTTAGAAAAGGAAGAGAATACCTTTCCACAACCTATCATATGCTTAGTAGCTTTAGATTAAAAAAATCCAAGGATTATCTGAAATTGCATTTAATGCCACCTAATCAAAAGCTACTTCTTCAATAGTAACACATGCATGTGAATCTACCTTTGAAGATTTAGGTTTTGGATCACCTTTAGCACTATTACTTGATGCTTTCTTCTTCTCATTGAAAATCCTTGTTTTGCATTCTACTATGTAATGAATTGGTCTCTTAGAGTAATGGTATACTCCTTTATTTGAATCAAATGTAGTCAAAGACTTTTCTTTGGGTGTAGACGAAGCATTAAGAGAAAGATTGGAATACTTACGATTAGAAGACTTACTTTCCTTATTGGATTGCTGGCTCTTCTTCTCCTTCTTCTTCTTTCCCTTTGATGATGATAACATGTCCATCATTCTTTTCCTTTTGTTGGTCTTTATCTTCAAATAATGGGAATTGTAACTCTTCAAATGAAAATTCTCTATCTCTTGTAGAGAGATACAAAAGTATCAAAAGCATGATAGGTAGATGGAAGTAAGTTTAGAAGTGATTTTCACCATCTCTTCATCTGAAATATTTACTCCAACATTGAGTAACTAATCTCGTAAGTCTTTGAGATTTAGAATATGTGTCTAAAATAACTCACCAACTTTTATCCTTGTGTTGGCTAGTTGTCTCCTTAGATGAGTTTTCCTAGTAGGGTTTCTGCTCTAATAGAGATTCTGTAACTCCAACCAAGCCTAATGAGATGTTTTGCATGAATTGATTTGGGGTATAATATGCCATATCAATATATGAAAGTGATAGTGAATCCTTTGAATACCATTTGGATTGCTCTTGTGTGGGAAGTAATATGATAGTAGTACCATTTACTCCTGATGAAGTGGCTCCTTCTTCTTAACTTACCTCCTATTGAGTACAAATAGGAATAAGGTTTTTTTAAGAAGATGAAGTAGCCTCTTCTCCAACTTTTCTTGGCCTTTGATAAGTGTCATTCACAATATTCCATTAATCTTTTGATACTAACAAATTCATCATCATAAAAGTCCATAGTGGATAGTTAGACATTCCCTCAAGTGTGTCTCAATTCTCAAGTCTAGAGTCACTCATCTTGTTAAGGTTCTATGCCAACTATGCTTTGATACAAAATGTGGGAAGTGGGGTGGGCCTTAATAACAATAACCACACATTTATAGGATCTTCCAACACATGATCGTTAGCATACACACCTTAATACTTGAAAAGATATGAGTGAGAGATAGAGAGAGAATGGACAAGATTTACAAAGTTTATGGTAAGCTAGTACACTAACTTATATTCCAATGTCAAATTACAATGTGTGAATATGATACAAACTGATAATATGTGAATCTAGGGAGAAATAAAAACTAGATGCAAGAGATTGTGTGCCTAAGAGGTATGAAGAGTGTGTGTGTGAGAGAATATGGAGAATATGGACAATTTAGAACAAGTTCACAACAAACCTGAATTTTGATTAACCAAACAAGAAACTAGTGAATGAACAAGTGATGACATGTATAGACTTGTTACTCACAGTATGTTAGCTCACACAAACTCCTCCTGATGTCTCTAGATGTAGAGCACACTCTCTCCTAGAGTGTATGAACTCCACCTCCAAATAGAGCACCTTCAAAGATCTTCTCCAAGATCTTGATCACCAACTATCTCAAACCACTAGATTGTGTGATGATCGTGACATAATGAACTTATGCCTTTATTTTATAGTGATTAGTAACTATTGAAAAGCTACTATACAAAAAGAAAAATGTCTATAATTTCCATACCACTAAAAATCTTATCATTGTACGAAAGAGTAGCATTGTTGTCCGTCCTTTTATGAAAAGCAATTATCTCAAAAAGCAAGTTCAAAAAATACCCATCTTTTGGTACTGCAATAGATTTGCATTTCAGAGGATTCAAACTTGGGTCTTTGGTATGATAGCGTTTTGCTTTATCCAAGGTGCTCGGGCCTTTGTTATAGATTATTCTCTAAAAAAGAGTTCATTTGCTGGTAGCTTTGGACCATATGAAATTGTTTCCAACACCTTCATCCTTGTTCCTCCTATGGTCCAATATCTCTAGTTTCCACTACTCTATTTCACTCCTCTGGCACTCATTGGGCTCTAGTGCACAGTCTTACTTGTGGTGTCTCATAAAGTTGTACAATGAAAGTAGTGGGTGATTGATGTGGCATCCATAGTATGGGAATCCGCTTCACAGAAACATGGAATGAATTATTAGCTTGTCTTTAGGAAGCTTGCTTAGATAATCCTTCATATAATAATCACGAAGGTTTGGGTACTTTAGACATGGTTATGTTATGTCTGAGTGTGCATGTGGAAGTGCATGTGCAAAGTTTCATTGGAAAAACGGTAAGTGGTGCACAAGTTCATGTGTGTATGTATATATAAATGTGTGTGCGTTGTTTGTTTTCCTTTTTCGTGTGTTATTTTTATAAGCTATATATATATATATATATATATATATATATATATATATATATATATATATATATATATA
Organism: Ceratopteris richardii; assembly: GCA_020310875.1. NCBI lineage: Eukaryota > Viridiplantae > Streptophyta > Polypodiopsida > Polypodiales > Pteridaceae > Ceratopteris > Ceratopteris richardii. The sequence goes on from CM035413.1 coordinate 153,687,935, forward strand.
TAGAGAGAGAGAGAGAGAGAGAGAGAGAGAGAGAGAGCGAGAGAGAGAAAGAGAGGAAGCGAGGGAGGGAGAGGGAGAGAGAGAGAGAGAGAGAGAGAGAGAGAGAGAGAGAGAGAGAAAGAAAGAGAGAAAGAGAGAGATAGAGAGAGAGAGAGAGAAAGAGAGAGTTGTGTAACCCTTGGGTTGACATTAATCCATTAGAAAGCCTTGGTTTATTTAAATTGGTTAGACCCTTGAAGTTGGAGCTCAAGTTCTTGGTTTTAACCCTTGAAATTGCCCTTTCAATAGAATGGATTTTACCCTTTGAAATAGTTATCCTATGGTATGAGAACCTTAGATTGTGGAGAAGCTTCTCCTAAGTTTGACCTTGACTCATACATGAAGGGAAGGCTTCAATTGAAATACAAGTCATGTGACTAGCCTTGGGAAAGTGTCCACATGAAGGACACTTGGAAGCACACATCGAAAAGTCCCATGGCATGCACCCTTGGACCTTTCGTATATATATGGGTTGAGTTGAATGAGTGGATATGTACTCACTCACTCTCTTGATGGATATTAACTTCTAGCTTGGAAGCTTTTAAAATAGTGGTAATTAGAGACTTGTTTTTCTCAATTGCAAGTACTTGTTGTCTTTTGTGATCTCTATGGAGGACATATCACCTTGGAGCATTGAAGTATGTGCCTCTCTGAGATATTCGAATATCTGTGCTGATGATTTGGTTTGGAGTGTGTGCCACATGGGAGAGGACATCTTTGTACCCCTGCTAAAAAAATTGACTAAAGGCTGCACCAATCGATAGTCCAATGGAGTTGTTGCCATGGTGTTAGTCACCTCCGAAAGGATTTTAGGAGGGTCTTTAAGACCCCTCCCCCTTAGAAACATCAGGAGGCAGCCCTCCCCCAAATGATGGGCAAGAAAAAGGAGGTGTCCCCATCAGGCCCATGCGAGAGAGGTATGAACCCATAACCACACAAGCATAGTGAAAAATGACAACCCCTCTTCCTCTCCTTAAGAGCTAGAAACAATGATAAGAGTGATTTCTTCTTAAAGCCATTCTTTGGCATAATTCCCCTCACATACGGGATTCATGAGCCCCAATGGAGCACTTTTGGCCACTCACATTATCTTCACCACTAAGGACCAAATTTCTACATAGTCTTTGGAGGAACCGAGAGCAAGGAGGCTTTGTGGAAGAGCTTCTTGAAGGTCCTAGCCAAATTATCTTTCCCCAAACTCTTCAGCAAAGAGAGAGCCTCCATTGGACTACTAGTAACGACCTTTTTCAAGTTTTTCAAACAAGATAAGCCTTCCAAAAGGAGTCTTGAAGAAGGTGTCCACTCACGTTTTGCCCACTCTCTTTCTCAACAAAGAGTGAAAAGATTTCAAATCTTGGAAGGTGACGGATTGTCCAAAAACTTCAACATTGTTCGTGGAAGGATGAGCAAAGTAGCAAATTGACTAAGCGGGCCCAAGCGGACCTAGAATTAGAAGGAAAATTTGGAAGAAGATGTGGGGAGTGCTCAATTTTTATTCCCATCTATTGTCTTTGAAATTAGGAATGTCATTTTCATTTCATTTGAATTCCAAATTATTCAATGGAGGAGAATTCATATGCTAACAATATGTTGTTAAAAGTACCTAGACAAGAAGTAGATTATGTGTTGCAAGAAAGGGTTAGAGAGGTACAATATACTCTAGGTATTCTTGAAGTGGGAAAACATGAAAGGCACAAATTACATCTTTGCTCCTACATGCGGAATGACTATTGTTCATAGCATCTCTGCACTTGCAACTCATCACGGTTGGAATGTACATCAATTGGACATTAAAACAACATTTCTAAATGGTGACGTGCATGAAATAGTGTATGTTTTTTAGCCCCATGACTTTGTGCAGAAAGAGCATGAAAACTAGGTGTGCATGTTAAAGAAGGCATTATATGGTTTAAAGCAAGCACCACGTGCTTGGTATGAAAAGATACATGCCTATCTGATTGCACATGGTTTTGAGAATAGTCCAACTCAAAGCACCTTATATGTTAAGTGTGCTAATGATGTCCTTCTGATCATTGTTGTGTATGTTGATGACATGCTGCTCACTGGTCCTCATGATAAGCATATTGCTGATTTTAAGGTTGATTTGCATGCCTCATTTGAGATGTCTAATTTGGGGCATTTGCATCATTATTTGGGCATTCAGTTTATGCAAGTTGATGGTGGAATGGCTTTGTGTCAAACAAAATATATTGACACATTATTGCAGCGTTTTGGTCTTGAAGACTGTAAGCCTATTGCCACTCCTATGGAGACAGGTTTACAATTGAGTCTTCATGATGTTAGAAATGCATTTGATGTTGTTCTCTATTAGTAAGCTATTGGATGCCTGATTTACTTATGCATTACTCGGCCAAATATTCAATTTGTTGTCTCAGAGATGAGCAGGTTTATGAATTGCCCATGTGTGAAGCATTGGCATGTGATTAAGTGCATAGTTCACTACTTGAGTGGTACTCAACTACTTGGATTCTTTTATCCCAAGGGGGGATCTCTACCACCATATTTCCATGCTTTTTTTAACTCTAACTAGGCTGGTTGCTATGACACTCGTGTGTCCACTAGTGGCTTTTGCTTCATGTTTGGTAGTTCATGTATATCTTGTTTGAGCAAGAAGCAGCCTACTATGGCCACTTCCAATTGTGAGGCTGAGTATAGGGCAACTTTCACAGTGACTATTGAGTGTGTGTGGCTAAGACGCCTTATGGCTGATTTGGGTGTTGGTCCATCTTTTGCCACCACTATCTTCACTGATAGTTAGAGCGCATTGGCAGTTGCGAGGAACCCTGTGTTCCATGCTCACACTAAGCACATTGAGGTGCATTATCATTATGTGAGGGAGAGGTTCTTTGGTGGAGATATCAGCTTGGCACATGTGCCCATGCAGGAGAACATTGAAAATCTTTTCACAAAGGCTCTACCTACGGAGAAGTTTGAAGCTTTCCGCAAAGCTTTGGGCTTACTTTCTTTTGTGGATTGATTCAAGATATCTTGGCACTTCCTTATACATGAGTGCCAGCTCCTTGTTCATCGCATCACTCCAAAGGGGGATTTGTTGATATATGAAGGTAGTGATGTGTTAAACTTTTAGGATGACTAGGGCACTTTCTACCCTCTTTAGGAGGTTTTCTTCCCCCGGCTTGTATATACGCCTATAGCCCTAACAAGCTACATATCTTTGTACATTCTAGTGGTATTACGTTCAGTATTGTGTGTTGTGCTCCAAGCTTCTTCTTCTTCCTTGTGCTATTTGCATGCTTACACAGATGTTTAACTCCAAAAAATGACTCTCTAATCTCTCTATGTACCACACGACTAAAAGTCACCATTATATATACACCTTGATCGGGTTCAAAATTTTAATTTCCCTCACCTAAAAGTGTTCCTACACTTTAGGTGGTCTGGTTTAGTCCCAACCACCATATGAGTCGTGGATTTTGGCTCCTTACTTCACAAGATTCCTCATTTCTCCTTCTTTTACTTTTATCCAAGGAATTAGAAATACATAACTTTTACAAGAGGTGTTCACATGCAAGTCTTTTGTGAGCCCAATCTAAATGTGAGAACTCTTGATCATTTGGTCAAGCATCTAGGCTTGCCAAATGTACCAAAAGCTCCCCCTCATGCCTAGGATGCTTGAGTCTTCAATCCTTTCTCCTAGAATCCAAACATAGATTTAAATCTGTCTAATTTGCTTCCATCTAATGATTTGGTCATCATATCTGCATATTTCATATGAGTAGATACATAGGAGAGTTGTATCTCCTTGTTCATAATCTTTTCCCAAACAAAGTGATAATGAACTTCTATATGTTTGGTCATGGCATGAAAGATAGGATTAGCAGCTAGATGAAGTGAACTCATATTATCTCCAAATATGGAGTGTCAAAATCCAACCCTAAATCTATGTATAGGTTCTTGATCCACATAGCTTCTTCTGTTGCAATTTCTAACCCTCTATATTAAGTTTTAGTTGAGGAAAGGGAAACTATAGGTTGCTTCTTCGAAGACCAAGATATGAGCTTTGTATCTACAAATGAGAGATATATTGATATGCTTCTTCTATCATCTTTGGAACCTTCCCAATCTACATCAGCTAATAGCCTTACATTCAAGTGAAATGTGTAAGGGTAATATAAACCTTCATTTAGTGTTCCTTTCAAGTACTTCAATATCCTCTTTGCTGGATCCATGTGTGGCTTCCTTGGGGTGTGCATGAATTGACTAAGAATACTTACTCCATAGCAGACATCAACCCTAGTTAGTGTAGCATAGTTCAAACTCCCAACTAGGATTTGATAGCTTGTGATATCTTCAATGAGCTCTCCTTCATGAGCTCTTAATTTGTGATTGAATTACATGGGAGTATTTGAAACTTTAGCTTCTTGCATTTTGAACTTTGCAAGCATATCTTTAATATACTTCCTTTGTGTAATGAACATCCCTTGATCAATATAGACTAGTTCCAATCCTATGAAGTAAGTAAGTAATCTAAGATCACTTATCTTAAACTCCTTGTTCATTTGGGTTTTGATTTTTTTGATCCCATCAACATTGTCATCTGTAAGGATTCTATCATTGACATATACCCATAAGTACATCATATCAGATTTACTTTTGTTAATAAAAAGTGAAGGATATGCTTTGCTTGATTGAAAACCTTAGTCCTGCAAGAAAGTGACTAGTCTATGATTCCAAGCTCGAGGAGCTTGCTTCAATCCATATGACACATACTCAGGATGTGATTCATCTTCAAATCCAAGAGGTTGTTCCATGTACACCTACATAGAGATCCAACCATTCAAAAATGAGTTTTTGACATCCATATGATAGATGTTCTAGTTCTTTGAGGCAGCTACTCTCATGAATACTCTGATTGTAGACATCTTTGCTGTAGGACAAAAAGTCTCTTCATAATCTATACCTTGGGTTGGAGCAAACCCTTTAGCCACAAGCCTTGATTTATACTTGTTTATTGGCCATCAGAGTTTTTTTTTAACTTTGTAAATCCATCTTGAACCAATCACCTTCATAGATGGTTTCTTGGGAACTCATTCCCAAGTCTGATTCTCTTGAAGAGCTTTTATCTCTTCTTCCATTGCATCTCTCCTTCTGGTTTCTTCTTTGCTTCTTCAAATTTTGATGTTTCCTTTGAGTTCAAATCTTGAGCAGGGTAAATGGAATGCTTAGTGACAAGAGAAGTGTTAAATCCATACCTTTTTGGCTTCCTTTTTTCTCTCATGGATCTCCTTATTGTTTGTTGAGAAAATTTGCAATCTCTCAACTCCTATATCTTTGATTTACCTTTGGTATTCCAAGCACTAATATTTCTTCTTGGTATCTTTTGATTATCATCAGAATCACTTGAGTCTTCATGTATGTGCTCATTCCCTTTTTGCAATGTTGGGAAGTCCTCCTCTAGTTCATAAGGAAGCTTGACTTTCCTACAATCATCCTCAAACCAAGAGTTGTTCTCATCAAAGACAACATCTCTATTAGTAATAAAGCTTTTACTACTTGGGTTATATACCCTATACCCTTTTTTATTTTGTTCATACCCAATGAATACACATTTCTCTTCTTTAGTGTCCATTTTACCTCTAATTTGATATGGAGTAAGTGCATATTCTACGCAACCAAAAATCTTGCAATGATCAAAGCTAGGTCTTCTTCCATTCCATGCTTCATAGGGTGTCATCCCATCTAATGCTATTGATGGGAGTTTATTAATCAAATAGGTGGTTGTAGGTACAACCTTTACCCACAAGTAATTTGGTAATCTCGTCTCATTGAGCATAGACCTTCCCGCTTCAACTATGGTCCTATGTCTCCTCTCTGCCACTCCATTTTGCTCTAGAGTATACCTAGTTGTGATCTATCTTTTGATCCCTCTCTCTTGGAGATAAGCGTCAAAATCATGGGAGAAACACTCTCTCCCTCCATCTAACCTTAGGCTTTTTACTGCTTACTTTTTAGATTTTCAGCAAGGGCAAGAAACTTCTTGAAACATGAGACGAATTCATCCTTATGCTTCATATAGTATAGTATGGTCCATCTGCTACAATCATCAATACAAGACACATAGTACCTTGATCTTGAAATCGAGGGCTCCTTGCTAGGTCCCCAAACATCTGTGTGAACTAACTCCAACAAGTCTTCATGAATGTATCCTTTCTTCATGAACGGTTGTCTGTGTGATTTCCCAAGTTGAAAGCACTACATTTATATATCATGTGTTTCTTGGAAATATTTGGTAGGCCAAGTTCACTTTGATCCCTACACATTTGCATCAAGTTTGTTTCTCTTATGTGATCCAATATCTTGTGCCACATTTCTAATTCTGATAAGATCTGACTACCATACTTGAGTAGAACTCTATTTCTAGTGTCTTGGACCTTAAATGTAAAGAATCTGCTTGTCTTTTCTCCTTTTTCTATTCTCTTGAATCCTTGTTGTGGATCTTCAACAAAGGCTCGATTCCTTGTGAACCTTACCTGCAATCCTTTCTCTACAATTTGCCCAATTGGATTCTTCACATTTCCTATCTTTTCCACTGATTCCTAGTGTCATCTCCTATTTGAACCTCATGTCTATTACTTGGATCCTCCATGTTTGAGAGTAGAGCCACATTCCATGGTACATGATTTGAACAACCAGAATCTATAAAAAATACATGCTCATCTGTTTTACCTTCTTTCATAGTCATGTTCATCAAGAGAAGTGAATCCTCTTGAGTTTGCTATTCAGTGTAATTATTATAATATTTCCTTCCTCTATATCCTCCTTGATGATTTGTATTGTTGAAGTTTTTGTTGTAGTAGCCATTGAAGTTATTTGATCTACCTCTTGCACTTGCATAGCCTCTACTATCCTAGGGTTCCTCAAACAATTCTCAGTTGCATGATTAGTTAAGCCACATATGGCACATGGAGAGGATCTTTGAAATCTCCCCCTGCCTTGTCTACCTACTCTGCCTCTTCCTCTTGAACCTCTACCTCTACTTGCAAAGTTTTCTTGAGATGTACTACCTTCATCATTGGATCTTTTACCTTTTCCTTTACTATCCTTACTCTTGTTCTTATTTTTGTATAGGGTAGAGGATTGCTTACCTTTTGAGTTGTCTCCATTCTTCATAATCTTTTCCTTATGTGTGAACAACTCTCCCTTGAGGGTATTGAAATCAGGAACCTGCATGTCCATGTAAATGGGTCCATGGCTATGGTGAAGGGTTCCCATTTGTGATTTACCTTTATTCCATTGATCACTTGCCTCACTATCTGCTCTTCTCCAATGATTTCTACAATGCTCCCAAGTTGATATGCTAATTCCTTCATCTTGGTGACAAAATCACTCACACTTTGTTTGGGCATCTTCTTGAGTGTGGAAAACTCCATCCAAAGTTGGTTCTTCCTAGCTCTAGTACTTGATGAGAAGATTGCTTCAAGAGCATTCCAGGTATCTTGTGAAGTCTTATTTCTCATGATGTGTGGAGTTAAAAAATTAGAGATTGAGTTAAGAATGTATGACCTGGCTAGAGCATCCTTTGAGCATCATGTGGTTAACCTCTCTTATTCTTCTTGAGTTGGTTGTCCTTTGCTTCTAAGGATTGGTATCATCTCATCTCTAGAAATGTAACCATAGAGATTTTTTCTTTGAAGACATGCTTCCATCCTGTGACCAAGCTGAGTAATTACCTCAATCCAATTTTTCTATTCTCCCATGTTGACTTGTTGTAGCTTTGATACCACTATGAGGAGATGGTTGGATATAGTCGAGAGATGAGCTGGTGTTGCAAAATTCTTGCCCTGAACCTACAAAGTTAGACTTCTTTAGCTTCCAAAATATGCATTTAAACCCACTATGTGCTTTGGAACATCATTTCCAAAAGTTTGTAGCAAAATAGATAACTTGCACATAGAAGGATTGTGAAAAACATGTTATTTATGGATTTGAACTGCTCAACAAAATACTGTTTTCTCACTCCTTGATAGAAATTGACATGAGACCTTTAGAAATTGACATGATGAAGTACACACATAGAAAATGAAGAGGTTGTTGCGAAGAATAGTGGACTAACTCATACATAAGTGAGCTCAAGACATGCTCAATCATGAGGCTCAATGACTCTGTAATCTCTCTAAGTATCCCACAACTAAAAGTCACCACTATATATACACCTTCATTGGGTTTGAAATTTGAATTTCCCTCACCTAAAAGTGTCCCTACACTTTAGGTGAAATTTGGTTTAGTCTCAACCACCATATAAGTCGTGGCTTTTGTCTCCAAAATTCACAAGATTCCTCATTTCTCTTTATTTTACTTTTATCCAAAGAATTAGAAATACATAGCTTTTACAAGAGGTGTTCACATGCAAGCTTTTTGTGAGCCCAATGTAGTATTTCTCACATGCAAGATTTTTGTGAGAAGTTCTGATCATTTGGTCAAGCATAAGGCTTTCCAAATGTACCAATGGATATCATGAATCCATCATCCAGTTCAATCTAATCTCTAGTTCCCTCCAACATTTTAATCTTTCCTTAAGTAATTTTTTTTTCTAAAACTTGAGTTGCATAGTGATTTCTATTATTTTGAACTTTATTAGTAAATGTCAACTCCTACCCATTTTCCAAGTGCTAAGTTCATGAATGAATGTCTCCCTCTACAATAAGCTTCATAAATGCATGACGTTTCTAGTTATTTATTATATTATTTTGTTACTTGCTCCAATTAGGCTTGGACTTTCTGTACTAGGTCTACTACATCTCAACATTTATGATTTTATGCTCAATCTATAGATCCATGCTGTATGACAAAGAATTTTAAACAATGTAAGTTACATAAAATTATTACATCCTCAATCGCCAGGATTTAATTTTCTTCCTTCTATACATGTTGCATGGAAGTAGTTTCTTCATTCACATATATTCTACATTTGTCACTAGGTTTGACAAGGTTAGTTTCTACCTAATTTTCATTGATATTTCCTTCTTTTTAGCTTTTTATGTAATTCATGCATGATCCAATGAATATTAAAGCTAAATTGTTTACTTGCTGACCTTTTTCTTCCACATTCTCATGTGAGACATATTGTAACTTAATAAATAAGCAAAAAGGCTCCAAAAACAATGTATTTATAAAACTCTACCTAAATTTCTTCCCCATATGATAATGCAATCTTGTCTTGTATGAATTCTTGGGTCCATCCATGATGTTATTTGAAGCTTTTTGAAAATAAATTGTGCACAAATCAACTATTTAAACTACTTCTACAATTAACTCCTCTGTAATATAATACAAACCAAATAAATGATTCATAGCTTGCATATGTCATAAAATACTTTCTTAACTCAATCCCACAAAGTGCTTAGGATAGGTTAGCAAAATTCCACAAATGCAAATTCTTTCGCATATTCAAACTCTTTAAGTGTAAGCATAAATCATAGTAAAAATCTTGAAAATTGTAAATTGGTAAGGGAATTCCCTTTTGAAATCACTCAATCTCCTCCTTGTCTTCCTCCATCTTTTCTAAGTATGATTGCATTGCATGGGTTGCACTTCATCTTATAGTTCTCTGAATATATGAGCAATTGTTATTTTGCCCAAGTGATTCATCTTCAATAATAGAGATGGAAATAGCAAGCTTTCATGGCATATTTGCAAGAAACATCAGAGCGAATACTTGATAAATGAGGGAATACTAAGAACCACAAAATGTAAGAGCATTGATTAACTTGTCATTTCCCTTGTGTTGTATTTAAGTTAAATGTGAATCCATCAATATGTTGGGATTATTTTCGACACAAGAAATTATCCATTGAAGGATCCAAATCCTAGAAACAATTGTTGGAACATCAATTGATGAAAAGTCACTTTCTGAAATCCGAAAGTATATACCTGAATTTGTGTAGATCAAGTCCAATCCAAGAACATTAGTGAGTGGTCCGAGGTCACTTATTTTGAACTCCTCCTTCATTTGAGTCTTTACCTATTTGATTCCTTCAAGATCATTGCCTGTGATAATAATATCATCAACATACACACATAAATAGATCACTTCAGATCCATTCCCCTTTATGAACAAAGAGGTATCCGCCTTGCTAGTTTTGAATCCTTGGTCCTGCAAATAAGCCACCAATCTGAAATTCCAAGCTCTTGGAGCTTGCTTCAATCCATACAAGGATTTCTTTAATTTGCATACATATTTGGGATGATGTACATCCTCATATCCGAGAGGTTGTGCCATATACACTTCCTCTGAAATCCATCCATTCAAGAAAGCATTCTTTACATCAAGTTGATAAAGCTTCCAATTTCTACATGTAGCAAGACTAATGAGAACCCTAAATATAGGCATTTTTGCAAGAGGAGAGAAAGTCTCCTCATAATCAATACCATGGGTTTGAGCCAACCCTTTAGCAACTAACCTTGCTTTGTGTCTGTTTATACTTCCATCTGGATTCCTCTTGATTTTGTATATCCATTGAGATCCAATCACCTTCATAGATGGCTTGTTAGGTACAAGCTCCCAAGTGTCATTCTCCTTCAAGGCTTCCATTTCTTCATCCATTGCATCTCTCCAAGCTTTCTTGCTTTGTGCTTCTTCGAATGTGGTAGGTTCTTCATTGGTTGAATCCTTTGCAATGTAGATTGAGTGCTTGGTGACCAAAGAAGTATCATAACCATACCTCTCTGGTTTCTTCTTCTCTCTTGAAGACCTTCCAAGTGGTTGATGTGATCTCTCGGGTTGATGTGATCTCTCGGGTTCACTGATAGATTCATAATCAATAATGAATCTTCTTGACTTTGGCCCTCTACATAGTTAATGTAATCTCTTCTTCCTCTATGGCCATTTTGATAGTTGTTGTTGTTGTAATTTTTGTTGTAGTAGTTGTTGTTGTAGCCTCCATTGTATCTGTCTCTATTTGATCCATAGCCACCTCTATTGAATCCTCTTCCTCTTCAGTTCCTCGGGTTCTTGAAACAGTCTTGAGTAGTTTGATTAGATAAGCCACATATATTGCAAGGTTGAGATGATTGGAATCTCCCCCTGCCTTGCTTTCCACCTCTAGCTCTTTCTCTACCTGCAAAGTTTGCTTGGAAAGAGCTACCTTCATCTTCATTCTTCCTATTCTTTGACTTGTCCTTGACCTTAGCTTTATCAGAATATAAGGCGGAAGTTTGATTACCTCTTTCAGACTCAGCACCTTTGCTAATATTTGCTTCATGAGTGAAGAGTTGGCCCATGAGTGTGTTGAGGTCAGGTACATGCATATCCATGTACAAATCCATGGCTGTTGTGAATGACTCCCACTTTTCATCTGCTTTGATTCCATTTATGATTTGTCTAATGATTTTCTCCTCTTCAATTACCTCTCCAATGCTTCCAAGTTGGTCGGAAATTTTCTTCATCTTTTTGACATAATCAGTCACACTTTGCTTCGGGCTTTTCTTCATTGTTGTGAACTCCATCCACAATTGGTTCTTCCTTGCTCGAGTGTTGGAGGAGAAGAAAAAAGCAAGTGCATTCCAAGTCTCTCTTTATGTCTTGCATCCCTTGACATGAGGTAAAAGAAAATCAGAGATTGAGTTTAGAATATAGGACCTTGCAAGTGCATCCTTGGAACACCAATTTGAAAGTCCTTCCACTTCTTCATGTGATGGTTGCCCTTTTTTCGTCATGGCCCATTGCTTCATCTCTGGATATGAATCCATATAGATTCCTCCCTTGAAGGTAAGCCTTCATCCTTAGAGACCATGATCGGTGGTTGTTTCCATCCAATTTGTCAATTGTTGATGGAAATCCATCTCCCATGTTGCTTGACTATGCTCTAATACCACTATGAAGAGAGATGGTGGATGCAATCTGAAGATGAGTTGGTGCTGCTACAACCGGCTTCACACTAGCCAGCTAAGACTTCATGGTTGATTAGTAGACCCTTTGAGCTTCCTAAATCCACCAAAATATCAGCCAATTAGTTTGGAACATGTATCTCAAAAGTTTAAGTCCAGACAGACTAGTTGCGAAATGACTAGCTCCCAAAACTTGCTATTTTTGTACATCTGCTAGAAAAAATGAACAGTGCTCTCAGCCTAGTAGGAATTAGATAAATTCCTTTTGGGCATAGAAAATAGACTTAGCAAGCTTGATAATCCAAGTTAAAACACTTCAAATAATCAACTGAGGACTGAGAACAACTTTTAACAAAATCTGGAACATGCCCACAATTCTCGGGGCTCTTTAGAGATAGACTAGTGAGCAATAAAATGGAGATTTCTCCTAGAGTACAAATCCAATGACCATGAAAATGTATATGCAAAAACTAGACTTTGAGATATAACTAATGCACATTAAAACACTAAAGACGAATAAGTATAGCTTGAGTTACCAGCTTCTAAAGTTACTGCTCTGAGTGAATATACCAGAGAACAAAATAGAGAAGTAGAGAATGATGAATGTATAAATTCACATATGATTACAACCACATTGGCAATGAATATTTGCACAATGGGAGTATAATGATAGAGCTATGGAGTAAGCTCTTCAATCTCTACAAAATGACATGAAATGGTCATGTACAAGGCTTGCTATTCACATCTTCCTTCTTGCTCTTTTTATAGCTATTCGTGGAGGGAGTTTTGAATTCGAATTCAAATGGCTCCACCTAAAAGTGATCCCCGAATTTAGGAATTATTCCCTCAGCTCACTAATTCGTGGTTTTAGGTAGTTAGAGCCATGAGTTTTCCTTTTACATCATGGATGAGGTAAGCCATTCTTTTCCTTTTTCTTTCTCACAATTACAAGAGATAAAATGTACTCTTTTACAAGAGGTGTTCACATGACTACACATGAACATAAATCAAATAATATCAAGAATATCAAGCATGTAGGCTTGGGTAAAATGCATCAAATATAATGAGGTACAAAGGGCTGAAATGGATATTCCCAAGACCGTGTTTATTAGAGATTGGGGAGTATATCCTTGTACAACGATGTGGTTTGGTTTATGCAATGCTTCAAGCACTTTTGAGCAATGTATACAAGAAGTCTTCTCTCCCTACTTAACTATGTTTATGAGGGTGTATCTGGATGATTTTCATTATGTGGTGATACATTAGCTCACCTTTACCACCTCAAATGTTGCTTTTCCAAGTGTCGAGATTTGCATCTTTGTTTAAATCCCAACAAATCCATCTTTTTAGTCTCTTGTGGCAAGCTACTCAGTCATGTTATTTCACAATAGGGAATTCAAGTGGACCCCGATAAAGTTTGTGTGGTGTTGAATGCACCCCCTCTTGCTACACCAAAGTAAGTTATGCGATTCTTTGGACAAATCTAGTGACATGGTCGCCATCTCTGGTGGCTCGCTCATGTGGTTATACCGCTTAACCGTTTGATTACCAATAACCCTCGACAATTTTTGTGGACATAGGAATGCCAATTGGCTTTTGATCGATTTGAAAAATCTCCTTACACAGGCTCCTATTTTACAATCTCCTAATTGGCAACCTCCTTTCCATGTATTTGTGGATGCTTCTGATATTGTTATCCATAGTGTTTTAATGCAACAACATGATAAGTGGTTTCGTCCTGTTTATTATGCAAGTCGACGATAGGAGATGCCGAACATAATTATTTCGTTACTAAATGAGGATGTCTTGGGCTAGTCTATTCGGTTAAAACATTTTTGCATTATCTACTGGGACGCAAATTTACCTTCTATGTGGATCATGTGGCCTTGGTTTATCTTGTATGCCGACAGCATTTAGGTGGTAGATTAGCTTGGTGGGTGTTGTTGCTTCAAGAATTTGATTATGATGTTGTGCATCACCCAGGATGGGCACATGCCCTTACAAATTTCCTTTCTTGACTGGATTTCGGTGAGCCTCCCAGTGGCATTGATGACACCACTCCAACCATCTATGTGACCGACTCTGTTCAAGATGACTCCCAGACGTTACCTGTCTCCCATTCGTATTATGACACCCTTATGATTTTTTCAACCATCAGATGTCATCCAAATACTACTTTGATGTCAACTCCTCATAAATTGGTTATGTATAGTCATCCATTTTGCATCACCGTGGGTCAATTGTATTATATGGATCCATTTGGTGCACTCTTAGGATGTATTCCGCCACATGAAGTTTCTTTAGTAATCACAATGGCTCATTCTACTCCATTCGATGGCCATTTTTGGTCGATCTTACATACTAGAAAATTCTACATTGTGGGTTATGATGGCCCACAATACATCATGATATTGCTGCTTATATTCAACAATGTGATGCCTGCCAATGTACTGGACGACCTTTACAGTGGCACCATTTTCTGCTTCAGCCTATCCTTCCCCTTGACCCTTCCAAATTGGATTTTATTGGTCCTATTATGCCTCCCACTATTGTTAGAAATTATCGTTATATCCTTACATGTATCAATTATCCTACTCATTGGGCCGAAGCTTGGGCATTACGATCGGCAACTGCTCTGGTGGTTGCTAAATGCTTACTTCGTGATGTTTTTCCTCGTTATGGGCTCCCTTTCAAGATTGTTTCTGATCAAGGCACTCATTTTGCTAATACATTAATGCAAGTTTTCACCCAAACCTTCAGTATTTTCCATAAATTTAGTTCCCTTTATTATCCTCGGGCAAATGGATTGGCCGAAAGTACTAACAAAACTTCTTGATATGCTGAAGAAACTTGTTTTGGAGTGTCTGGAAAGATGGAATTGATTTCTTCGTTCGGTCTTATGGTCTTATCGAACTACCTACAAAGTGGCTACTAGAAGTACCCCTTTTAAACTTGCATATGGTCTTGAAGCAATTGCACCTATGGAATTGATTGTACCCAGCTTATGGGTTGCATTGGAGCACAAGTTATTACCCGAAAATTCTTTCCCTTTCAAGTTGGATGTTTTACGGTCTTTGGATGAGCACCGTTTGGAAAGCTTATTGGTCCTTCATGAAGTCCAATTGCGACAAGCTAAAACACATGATCGGTTCCTCAGAACCCCTATCTTTATAGTAGGGAAATTGGTTCTTTTTTACAATGCCAAGTTTAATCGCTCGATAGGAAAGTTCAAGCTTCGTTGGTTTGGTCTCTACCGCATTGCAGAAGAGATTGGTCCGGCTAGTGTTCGGCTATCTACATTGACTGGCACTCTACTCCCTAGACCCATTAATGGATCTAAACTCCATCTGTATTGCATGCCATCCACTTCCCCTTACATTTGCGTATGTTTCACTTTACTATCATTATGATTGCGTTTGTTTCGGTATTGGTATCTTTGACCCACTATCTACGTTACTCGTTTTTTGGTTGAACACACCATCATAATCCTCCCATTTTTTATTGATTAATCGTGTTCTTTTGCCATACCCCATGATTTGGAAATCCTTAATGCGCTTTCATAGTAATGATCCATGCATGTTTCCCTCCACTTGTGATGATTATGTCCTCCACCCATGATTTCACTTTGCGTTTTCTACTTAACCGGTGTCCTCGTACTCTTTTTCTTCATCCTTTTGCTTGCGCCCAATATCATTGTGCGATTCATATTCTTGTGCATTATGCTTACCTGTTGCACCATGGAAGCTCTTGTGAATATCACCACCTTCTGTACTAGTCTTTCCCCTGACCTTGTGGAGTTTTTTGGTCCTTGTGGTTTGCTGGCGTTCGTCGAGTTGCCCTGGCATTCGATAGAATGTCATCCTTATTTCGTAGCAGTGATTGTGACCATTGTCGAGGTCCTCGTGACAGAATCTTGTTGGCCTCTCACTTGCCTTCATCCGCGTATGGTGGTTTCCACTAACAATGTGGGTGAGATGTTTCATCTTCCACAAGTAGGTCATACTAAAGTTCCCCCTCTTCAACTGGCTATGATGAAACAACTTTTTCCCAACATTCCTCCAAGGATTTTGCCATCATGTGTTGACCTAATCGGGAGTGTTGAGCATTGTAGTTTTTGGTGACCGCCCTTAACCTTCAGAAACGCACTTACGATATCTCCCGACCTTTTTATTCTCTTATTGATGCTGCCACCCATGAACCTATAAATTGGGCATCGTTCTTTTTTCGATGCATCCATCGTGAATGTCAGACCATCATGAGATAGTTATCCAAAGGTGAATGTCCTCGCACCCGTCTCTTTCACCTTCTTTCGTTCCTCCTCCCGGTTGCGAACCCTGTCTCGAGTCTTCTTACGGGTAATATGCTGTTGGAACTCAAGGTCAAGCACAAAGCACAGAAGCGCATCAAAGAAGTGAACATACAAGAAGGAGGAGTAGGTAGGGAGCTCCAAGAAGTACATGTCAAATTTTCAGAAGAATCCCCTACAAAAACAGTGATTTTCATCATTAAAAACCATTGTAAATACCATTTTCTATTTTTGTAACTCCATTTTGTTCAAGTGGAGGAGTCCGCAAGCTTGAGGAGTATTAGAAGTATCATTCTACCAATTTTCATAATTTTTAGACTCCGTTTGAGCCCCCAAATAAGCCCTAGAACCTAATTTTTTACTAGGCCGGACACTAGGTTTGGATAGGACCAAAACTAGTAAAAAAAACTATAAAAAGAGCTAGAGACCTCATTTTTGAGGTTGCTCTTTTAAAAATTGAAGCCTTGTAAGAGCATTACTTGGCAATAGAAAGCTTTCCATTGTTCCTCTCTTTGATCTTACTGTGTGTGCGTGTGTGCGTGTGTGTGTGTATGTGCGTGCATGCTTGTCTGCTTTCACTCACACACTTGCGCCTTCACTCGTTGGTGGTCTTCATACCAGTCCTCACGTCTTCACAGACTGACAAGTAAAGGAGGTGGTGCTTACACGTGAGCTACACCAAATTTTGGCGTCGTTGCTGCGGAGAGAGCTTTGAGGATGAGCGTTGTGATGGTAAGATCGTAGATTTGTGGCGTTGAAAGGTAAGAAATAGTTATTTTCTGTTATTTTTCTGATTTATCTTCTTCCTCTTCATCATCATCACCATCTCCATCTTCTTCCATCTTCATCTTCATAGAAATTTATTGTTTTTTAGTGCATTTTCACCATTTTCATACCATTTTTCATGCATTATTCTATGAGAAGGAGTTAGGAAGTGCAAGAGAGAGCAAGTGCTTGTGTTTTTTCACGATTTTCTACACATATGGAGCTCACCATTGCTCAGCACTCAAAAATGTGTTTTTCTTGCCAAAAAACACGATTCTGATTGAAAATCGCGATTTTCATAAAATTCAAATTTTTCAAAAAATGCGATTTTCAGTCCCGCCTAAATCACACAAAAACGTGATTCTTTAGATGTCATGGAAACTTGAGTTTTAGAAAAACATGATTTTTAGTTGGCTCAAAATCCCAATTTTCACAAATCATGATTTTCATCTAAAATTGCGATTTTCATGATTTTCAGAAAACATGATTTTCACTAAGGTACAAAATTGCAATTTTCAAAACACGATTTCCACTAAGGTATAAAATCGCGATTTTCAGTTAAAAATATGATTTTGAACAAACACGATTTTCATGTTAAAAAAAACATGATTTTGAGAAAACATAATTTTCAATCAAAATCACGATTTTCTCCTCATTCTCAAAATCGCGATTTTCTGCTCATTCTCAAAATTCTGATTTTCAGGCCAAAAACATGATTTTCTTTAAAAATCGCATTTTTCACAATTCTCATTCAAAATCGCATTTTTCATGATTCTCACTCAAAATTGCATTTTTCACGATTCTCACTCAAAATCGTGTTTTTCACGATTTTCAGCGAAGATCGTGTTTTTCACAATTTTCAGTCAAGATCGCATTTTTTACGATTTTCAGCCAAAATCACATTTTTTGGGGATTGCTTAGGATAGCGATTCTCACTCAAAATCGTGATTTCCAAGCTTGTTCAAGATCGCCATTTTCACACAAAATCGTGATTTTTCCAAAAGGTCATGTTTCCCTGTTTTGACCCCCAGGAGCCTGATTTGACATAACTTATTCATCAAAAGTGCATTTTTTGAGCTCTGGTAGACACTCATGTGGGACTAGGAAATGAAGTGGGCTCCAAAGGATTTTTAGCAATATAACGGGGAATTTCAGAACCAGAAGGCAAAGCTTATGAACGTAAGATCTGGTAGACAGCTAGGCAAGGATAGACAAAGCATTAGATCTTGTGAGGGAAGTGTCAACCATACAGCTAAGTCTTGGGCACAAGAACTACGTGGTTATCCTTACGTACTAAGCTTTGACACAAGTGACTCAAAAATGTTTTTTAGCATTGGGAAACCTGTAGGTAACTCAGACACTGCCTATCTACAAACACTAGAAGGTCCATATAAGACACATTTGGAATATATTCAGACCAACCGATTAGGTTCTTGCATGTATGAGGATGGCCTAAGGCGATCAGTGGTCCAACTAAAAAATCTAGATCAACTCTTTGGACTTCAACATCCAGTGGTCAAGTTCGAAGAGGGTTCATACATTGATAAGGAAGGAACCATGTATGTGGTCACTAACTTACCAGACATGATAGTTGAGTTTGGAAACATCATTCCTGAGAGTGAGATAGGAGACGTAGAGCAAGGAGATGTAGGACAAGAACCTAAGACTCTTAGAGGTAAGTCAGTTTTGACTAGAGTGATCACTCGAGATTGGATCCCTCAATAGAACAAAAGCATAGAACTATTCTTAAATATAGAAACGAAGGAAGCCTTTTGGAGATTCGAGCCAGATCAACCTAGACAATTGGGCAAAGTCATCATCTACGACTTCAAGGATCCAGAGACACCAGGCAAAGTTGTCTACTTGGATAACACATTAGAGAAAATGTTCTTGGTAACAGAACATGATAGGCATGCATACACTTCGAAGAGTGAATTGATCTTCCCTCCACCAAGATCCAATGTTTCCCATGGCCTCCAAGGTGTAGGATCATCCAAGGCTCATGAAAAGCAGAGGGAAAGAGCCAGAGAGAGGCATGAGGTAAGCTTTACACACAATGTTGGTACAGATAGATCAAGAATGGAAGGTGAAAGACATGAAAGAGAGAGACATCAGGCACAAAGACATCAAAGAGATGAACATGATTTTCCATTGCCCAGACCCCGTGAGCACCCAAGAACCCTTAGACCTTCTCAAGTGGTCAAGACAATGAAGAACTACTTTGATGGGTCAAGAGATCCTTGTGATCATGTGGCCGAGTTCAAACAAGTGTCAAGAGCTAAATGGGTTGAGGATTTGTTCACCCAGTTCGAGGCATTCAGGTTGACTCTTAAGGGCACTACCTTAGCTTGGTTTCAACCCTTGAACAGTCATAACTATCGAGATATAGGTCAACTGCTAGACAAATTCATTGTAGAATTTTCCAAGAGTGGTATCAGGCATAATACATCATCCTTGATCCAAGGCTTCAAGCAGACACCCCAAGAAACAGTGCGACTCATAGGATGAAGGTTCAGATAGTACATAGAAAGATGCCATGTTGTGGAATTACCCACACCCACCAAACAAGTAGCCTTGTTTTTAGATGGCTTACTAAGCACAAAGTTGAGATCATATATGTACTTGAAAGAGCCTAGATCCATAGAAGAGTGTGTGCGGATGTGCATTGACATAGAAGATAACTTGGATGAGGAGTTAGGACTTTCCAAACTCTATAAGGATTCTGACAGTTCTACTAGTCTGTAGCTCAGTGATGAGTAGAACCTCCTTTAATGTCAATCCGGGAAGACAAGAGGATGGTATGAAGACCTCGAGCAAGTGAAGGCACAAGTGCGTGAGTGCGAAGCACACAAACATGCACACACATACACACACACACGCACACACGGCAAGACAAAGAGTGAGAAGCAATGGAGTTCTTAGATTACTTTCAAAAATCTCATACAAGTTCAATTCAATTACAAGCTAACCCCAAAAATGAGCTCTCTAGCTCTATTTATAGTTTTTGACTAGGTTTTGGCCTTGTCCAGACCTAGTGTCCGGCCTAGTTAAAAATTAGGTTCTCTACCCTATTCGGAGGTTCAAACGAAGTCTAAAAAATGTGAAAACTGACAGGTAGATACTTCTATAGCTCCTCAAGTTCAAGGACTCCTTGGCTTGCACAAAATGGAGCTACAAAAATAAGAAATGGTATTTACAATGGTTTGTAGTGATGAAAATCACTATTTTTGTAGGGGTTTTCTTATTAATATGTTGACATACATTTCCTGGAGCTCCCTACTTGCTCCTTCTCCTTGTGTATCCACCTCTTTTATATGCGTTAGTGTCTTGAAAAAATATTGGCCTACTTGCCAGATCGTCGTTGACTGCTCTCTCTGCTTGTACTTTCTCTTCTCTCTAACTCCCTTCGTAAGCTTCCTTGCCTTGTGAGTCCTTCAGTTCCAACACCCCCCCTCTCTCGTGTTTGTCGTCCCTGACAGACCTTTGTTGGGTGGGTCGTTGGATGTAGTACTCGACAACGTCTTGTGCTAAGTGATGTTATGCAATTCGCAACCCTTTGGCCAAGTCTGTGAGTAGAGCATCCCAATCTACTGGCCCGGGAACCTCTGGATGTGGTATACGTAACTTTTCTGAATGGAGAGCTTGTTCCATTGCAAACAAATGCAATAAATGTGATGGTCTGGGAATGAATATCTCTGAGTGATATTCCTAGAATCCCGTGACAAACATTTCTTCAAACGTCTGTTTGAAGCAGGCTGGTAGATACTTGATACGCGCGTGCCATGCATATACAACATTAATAGATGGGGTTGCACTCATGTCATAGACAAGGTCCTGATTACCTTCATTAAATCCAAGAGCTGATAGATGAGGTTCCTTGACATTCTTGAAAGTCTTGAAGGTGACCAACATGAGTTCAAAAATTTTAAGACACATTTGGGCCATGACATCTGGTACATTTTTGAACCGGACCCCCCAGTGCGGAATCGTTAAACATATATCCGATGGTAGGTTGGCCTTTAGGTGGTGCTAAGTAGACATAATTGAGCCATTTATCGTAGCCTTTGGATGTCAGCACGGTTTTTGTGTATTCCGGCCACGACCTTCTTCGAAATACTGGGCAGTAGCATGGGTTGTATTTGATGTACAAAGGCATGTTATTCCATGTTCTTACCATCTCTCGGTAGGTTTCCAGTAGACGAATCCTCCACGTCGGTTGATGTATATTGCCCTGCTTGGCACTTGTTGGGATGTCGTCAGGTGCGAATTGTGTAGCCGAGGTTGGTTCTTTTGAGGTTTGGTTCTTGATTCCAGCATTGTAGTCCGCCATTAAGACACAGAAAGGAACATACAAATCGTCGGAAGTGCTGATCCACCTATGATGGGAGAGGTTGCGAAAGTACTCTGATTTTATAACTACCTCTTCCAAGTGGGACATTGATGCTATCTAAACTGCCACTCTATCATCATGGGTTGTGGCCACTTTCTCTAACCTCTGCATCCATTCAGGAGCCTCTATCTCGATGGTGTCCATGCCTTCTTTTGTTTGCTTGCCTCCTGGTGTAGGCATGGGAACGTATGGATCTTCGAATGTTTCCTCTATTTCAATCGGCACTAAATCTTCAGGCTCGAGCTCTACAAGGGGAGAGGGTTGACGCTCGTATTTCATGACTTTACTGCGTAATTCTTCGAGTTCTGCTCTGATTTTAGTGACTTCTTCCGATGTGTTCTCTGCGGCTGTGACTTTGCTTGGTGACTCCTGTTGAGTTGCCAGTTGCTTAAGTAGGTCATCTCTTTCTCGTTCTAATGCTGCATGGGCCTCCAGGAGGTCGGCATGGGTTTCTAACACAATTTGCATGTTCTCTGAGGGAATGGCCTTGAATTTCTCTGGGTCGATTTCCTGCGGGGAACCCTCCATTGCTGCTTCCAAGTTTTCTTCATTCTGTTTCTGCAGCCGTTTATTCTCTTCGAGTGCTGTAGACATGTGTTTTCGTAGGAGGGCGAGGTTGCGTTTAAGTTTGAGATTCTCTGTTATCTGGGAGTGTAGCAATTCATCCATATGTTGTCTTTCTGTTGCATCTGACTGGGGTGGATTGGCTACTAACTGTTCATGTTGTTCTTGTAAAGTGGTGTATTGTTGTTGTAGTAGCCGCTTTTCCCTTTCGAGATCAATGAATCCTACTTGAAGTTCTTCATGGCTTCGAAAGAGTCGCATATGTTGGTTATCAAGATGCTGATAGTGTTGTTGTAGTTGCGACATACACTGATACATATTATTAAATACATTATTAATAGGGGTGGATGCGGGAAGGGTGTTGAATGCAGAAGGGAAGGGAAAGGGGAATGGAAGTGTGGGTACGGTGCTGGAAAATGGTGATGTGGGAGGTGGGGGAATGGGAGATGGTGGGTGTATGGGGGGAGGGAGAGGTGCGGAGGTGGGTGATATGTCCATAAGATCGACCGTGGATGCAGTAGTGGGAGTGATTGTGAATATTTGAATTGTGGGTGCAGTGACAGTGGTGAAAGTGTATAGTGGTGTGTGCAATTGTGAATATGAACTGCCCGAAAGTTTGATCGGGGGGGTGAGATTTTCTGTGGCTGCAGTTAGAATTACTGTTTCAATGGCTGTATAGGCAAGAGAGGTGGAGATAGGGTGTGTGGGTTGCGTGGGTTGACTGACGGTCTGTGCTTCGGTGTGGGTAGTGGACTCGGAGGCGGTGATAGTAGTGGTTACACTGGTAGTGGGAGGTGAATGTGGTGGAGTTGGAGGCAAGGGTGGCAAAGGGGGTGACCGAGGTGCACTTGATATATGGGTTTCCTCGGTATCTTGAACGGTGTGTGCGGTGCCCGTGGTTGTGGATGTGCCTTGTGGTTCAGATACTAATACATTCATCTGCTTTCCTGCTCGAGGGGGGCGTCTGCCGTATCATCGCTCCATTCTTCGTGATTGTGCCAGGGCGGTATGAACTATCTCAGGTACTCCTAAAGCCTCAGAAATCATGTCAAGAGTGGCACGGTATTGCTCATCTACGCCTTCCTCCTCAAGGATTTGATTCATGAGGGCTTTGCCTGCTGCTAGGGACAGTCTATGTTGCTCTTGAACTCTGTTCATGGTATCATAGAGCTTTTTCAATGCCTTTGTATAAGCTGGAGCACCTTCAAGTACCTGCAGGGCTTCCTGATCATATTCCTGCTCTTCTTCCTCAGACTGTCCATCATGTTCCTCCTCTTGTTCTTCTTCTTCTTCATCTTCCACTTCGACGACCTCTGGTTGTCTGGGATGGGGTTGTTCTGTAGCAATTTGTCGTCCACTAGCTTGCTCTACCTCGACTTCCACGTTAACAGCCTCAATGATTCTGGCTGCCTCCTCATCGGTTAGGTCTTCTAAAGTGAATCCGTGAGGGAACTCTAGGTCGGTTGGTACAGGTGGAAACACTAGATTTGGTCCCTCAGTGCTGTGTCTTGGTAATCTGATAGTGAAGGGTTGTACCCGCCTTGGGAGTCGTGGAGTTGTCTCTGGTGTCAGTGTCGCACCGCGGGCTTGTGCACAGGGCATCTGAACGGCACCTCTCATTTTCTTGGAGGGTGGCCCTACGGAGGATAATCTGCGCTGAAACTCCTGTACCCTGGTCCAAATGAGTGCCCTTTGCATTGGCACATCATACGCCAGACATCTATACACAATCATGGTGAGGGCACAACATCCATAGAGTACAGATTTTTGTTTCTTATACCACCTTTGATGGGCCAAGTGTATTTGGTCGATAATCCAACGGGGCATATTTATTGTCAAATCAAAGGCATCAGCCAGGTATAGACTAAACCATATCTTTTTAGGTGGCATTGTGAACCTCTCTTGAGCGGGAAATGCAAAGTGCTGCATGACCATTCGCAAATGAATGGCAATTGTAGGCGTCATTGCCACCATGTCCTTTAACTTCGTCAGATTCCTGTTCTTCATATTGTCGAGGACCATAGTCTGTTTCTCCGTAGGAATGTGCATACCTTTCATGTCGAGAGCTTCTCTTACCAAGTTGATAGTCAATCTGAAATGCTTCAGCTCATTGCCCCTTGTGAGAGATGGGAGGACAAAGGTGTTGTATCCCTTCTTGTCTTTGCTCGGAGTGAGGGTGCTAATCAAATAAGAGCACCTTAGAAAATCGGGCTTTGGAAATTGGAATTTGAAGTAGTCATAGAGTCCTGCCTTCTTCCATATAGGTTTCAGTCCTTCATTATTCTGCAGTCTCTCAAATTCCGTGGTGAAAAAGTGATATCTGCCCCAGCGTCCATTGAATTCTATCTCGGCCTCCCACATGTAAGTGCCTTCACCTAGGGGTCCTGCCACATCACTGAAGCAATGTGAGTTTTTGCTGACCGGCATTGTGTGCCCTTGTGGAGGATTGTGAACCGATATGGCATGTAATGCCCTCAATGCCACTAGGCGTTCCTTCAATTCCTCCTCAACGGGAAGACTTTCAATGTCCACGACTTGGGGGCTGGTGCCTGCCTGGGAGCTAGTTCCTGCCGTATCGGCCATGTTACTTCTTGCCTCTTGATTCTGTGAGAATATAGAAACATGTGTTAACATTGTAAAGGATAAGATAGAACCGTTTTTGTCCCCATTACAACATCAACATGAGGCTCGAGAGAGATTAGTAGGTTATTAAGTGCTCCGTGCTTGTGTGTGTAGTTAGTAATTTGGTGGACCTAGGACCTAAGTGGAAAGATGTAGTGGGAGAGTAGCGGTTAGTGGGTGGGCATGGATTTACAACTGGGGTCCGGGGGTTGATCACAAGTTTTAGGTTGCCAAATGCAATGGATAGGTTTTGATCTTGACTTTGTGGAGACTCTAGAGAGTGTGATAGGGGTATCTACTTGAAAATGAGGCTTTTTAGGGACCCATTTACAAGTGATTCTACTTGTGCTCATGGAAGAATATGTGTTTGTGCGTGAAATGTAAGAATATGCATCGGATGTTCGAGTGAGTGAAACATGTTGTACCGGGTGTGGCTTTGGTGCAGCTATTTGAGCCCGCAAGCAAGCCTTAGGCACCCAGATTTGTCGTGATTGTGGGCCGGCCTTCATCGACTTCTTGGGTACCCAAATAGACTTTACTTTCGCAGAAGAATTTACGAAAGACTTCTTATTAGTGCCGTGTTGTTGATTACTAATAAGAGGTTTTCGCCGTGTGGTTGGCAAGGTTGCAATAGGGTGTTTGCCTTTCCGCACTCACACTCGTTTCGTCAGCTGAGACATTCTGCTTTGCACGTGTTTCTGGCCTCCAGTATAGGTTGTGCATTGCTCCTCCTGTATTTGATCTGCCTTTGGTTGTTGCATCCCTTTGGTCTTCGGGGAAGAAGAGAGTGTTGTTTTATCCTTGACTCCGTTGTTGAGATACTCCTCGTTCTGCATCATACAGTTTTGGACAAGAATAGCATTGTCAACTTCATGTGCACCCCTCGAAGGACCAGGAGGTCGTGCCCTACCTAGTTCCTTGAGTGCCTCATTTTCCAATTCAACTGTAATTCGACTATGATTTACCCATACCTGAAGAAGTCCACTTCTTAGGTGGAGGTTGACTGCATGATCATAGATCCAATCCTGACCCAAGACAAGAGGCTCAATGAGGTCCTCATCTTGACACACTAGTACCTTAACTGTCATTGCTTCATCTTGAATATAGAGGGGAAGTTCCACCTCGCCCATGCAAGGGGTTTCCACACCTCCCAATCCTATGAGATATGCTTCTATAGGATTGACAGTTAAGTTCAACTTTTGACAGTAGGAAAATTTAACAGCACTAGTGGCTACACCTGAGTCAGTCAAGGCTCTTACAGTCCTTGCACCCTTTCCTTGTCCTATCGCTAAGGTTATAAAAGGACGTCGATCAATTATCTTATGAGAGCTGATATCTGAAACTTCACACATAGCCACATGATATCCTTCATCTGTATATGCGTCTGGCCTAGGTTGCTCTCTACCTTGTCTTCTTAATTTTATTCTCTGTATGCGCTCTAAAGCTTCTGCTTGAGCTTCTTCTTGAATTCGCTTTTCTTCTTCTTTGCGTTTCTTAGTAGTATTGAGTCGACTTAGCATTTCCTCTATGAAAGGTTCCTGATATAACTTGACCCTGCATCTGCTTATGTAGCTCGGGAGAACATCGCCTTCTAATGTGGCTAGTTGCACAACTCCACTTGTTGAGATTCTATTAATGATCATGGGTCCGTAGCCTCTTTTCTCTAGTTTCCTCGCATGTTGTTTCAAAGTGTATACTAGTTCTAGGTCGCCTGCCTTCAAACCTTTATCCTTAACGTGGGCATCAAAGTATGCCTTCTGTCGTTTCTTAGCTGCATATATCCCTGGAGCCGCCCTCAGTCTTGTTTCTCCTAATCGTTCAAGGTCAAAAAGTCTAGAGGAGAGTTCGTGACCCGTCTAGTCGTGCTCTTGTGCTACTTTCAATGTAGGTATTAAGAAGTCCAACGGTAGCACTGCATTTTGGCCAAATACCATCTGAAAGGGGGTGGCTTGGAGCACCGTTTTGTAGGCAACTCGGTATGCCCAAACAGCATGGTGTAGCTGTTTGTCCCAATCAGAGCGTTTATTATTCACTAATTTGGTCAACACATTGCACAAAATCTTTTTTGTGCTTTCGGCTTGCCCATTAGCTTGTGGGTGGTAGGGGGCAGACTTCTTATGAACTACCAAGAATTCTTGGAGTAGATTTTCAATCACTTCATTCAAGAAGTGAGTGCCCCTATCACTTACTAGCTCTATAGGTAGCCCGTATCTTGTGAATACATTCTCAAACAAGAATTTAGCAGTTGTTTGTGCATCATTCTTAGTGCTAGCTTTTACTTCTACCCACTTGGTTAGATAGTCCGTGGCAACAAAGATATACTCAACATGGGAACCCTCAGCTAGGGGATTAATAGGACCTACAAAGTCTATTCCCCACTTAGAGAATGCACGTCCACCCATCATATCTCATCTTTGCGTATAGGATACTGAGTTCTCTGACACACATCACACCGTTTCACATAGGTATGTGCATCCATGTGAAGGGTCAGCCACCAGAAGCCCGCAAATAGTATCACCTTGATCACCCGATCTGGTCCAAAGTGTCCTCCTACTACACCTTGGTGAGCAGTTTCCAAGATCTTTAGATATTCACTCTCATGAACACAAAGTCTCAGGTAACCGTCTTTACCATGCTTGTATAGATTATCACCAATGAGTGAGTAATCTAGGGCTTCTTGTTCTAGACTTCTTTTCTGAGCTAGAGTCATGTCTCGAGGGAAGGCTTTCGTACTCAGGAAGGATACTAGTGGTTCACTCCAATCTGGCACTATGGACAGTTGATAAAGTGTGGCATGTTCCACAGGTGGTTTAGTGCAGCATATTGGGCATTCCTTGCACAACTTTTGGACATCAGCTTCCATAGTCGGCCAATGCACTCCGAGTCATTTTAGTGTCTGTAGGGTTTGTTGCTTTGAGTAGTGTTGCTCTAATGCACCTACATGTGCTAATTGCAACCATTTAGCGTACTCATCCTCTTCCACACAACACGCCAAGATCCCTTGATCCGTGTGCTTGTACATACTTCCTGCTATGATGTGATACTTTTGGACTTTTACTACCTCTCTATCCTATGTGTTTATTATTGGATGGTTAGGCCCGTATGTCAATACAGGCACTAATGGCTTAGCCCACTACGGCACCACTTCCAAATTAAACAAGTAAGCATTAGGAAGGTCATCTGACACTCCTTGTGGGGCTTCTCCAGATGTGAGTCTAGAGAGATGGTCTGCTCTCAAGTGAGTCCTACTTTCCTTACCACAACCTCGAAGTCGTATTCCATTACTAAGAGAAACCATCTTACTAATCTACCTATATTGCATGGCTTATTCACGAGATATAGCAGTGCCTGATGGTCAGTAAAAAATTTAAACTTATTTGCAAGCAAATAATGTCTAAACTTTTTAACTGCATATACCATGCCTAATCCTTCTCTTTCGGTGGTTCTATAGTTCCGTTTAGCAACATTCAATTGTCTACTGGCATAGGCAATAGGGAGATCCATATTCCCTTCACCCGTAGGCTACGCGAGTACACACCCAATAGCATAATTGGATGCATCCACGTGAACATGGAATGGCTTGTTCCAATCCGGGGTGGTCAAGATTGGTGCTGAACACAATCGTCTTTTGAGCTCATTGAAGGAGTTTTCACATTCATCAGTCCACTCAAAGTTAGTCAAAAGTCCATACATGGGCTTTGCAATGACAGCGTACATATGAATGAACCGTTGGTAGTAACCACAATGCCCCATGAAAGCTTGCACTTCCTTGACGTTCTTTGGCCTAGGTAACTCGGCTATGGCTCTTTCTCTTCATCAGTGGATATGCCATTCTTTGACACTATGTGTCCCAGAATCTTGCCTTGCGTGACCATAAAAACACACTTTTCTCGGTTTAGGCAGACTTGATATTCTCTACATTTGTCAAAGATTTGTCTGAGTTCAGGAATATGGGTTGGTCTAATGGTGGAATGAGCACAAAGATCGTCAACATAGACCTCTCGAGTCTTCCTCAAGAACTCTTTAAATACATGACACATCAATCTTTGGAAAGTTGCAGGAGCATTGGTAAGCCCAAATGGCATTACTCGAAAGGCAAATATACCCCATTCTGTGGCAAAAGCTGTCTTATGCTGATCTTTTGGAGCAATGGCTACCTGGTTGTAGCCAAAAAATCCATCAAGGAAGCTGTACACTTCCTTGCCTGCTACTCTTTCTAACAAATGCTCTATGATAGGAAGCCGATAGTTATCTCGAATTGTGGCTGCATTAACCTTCTTCAAGTTAATGCATACATGCAGCTTTCCATTTTTCTTGGGCACCACTACGATGGGGGATAACCACTCAGTGTGCTCAATTTCATAGATGAATCCAGCTTCAACTAATCTATCTATCTCCTCTTTGATCTTGGCAGCGTAATTATCATTATATGTATATGGCTTTTGCTTAGAGGGTTTGGCATCTGAGGTCATGGGGATGGTGTGTGAGCATATGTCAGGGTCCACACCTTTCAAGTCCTTGTAACTCCAAGCGAATACATCTCTGTATTCTCTTAGCAAGGCTATTAGCTCTTGTTCTTCCTCTTCTGTGAGATCATGGCCTATGTACATGTATCTTTCTTCTCCTTCTTCGATGGCTACAACTACTCTCTTCGTGGTTTCTTTGTTATCATAGGCCTCCCCCGATTGTGCCTCTCATTTAGGCATTTTGATCATGACTCTCCTGTCATCTATCTCATACTTCTTAAAATTTTCTGGGACCTCAAACAAAGATTCCTCCTCTTCTTGTGTGACTTCTTTCTTCTTCCTTTTCTTTCCTTCTTCCTTAGGGGTTACATGTGTGGCTAGCCTTACATCATTTGTAAGCTCTCCGTGCCTCTGGGGTTGAAATTCTACTTCATAGAAGTATTCCTCATCTGATGCAAAAGGTGGGTCCATAATGATTGACTCTAGATTGGAGTCACTCGCATCCTCAAATGCATCAGGGCTAGGTTCGCACTCTTCTAAAACTACCTCTCCCATGATTGGCTCTATGGAGAAGACTGAAATGTCATAGCCATCCTCATCACAGTGGGGTGTCCATTGTTCTTCATTGATGGCTACATCCATGGTTGCTAAAATTTCTGCCCAACCGTGGGGTTCAAATTCCTCGTCAGGAAAGACTATAGGTGCATAGGCTGGGTCTTGGATTGATCTATGCGTTTCTTTTGCACCTATATCTCTGACCTTTTCTCTCTTCTCTTCTTCTACTGCTACTTTGCACATACACAAGTGGTTGTCTTCCTGCATCCATGAGGATCCTGATCCTATGGAATGCACCGATTCTGTATCATCTTTGGCTCTATGGATGGGATTCCATTGGATAGGAGGGACATCTCTATGAGAGTAATCTTTGAGATTCACTTTTGTCGTGACACCTAAGTGTTGCAAGTATAAAGAATTGGATCCCCAATCCTGTACCACTTGCAACTGTCGCAATAAGGGTCTTACCAAGATCATTTCATAGGCATGATTTTTGCTAAAATCACATATAGCAAATGTATGCTCGAACTTGACACCACATGTAGTTAGAGTTACTCCTTCTAGCATCCCTAAGGGTCTCTCTAGATGACCATCCGCCATTTGCAATTTCATCCTCATGGGCCTGAGTGCTGGCTTGCCCCAACGCTTCCATAGGGAAGTGGTAGCAATTGCAACACCTGCGCGTGAGTGTAGAATGGCCTTGGTGGTGTATCCTTGATGGGTGATAGGAAGATATGTGTTTCCCTCTTTGCCCTCACTCATGTCTCCTATCTTGTCCAATGGTATTTCTGGAACTATTCTCTGGGATCCTACCTGGGAACGAGGTTTTGCTATCTCTGGTACTTGTTTGGCTACATGTTTCCATAGCTCTGGCCTTACTTTGAGTAGCTCCTCTAAGGTGAGGTTGCACTGTACTTTCGTGTTTTTCACTACCTCTGTGTTCCTGGGTATGACTGAGTCCTCATTTCGTACCATGACCGTAGGGGCTCTCATACAAGTAGACTTAGCTTCCCATGGGCCTGTGAAGTAGGGTAATTCTTGTAGAGAGTTAGACTCAAAGTCTAATCTTTCCTGGGATTGGGTGCTCTCTTGCTCCTCATAAATGGATGGGATGTCTTGTGGGAATTGGTCGTGTGCATCATCAACAAGTTCAATGGGAGGAGGGACTTCACTTTCTTTCGCCCATTTGTCTTCTTGAATCTCTCGTAGGAATTCTGGTGTGAACCGATTCATGGAGGATGATGTATCTGGCTCCGTAGAGCTAGGCACATAGGCTTCCTGGGCAGGAAGACGTGCACTTTCACATGCCTTGTCCTTATGATGAGAGGCGGGTTCCTTTTCTGATTGTGCAATTAGCCTCTCTATTCTTTCTAACAGTCCTTCAAAGTGCAGCTACGTCTTAGCTGAACTAGATATGTTAAAGAGGCGGCTGGCTTCAAACATGGTTTGAGACAACTCCACCATCTTAGCAGAAATTTTAGTTCGTTCAAGCTCTAATTCTGCTCTAGGGTAGCATTTTCCATGATCAATTACGTTTGGCCCTTCTTCAATTCTGGCCTGATATGCTTTAAGCATCATGTTTAGGTCCTCGGGAGTGGGATCTGCTAGGACTGATCCTACTCTAGGGGGTGGTGGGATTAGGTGAGGTGGGTTGGAAGGTGGCGGGTTGGATGGAGTTGGGAATGGTGGAGGTGATGGAGGTGGGGCAGTGTGAGAGGGAGTTTGAGCTGTGAGTTTGGTTATCCTGGCTTTAGTTTCTCTTAGGCTTTCCTCAAGTTCACTCATTTTCTTTGCCCATTGTCTTTTCATTCTTTCACGACTATCTCTCCAAGCTCTAGTCCTCTTCTTGGTTATGCTCTCAGTTTCACTAGCCTCTAGGCTCTTTTCGTGGCCTACCCCTTGGTTTTGCTGCAATGCCTGAGCTCTAGTAATCACTTGCACTGGTGCAGTGGAAGTGTAACTTCCTGTAGAGTCTACAACTAACCCTACGACATTGATAGGAGTGATCTTCAGCATATTATTAGGATTCTTAGGGCAGTCTCGTAAGAGATGCTCCTTTCCACATTCTTGGCAAAAGCCTTGGATTGTCACTGATTGGGGTTGTGTAGGTGCAGGCATGGGGCAATCACGAATGAGGTGATCTCCCTGACATCTATAGCATGGTCCTCTAGGGAATGGGGGTCTTACTTGCCTAAGTTGAGGTCTAGGGTTGGGGTTTGCATACATGATGTTTGTGTAATCTAACTCCCAACTAGGTTCATTTGGCTCTTCACTATAGTAGGACTCGCCATGTTCAGGAGACTGCATGTAGTAGGCCTGGGGGCTATCAATATGTGTAGAATCGAAGCTATGGTCGCTGGGGGTCACTTTCTGATAACAATGGGGTTACTGGCACTATGGCCCTATTCAGGTTTTCTTCTGTAGCTGCATACTTTATAGGGATCACATTGTATGGAGCTGGAGGTTGTTGGGCTAACACAGGCTGAGGCCTTTGCTGTGCTTGATATTGTGGTTGGTAGGTTTGTTGGGGTCTAGCATACTGCTGTGGTGGATATTGGTTCTGATATCTCCCCTGTTGGTATGGCTGAGGGTAGGTTTGCCTAATCGCTTGCTTATTGTATGGACAGTCTTGTGTTGTGTGATTTGTGTATCTCCGTTCTATGGTACAGTATTGGCTACTCGGATTTACTTGGGGTTGAGCCATAATGGGACACACGTTCGCCATATGGTCACCATCGCAAGTATAGCACCTCTTTACTGGGGCAAACCTTGGGATTTGTTTGCTAGAGACACCTAGTTTTTGTGCCACTTTCTCAGCGAGTTCCTCAATTGATGTGGATTGCGTCGAAGAGAGGCTAGAGGCACTATCTGAATCTTTGTATATTTTGGAAAGCTCTAACTCCTCCCCTAGGTTATCTTCGATGTCAATGCACATGCGTACACACTCTTCTATAGTCCTAGGGTCCTTCAGATACACATATGACCTCAATTTGGTACTTAGCAATCCATCCAAGAACAAAGCCACTTGCTTAGCTAGTGTGGGTAGCTCCAAAACAGGGCATCTTTCAAGATATTGCCTAAATCTTCTTCCTGCAAGTCTCATAGTCTCTTGAGGGGTTTGCTTGAAGCTGTGAATCAATGAGGAGGTATTATGTCTTATGCCACTCTTAGAGAATTCAATAATGAAAGCCTCTAGGAGTTGGTCTATACTCCTGAATTGTCTCTCATTCAATTGTTGAAACCACGTAAGGGTTGTGTTCCTAAGTGTTAGACCAAAGGCATTGTACTGCGTGAATAGATCCTCCACTTGTTCAGCTCTCAAGACTTGCCTCAACTCAGCCACATGATCATAGGGGTCTCCAGTGCCATCGATGTAGTTTTTCATGGACTTAACTAACTGAGTCGGTCTCAAGGTCCTCGTGTGCTCCCTCGGTCTCGGTAGAGGGAATTCATCGGCATTCCTTCAGTTCCTTGGGGCTCTATGTCCCTCAGGTTCCATTCTATTTGTTTCCATTCTCATTCTTCCTCTTCCCAAGGAGTTGGCAAAGCTTACTTGAGGTCTGTCTCTCTTTATGTCTCTCTGAACTCCATGAGCCAGGGAGGTACCAGCTCCATGGTGACCATTGGACACATTCGATCTTGGTTGGGGGAAAACGAATTCACCCTTCCAAGTGTAAGCATGTCTTTCATGTTCTGTAACCACAAAGATCCTCTCTGAGGCGTGATCTAGGTAGGTCACTTTGCCTGGGCTATCTGGATCTTTAAACTCGTAGACCATAATTGTTCCTACATCAATTGGCCGATCAGATTTATACCTCCAAAAGGCTTCATCAGTCTCTCGGTTCAGAAGCAGATCTATGCTCTTGTTGTCCTGGGGAACCCACTAGGGATTGAGGATTCTAGTAAGAACAGATTTCCCTGGAGGGGTCCTGGGCTCCCCTCCTACGTTCCCTTGTTCTAGGTCATCTATGTCCGTCTCAGGGATCACATTCCCGAATTCATCTGTCCTCTCCAGGTGACTAGTGACCACATATATGGTTCCCTCTTTATCAAGGTATGCACCATTTTCAAATTTGACAGCAGGGTGCTCTAGCATAATAGATTGGTCTGGGTTTTTGATTTGGACCACGGATCTTCCTAGGCCGTCCTCATAGATGCTAGCACCTAATTGGTTGGTCCTAAGGTATTCCAGGTGCGTCTTGTAAGGGCCTTCTACCCTGTGCAAGTATGGCACTCCTGAACTTCCCGTAGGTCTGTCCATGCCTTGAGACATCTCTGATTCACTAGTCTCAGAGCTAGGGTAGTATGAGTGGTGGCTCAACTGCTGGGCCCAAGACCTAGGAGTGTGGTTGACACTAGCCTCTAAAGACCTAAGACTTTGTCTATCTCTCCCTAGATGTCACCCTGATCTAAGGTTCATAAGCCTAATTGAATAGCCCAAATTTTCCCAAGTACAACCTCATTGCTGAGTTCTTTTGTATCCGTTACCTGATTCTTTTTTAGTTGATTACCATGTTAAAGTTCTTGTCTGATATCACGTCGTCAGGTATATTTGAGTGTATTTCCGCACTTGAAGTTGATCGTTCCACGTTAGGTTCTTTTCCTTTAAAGTTCTCGACCGTACAAAGATTATTTCGTTAGCTTGAACTTGAATATTTAGGTATTCTTCAACTTGATAAATGGCTATCGCCGCCCTGGCCTACTCCTATCACTAGTCGTTCTTAGCCTAAGCTAGGAATTGACAGAGGGAGTTGAGAGTTTCCAACCTTTTGTTTCCTTCTTGGTTGCCCTTGAATGCCCAGGAAGCGTGTTCCCAAGCTTGCACTTACTCTTGCTTAGAATGCCCCTTCGATGCTCTCAATAGATCTGTAAGAGTTCCAAAGTTAGCTCAAGACTTAAACTCCAAAGACAGAACCAATCACTTTCATTCATGTAGCACAAACACCAATTTGCACTATGATTTTCTTGGAAGACAATTCTAGGGATCCCTGAATTTTGTTCCCCCTAGGTATGGTCAAATTCCAAATACCCTATCTAATAATCCTGATCTTAATTTAACCATAACCAGTGGATGTTTTGGTTGTACTCCCCACGAGCTTTCCAACAAGACAAGAATCACAGCAAACGGATTTCGTATGAGAAAGTCATGCCGGTTCAGGATTTTGGAGTTAAAACAGGGTTCAAGCAAGCTGACAGATCACAGGATTTTTCTCAAAAACACATGTGTGGGGACCTCACAAATCACTAATGACTCTCTAATTATGCCCAAAATCTCCCAAGGACTTGGAAAAATTAACCCTAAAATTTTGGCCGAAAATCTTGTCAATCGCGATCGACAGGTCTGTCAATCGCGATTGACAAAGGTGTCCATCGGGGCCTGTCGGTCGCGATCGACACGTCAGTCGCGATTGACAGTGTCAATCGCGATCGACAGAGTCGGTCGTGGGTCCTGTCAATCGCGATCGACGGTATCAATCGCGATCGACAATTTTTTCGGGATTTCCACCGTAATTTGAGTCAATCGGGAATGTGTCCGTCGCGATGGACACGTGGCAACACGAAGTTTTCTGTCAATCGTCAAAATTCAGCCGGTCGCGATCGACGGTGTCAATCGCCACTATCAGAGGTGTCGGTCGTGGCTGCCGATCGCAATCGACGGTGTCAATCGCGATTGACAGGGTCCTACGTGGCAGTCAATCGGTCGTGGGGTCTGTCGGTCGCGATCGACAGATCTGTCGGTCGTGATTGACAGAGTCTGTCGATCGTGATTGTCGATCGCGATCGATGGTGTCAATCACAATTGACAGAGAAACACGGAATTTTTCAACTGTTTTTAGTGATTTAGAATGTGCTCATCATGTAGATTATGGTGGTGCACTTTGTTTTACCAAATGGGCGTTTTTTCTGTCGATCGCGATCGACAGAGGTCAGCGACACACAGACAGTTTTCGAGTTTTCCGTACCTGCGCAGCGTGCTGGAGGGGATGACACAGTTAGATCTTGCAAGAAAACTCAACAAACATGCAAAAACATTGCACACAATATTGCTCTCTCGCTCTCTCTCACAAGTGGAATGAGGGAAATGAGGTGGAGAAGGTGATATGATCAAAAACTGAAAATTTTCGCGATGATGGAGATGGAGATCGGATAAGGTGAGGATGATGATGGTGATGATGGTGGTGAGGTAAGAAAAAGAAAAATAAGAAGAGTAAAGAAATCACCTACAATGCCAACATCTCAAATCTATGTCTTACCATCACACGCTCGTCCTCAAAGCTCGATCCCCGGCAACGGTGCTAAAATTTGGTGTAGCTCAGTGATGAGTAGCACCTCCTTTAATGTCAATCCGGGAAGACAAGAGGATGGTATGAAGACCTCGAGCAAGTGAAGGCACAAGTGCGTGAGTGCAAAGCACACGAACATGCACACACATACACACACGCGCACACACGACAAGACAAAGAGTGAGAAGCAATGGAGTTCTTAGATTACTTTCAAAAAGCTCATACAAGTTCAATTCAATTACAAGATAACCCCAAAAATGAGCTCTCTAGCTCTATTTATAGTTTTTGACTAGGTTTTGGCCTTGTCTAGACCTAGTGTCCGGCCTTGTTAAAAATTAGGTTCTCTACCCTATTCGGAGGTTCAAAGGAAGTCTAAAAAATGTGAAAACTGACAGGAAGATACTTCTACAGCTCCTCAAGCTCAAGGACTCCTTGGCTTGCACAAAATAGAGCTACAAAAATATGAAATGGTATTTACAATGGTTTGTAGTGATGAAAATCACTATTTTTGTAGGGGTTTTCTTATTAATATATTGACATACATTTCCTGGAGCTCCCTACTTGCTCCTTCTCCTTGTGTGTCCACCTCTTTTATATGCGTTAGTGTCCTGAAAAAATATTGGCCTACTTGCCAGATCGTCGTTGACTGCTCTGTCTGCTTGTACTTTCTCTTCTCTCTAACTCCCTTCGTAAGCTTCCTTGCCTTGTGAGTCCTTCAGTTCCAACATAGTCATACTTCGAGAATCTCTATTGGAATAGATGAGATAGCTGAGCAAGTTGCCAAGAATCTAGAAGTCCAAAATAGACAAATACCAAGAGTCACCTCATCTAATCGATGTTATACTTGCGGAGGGGATCATATGGATAATGTTTGCCCAATGCAAAACCAGAACTTAAGAGAAAGGAATGCCCCATATTGTACTATTGAAAGAAAATACACGAACCATACGGCTCAAGATTTTCCATAGAATAGGCGGGCTGTTAGAGAAACTTATCAGCAACCATATCATAGACCACAACATCAATATCAGGCACCATATAGGCCACAACCAGTCCTAGGAAACCAACCACCAGCTCCTACCAATGTGATTCTAGTTAAGTATATAGTGGTAGAGGAGAACCCTAATAGAGCATTGGTGCCAGTAACCCCTTTGGTCTCAGAAAATGATCAACATGCTCAGAGTTCTGACTACTCTTATGAAGACAGTCCACAAGCTTATTACACAGAGTCACCTAAGCATAGTGAGACTTATCCATATCAATATGAGGCACCAACTATGGAACCAAATTGGGAGCCACAATACTCCAATGTCATGTATGTGAATCCTAACCCTAGGCCCCAATCAAGAAAAGCGAGACCACAAGCCCCTAGATGATCATGTTTTAGATGTTAGGGTGACCATTTCATTCATGAATGTCCCCATCCACTGTCTCCGAGTCAAGGACATGCTATCATAATACAAGCTTTTTATCATGAGTGTGGCAAAGAACATCTTCCGAGAGATTGCCCTAGGAGCCCCTCTAGTGCGCCCAAGGTTACACCCATTAATGTGGTAGGCTCAGTGGTGGATTCAAGTTCAAGTAGTAATAATGTGGCACCTGTATAGGCAGTTACTAGGGTACAAGCATTGAAACAGGATAAACGGGATAAACAATGAGAGTCGAGTGAATCAGGAGATCCTAGTAAGAGAAAAACAAGAACATGGAAGGATACCACGGAGAAGGCCAATCGCAAGTGGAATAAAAAGTTATCGGAACTAGAAGAAAGCCTAAAAGAAGCGAAAACAAAAATAGAAGACATTGCATCTCAAAGTCCCTCGCATACCGAAACTCCATCCACCCCACCTCATCCGACCCCACCACCCATTGTAAATAAACCACAACGAGGGTCTGTTCTTGCAGATCCAACCCCAGAAGGCTTGGACATGATGTTCAAGGCCTACCAGGCTTGTCTCCAAGAAGGGCCAACAGTTGCAAACTGTGTACCTAAGTTCCAACCTAGGGACTTGTGGAGAAAGAGACTGTACCTCGATCCCCCTCAAGTGCATACAGTGGGGATTCATGCTTTATTTATCAATCCGATATGTATCAAAACCTAGCCGAGTGTATGAGGACATGCATTCAAATGACGATCAATGCAAATGAGCTTCCCAAAGAGTGCAAACAAGGCAAGGACTTATCCAAACAAGCTTCAACTGTCATTCATGGTGTTGCGATACTTGGAGCAGCAGGCAATAGTAAAATTGAGTTTTTCTCTCACGTCCGAACTCTAAATATAGCGAATAGCATATGCGTTTTGAAGCTCTCGAGAAGATGCATTCAATGGTGGTATTTTCATCAATTTTGAAGCTTCTACTTCAAGTTATGGGCAAAATACTGAGTCACGAGAATGATCTTCCTACACTTCAGCACTTCCTACGCTTCACACACACCTTAACCACAACAAATGAACACTTTCATGGATAGACAACACTTCATAACACTCTTTTCAAGCAACACACGCATACAAGCTCACAAAGAAGATGATACAAAGAGGAGAAGACACAAATTCGAAATTATGTGTTGTTGATTCTCACAATGGCCAAAAGTTCTCACAAAGAGTCACAAATTGACTTATATACATGTGCCCTAAAAATGGTCCTTTCATACAAGAGACCGGCACTTTATTCACTAAAAGGCTAATTTCCTACTAATTTACATGGGTAAGCTACTAATCTTTTGTGGGGATGCATCTAGAAGACTCCTCTAGAGCGTTTGCATCAAAAAATATATTACAAAATGATTATGATACAAAAATAAGGTGTCCAAATCGAAAACATTTTGGGGCCCCTCTTTTTCTCTACCTTGTGCTCTTCTTTGCTCTGCAACACTCTCCCCCTCTTTGTCTCTATTGTCCCTTGACAGGATTTACTTCTTGTCTGTCACTTGTTGTCCGCATGCATCTTTTGGTCAGTTCTGCCTGTTTGTTAAACAGGTGTTCAGTTTTGATGGCCTCTTCTTAATTCTTCTTTTACATCCTCTGGGCATGATGCATTTATGTTGCCTGTTAAGTCGGGTTGCCACGCACGCCACCAGTGGAAGGTATGAGGATGTGATCCTTCAGCCTTCGATCTGGACCTTCCAAAGACCGAGATGTTGAAAGACCTTCTTGTGGTTTCAGAACCGCTAGATATCTTCTTGCACTTCTTCATGGATACTTTCCTGGCCCTGGTTCCTCCTTCCACCTACGTGCTTTTTCCTTGATATGCGCCTCTACGGGGCTCTGTGCAGAGATGGGTGTTGTGCCCCTGCGGGGCTCTATGTAGAGATGGGTGTTGTGCCCCTACGGGGCTTCCTCCAAAGATTTATCTTCCGATATGAACTTTTTAATGAAGCTTCTTTCTTTGTCTTCTTCTTTTCTTCTTTTTGCTTGACGCTCCCTCAACACTGTCCCCCTCCTAAACTCTATCGTCCCCGACAAGCTTTGGAAGTCGACAGGAGTATGTTATGTACACTTTTTGCTCTGTTTCATTAAGCAGATTAGCTTCACGTATCATAAGTTGCTTCCACTGTTCTGTTTTTACACCATCATGTGGCGGCTGTCTGTGATCAGCGAAGAAGCTTAGCTCATATGCCACTAATCTAGCATTCAAGTTGGATGACATCTTTAAAAGATTTTTGAATCAATTTCAAAAAACCCTATGAAAAACGCTTCTTCGAATGTTTGCATATATGTACTTGGTAAAAACATAAGCCTAGAATAATATGCCATTATTGTGGGTCGGCTAGGCATAACAGATAAATAAAAAACGAGAATATCTGTTCCCTGATTAATGCCAATAAAATTCAAAAATGTATAGGCCGCATGCTTGAACACCTTCAAAACTGTAAGGATCATGCTGAGGATTTTATTCATCATTTTGATAGTTAGACCAGGTACTGTTGCATAACAATGGAACCAAAATTCAATGGTTTTTACCATATAATCTTTCGTTGGTAGATAATTATGAGGCGTGCTTGGAAGTAGCGGATAATTCAGCCACTCTTTATTGATAACACCATTCTTTTGCATATCCAAAAATTCTCTGGCTTCTCTGCGACGTGGTGTCGGGAAAAATGAAGGATTTACCTATAATAAGTATGGTATTGCTTGCCAGTGCACCTGCAATGTAGGATTTTTCTCCAAAATTTTTCTTCTCCAGACAGGCTGTACCGCTTCAAATTCTTCTTGAGTATAATTGAATGAGTCAACTTTAAAATGCAACTATTTGTCTGGATTTTTCTGTGTGATCTTCTGTATGTATTGCCATGTTTTCTCTTTCAATAATCCATACGGAATGTTGAAAGGCTTCATGATCCTATCCAAGTCTTTACCTCTGATCTTTGCTTCTTTCATGACTTTGATGACTTCATTTTCAAAATTCTCTGTCAACCGGGACACCAATAGTGCCCGTTCCTTCTGACCTATTTTTGTAGTGTATGGCATTGGATGATCATCATATATGTCTGCCAACTGCTCTTTTATTGGAGAATTATAAATCGGGGGAGATAGAGGACATACCTCTACCTCGTCAGTAGGATTTTCTTTTTTTGGCTCTATTGGTGTCCCGATTGGTGCTTTCTCTTCTACTTTGGTCTCTAATCGTGCTATGCGTTCAGTCTTCTCTTTAATTTCTTGCATAATTGCTCTGAGTGCTTCTTTTGCTGCAAGCAGTTCATTACCAATTTCTGCGATATGATCCATGTTTTCATTATAACTCACTACAAGTTTTCCATGGGCAGTGTTCAGTTGTTTCTTAAGTTCATTGGTTTCCTTGACATATCGTTGTTCCCATTCTTCCCTTAGGGCTTGCTTGTGCTTCAGCAATTCTGCATATTTCTTATTCTGATCTTGCTTTTCCTTCTGTTCCGTGACTGATATTTCCTGTTCTTCTATAGGTTGGTCATATAGTAATGCTTTCATCAATTCTTTGTTTCTGCTTCATAAGTTATCATTCTCCTCCATATATACCTTAAGTTGTGTCTCGAGCAGATTGCTTCTAGCTTGCATTCTCTCCTTGTCTGCTTCATTGGCTTCATGTTCTCTTTGTAAATTGGTCAATTGTGCCTGGAGTTGATGATGCTATTTCATCAATGTATTACATTGTTCCTTGACTGCGATTATCTCTATTTCTTTGGTCCAAATTTCTTGTTTGGCCTGAATGAGTTGTGCAGACAATTGTTCACTCATTACTTGAAACTGATTCTTTTCCCTCATGGCCTTGTCATAATCCGCATCTTTGTCCATCATCTGCTGTTGCGTATCCATGGCCATCTGGATCATTTGCTTGACAACAGGTTTCAATTGAGTTACATCCACATTTAACCAGGTTGTAGGGATGTTAGGTTCTTCACCTGTTGTGACATCTTTTCCTTTTGCTACAGGTAAAGTGGTACCATGGGGCCACCTAATGTGGAGTTTTATCCTTGGCTCAGCCTCCTTGTGATCTATTTTACCTTGAGGCGTATCATCCGGCACGTGAATCATGATTTGCTCTTTATTCTATTGTAGGCCTACGTTCTGGTCCACTGGAGTTTGTATTTCCTCTTTGATAGGTGGCACTACATTTTTATTAGTTATTGGAACTTCCTTGATGCTTATCTTTGACTGATCATTTAACTGAATCAAGTGTTCTTGTTCACTTTGTACTTCCTGGTGTTGTGCTTTTTGTTGTTGATTTTCAGGTGTGATTTCAACCTGGTTTATTTCTGTCCATTGTTCATTGTTCATTTAAGTTTGTATATCAGTGTCCAATGTGTCCTTCTCTGGGCTGGATTCTTCATCAGAGCTCGAGTCTTCTAATCTCTGTTCTTTATATCTAGCCGATTGTTCTGGAGTATGTTCTTTATCTTTTTGCTTCTTTTCCTGGCTTGCCTGTCTGCAATGGTGACCTTGAACATTTAAATTTACTTGCCCCCACATGTACTGATGCATTTCTTCCAAGGCGGCAGAGAGGTCTCTCTTGGTGATAGGCTGCTGCATCATAGAAATCTTTGGCAGTGTATGGGTCCCTTTTGATGTTGGTGTCTCCTGAGCTTTTTCCTCTCTTAGGCGTTTAGTCCCCCTCATGGGTTTCTTTGAGCTCGTTCCCACTTCTTCGATAGATATGGACGTTTTCTTTTTCTTTGGTACAATCGCTGACTTGGCATATTTCGCTAACTCCGTTGATGTCGGCATCAAGTGTAAGCAATTCTTCATGTCAAGTGCCTCATAAATGAGTAATGTTAATGCCTAACTTCCATTTAAGAACTTTTTCTGTCCCCACTTTTTCTTTGCTTCGAACAAGCGATCTTGAATATTCGGAGTCATATTGACTTGGTTTCCCATTTTCCTCATTGCATGCGAAAGTAATTGCACAACAATCTTTTGAGGTGCTGTATATCTATGCTTACTTGGAAAGCAAAAATGCTGGTGCACCAAGCAAATAGCATCTTCAATATCCGTTCTGTTAATTTCCAAAAATTTCCTCTTTTTTGGATCATGACATTCATCTTTAACATTCCTGAGTCCATCTTGATTCCATCCAAAAGCTCTGTTAATTAGCTCATGAGTGAATTGAATCGTTTTCCAGGTACCCACTTTATGAAGTACTCTTGCCTGTAGGATTGATACCTTATTCGATGTAGACTGAAGTGTATTCATTACTTGCGTACATCCCTAGAAATCTGGCAGATAGATAGGAACTCTTAGGAATGTATCAATTCTTGCTTGTGTCCAAACATCCGTCATGCGCGGTAATCCTTGTATGATAGTCTTGAAATCTTATGACATGATAGGGAAGTAGTGATCCCTGTCCATAATCTTGATGGTCGCCATTGAAATGAGTTCAGATACTGGTTGGTCATCTAGAAACCAATGACTTCTTGCTTTTGTTATTGATTCTGAGGGAAGAAGCTGGATCTCTTCCTCTTGCGTAGCCTTGGAATTAGAAGATGCCATCTGCACTCAATATAGAGTATGAATTAGTGGCAAGATGGTATCAAAAGTCCTCCTTCATTTGTCTTTCATAAGATTGGCAATGCTTCGCGTGAATGGTGATGTCCCTTCCCCGTGGGTGTGAGAAAAGTAATACCTGGGATTTTTTATACTTTTAGATAGTTTTATGTTTTTGTCTGAAAGAAAAACAGAAAAGTTAGTTCATAGCCGAAGCGATTATTAATTTTTGAGTAATTTTCTTTATCTTATGTACAAGTGCTCTTCTATTTCCCAAGAGGGAAAATGTGCTTCACTATCCTGAAGTAGAACAAGAAGGTGTTGAATGCTTGGCCTTGTAATGTGGCCCTATTATGCATACTTTGGGTTCTGGTAACTCCAAATGTGTGCAACTGGAATTATTTGGTAGAAGTGTTAAGCGCTTAAACGTGAGACTAACTGTTAGAAATGCATTTAAGCACCTAAGTGGGTTCTTGGGAGTGGTAGGGGTCTGTTAGACAGAGGCCCTATACTTAGTTCCCAAAATAACCACTTCAAATATAGTAATATACTAATGCTAAGAACCCTATCAAGATTTCATGACACTTACAGTTCTCGTCGTAGCTCGGCCAACGTGTACCGAATACACTAAGATGCTATATTGCTAGACTTACTGAAGATACGAGAGACAAGAGTGATAATTCAACCTTTACCAAATAGGTACCACAATCCGCTCAACGTCCGAAACACAGAGAATTCAATTGGTCAGATACACCGTACTGAAGATCCAGTACTTAACCCAAAAATCCTTACTGTAGCTTAGCCCTTACCGTAGGATGACAGATCTCAATGCTGGAGACAACACTATTCTGCGCAGTGCTAGCACACTATCACAGTTTCACAGACTTCGCTAAACAACTCGCAGAACATTCCCAGAACAAGTACTAACAAAATACACGTCCCTAACACAGCAATCGCAATAAAGATTCGCAGACAATTCACTTCAGACAACAGTTCGATAACAAATCAATAGAACGAGACAGATGCTCCAAATTACCCAACCTTGCACATAGTAACATCACTACTAAGTCACTCAAATGAATCGTCACACTAGATCAAACTCCGAATAGACAAAACAAGACACAGCTGCGCACAGAATACACAGAATACTCAAAAATCAGTTAAACAACGCTACAACAATGCTCGGACAATCACCTAGATGAACAGTCTGGTGATTCCATGAATCGTCACTCAGCATCTCTTTTCATTGCTTTATATAAAAGATTACAATTGTTATATAACAACTTTTCGCACGTGCGAACACAAGATTCAGTTTTACATTTTCCAATCCGGCGGCCGACTAACACTGGCACGCACGGTGGACTCGAACCCACATGTTTTTACAGAATTACTCCATCTATTATGCCTTCTAAGTACATATTTCTGGCTAAACTAAAGGTGCGGGCTATCTTTTTCTTTAGAGTTTCTAGCATTTGCTTAAGGGTTTTTGGCTCTACTAGTTGCGCATCTACTCTAACAGAACTTAAGGCTATAGCTTCGGTGAGAAAAATCTCTACTTGAGTCTGCAGAAAAGGCTCTTGTAGGTAAAAATCATAGGATAAAGCTGCATCTCTTGAAATCTTCATTTTTGCAACCTGCTTCTGCATATTGATTACTCTTTCCTTTTGATTGTCAAGCTGGTTTTCTCTTCGTTTGATCACTTGGTTTTGGAACTGTATCGTTTGCGAATATGCATCCCTTTCTCTTCGGAGATCTGGTATCAGTTTCTGTGTTTGAGCTTCCTTGGTCAGTTTTCGCCGTAGAATATCGTTTACTTCGTCGAATTGTATCTTACATTTCTGGAGTTCTTCAGCTGTTTGCACTGCGAGCTCGAATTGTTCTTGGCCTTTTTGTACCACTTTTTCTAGCTGCACTCTGGTTTCTTCCAGTAGATTTCCTAATGGGACTCTAGCATCCTCCTTATCCTTGAGTAATTGATTCAGTTTAACAATTTCTGCATCGGCAACAAGCAGCAGTTCCTC
Source organism: Ceratopteris richardii (assembly GCA_020310875.1). NCBI lineage: Eukaryota > Viridiplantae > Streptophyta > Polypodiopsida > Polypodiales > Pteridaceae > Ceratopteris > Ceratopteris richardii. Next base: position 153,732,767 of record CM035413.1, read on the forward strand.
CTTCTCTTTTGCTGCTGCCAGGGCTTCATCTTGCTGAGTTGTAATTTGTTCCTGTTCTTGAAGTCTAGTCTGTAATTGCTGTATTTGTGCATTTAGTGCATGGTTTTCAGCCTTTACTGGCTGTAACTCCTCCTAGAGGGGAGTGATATCTGCCTCCATTACTTCCAATTTGTGTTGAAAGTCTTCTCGAACACTGTCTGTGATTTGCTTCAATTGTTGCAGTAGCTATTGTGATAAAGCGATTAGCAGCTGATCCATTGATTCTAACTCAGAGAATACGGGGATGGATGGGAGTGGAGGAGGGTGACAAGGTTGGGACGAGGAGGCCGTGAGGAGTTGTTGGGAGTTCGGTGGAGAGTAGTTAGATGATGATGAAGAAGAGGCTGTGGCTTCATTGGGGTGGGTGGGTTGGATAGGGATAATGGGTTCGGCTAGGGGTTCGGGTGGATGGATAGGAAGAACAGTAGTTGCGGTGATTACCTTTTCGGTGGGTTGTGTAGTGTCGACGTTATCAGCAGCTGTTGATTCCACCGCTCTCAGCAGGTGTTCGAAAACTTCTTTGATTACATTTTCTCCTTCTTTTTGTTGTTCCTGCTCAGATTGCTGCTGGGAGGCTTCTTGTGATGAGCTTGTGTCCGCTTCGCTGTGATCTTCTTGTTCATGTTGTATTTCTGACGATGATTGCGCAGAAGATTCGTGCTGCATTGATGTGGCGGTGTCATGGAATGTGTCTTAGTCTTGCTTTTCTTCTTCTTTGTCATTCCCTTTGTTTCCTTCGGCTGATCCCTGGGCTTCAATTTCAGAACAACTTATTCTGATTCTCTTTCATCGGAAGAGTTGATTCAGCTCCTCTTCATCTTCTTCTTCATCATCCTCTAGAAGTTGTACAGATTCCTCATGACTCAAAATTAGTCCTCTGGGTGGTGGTTGTGCTGCAAGGATGGCTGGAAAAAGGAAGGATAGGATATGCGGCAATCTGGACCTTGGCATGCCTCCCTTGTTCACCTGTTTGATTATTGCTACGCATTCCTTGTGAATGCGGTGGAAAAAGTATGAGGCAAAATTCACTGGTTCTCGGGAAGCTAAGTCTATGGCTGAGTAGAAGGGGCGAGATATGTCGTAAGTTCACTTCTGGAGGTTTAGGATTGCTACTAAAAACTGAAGGGAGGATCTCTCTGGTTCCGGTCGACATAGAATCGTGTATTCGTTTGATGAATATCTAGGGAACAATTGTATCATGGTTTCTACAGGGAGGTTTGGGCCATTTTGTCGACCTTGCGAAGGGAGTCGAAACGACTCAGCGAAGGTTTGGAAGGTGATCAATGTACGGGATGGTAGGGAGGTGATTGGCCAACTCTGCTCTGTAGCAGGTGTATTGGCGATGGCGGAGATTATCTGGGCAAAGGAGGGGTGGGATTCCAATGAATGCCAAGGCACTTCAGCGAAATTGCCTAACCCTCTAGCGCGTAGAAACTCTCCTACGTCGGAAGGGAGTCCATCATGGAAAGCGGCATAGTTAGCCAAAGCTTCCATGGCACAGACAAAGATAGCAATAACAAAACGCAAACACAGAGGGTATACATGAACATACAAAGCACGCAAACACAATAACAATTTTTGGCGAAATGGAGAAAGCTAAGTAGATGCGCAGTCGGGGAGAGCAATCAAAATCACTAATCATCGTGCGATATTGAGATGATAATTTCTTAACTTCGGTGTGCATGCATGAGTAGCTGGAAAGGGTAGGGCGGCTTTAGTCATAAATAGGTTTCAAAACGCGGATATTTACAGACTTATTTTATTAAGCATGCAAAATAAAAGAAAAGAAAAGGAAAGAAAAGAGAACGCCAAAAGACGCGGCCAACCGCAAAACGTTTCAGTGCGGGTTAGATGCGTGTTGATACGGCCATAGTTTCGATCCATTTATCACCTTTGTAAGAGGAATTCCGATCAAAGTGATCAATCGAAAAGTTTCTGGGCCCACTTGCTCAGCAATCCGATAGGGACCAAACCATGGTAACTTGAGTTTTCCAGCAGAGCGATTTGTCTCTGCATTGTAAAAGAGTACAAGTTTCCACACCGTAAAAACTGGAGTCTTCAGATATCGATCATGTGTTCGAGCTTTTCTTTGTTGTACTTCCTGAATAGTGATGAAACTGTTCCATTGATGTTCGTCTAATTCTCTGAGTGTATCCAATCGAAATGAGGGAGATTCTTTCGGTAGTAGTTTCTGGTTGATGGCTACTCGTAAACTTGGCACAATGATTTCCATTGGTGCTATGGCTTCCAATCCATAAGCTAGTTTGAAAGGGGTTAATCCTGTTGCTACCTTGTATGTAGTCCGGTATGCCCATAATACTGTAGGTAACAGTTGATCCCATCTTTCCGGTGCTTCCATAATCAATTTCCGAAGCATATTCAACAAAATTTTGTTTGTACTTTCAGCCAAACCATTAGCACAAGGATAATAAGGAGAACTAAACTTATGCGTGACCTGGAACGAATATGTGAGTACTTTCATTAAATTGTTGACAAAATGAGTGCCTTGATCTGTAACAAGTTCTAGTGGTAAACCAAAACGTGGAAAGACATCGGTTAGCAGACACTTTGCTATCGCAACAGCTGTAGCAAATCGTAAATCCCAAGCTTCTGCCCATCTGGTAGCATAATCTGTACATGTCAAAATATAACAATTATTACTGAGGATTGTTGGAGGTGTAATCGGTCCGATAAAATCTAGACCCCACTTCTGGAAAGGTTCCAATGGCAGGACAGGTTGTAGCGGAAAATAATGACGTGGTAACGGCTGTCCAGACCTCTGACAATTATCACATTTTTTGATAAACTGTGATACATCCCTGTACAAAGTAGGCCACCAGAGTCCATTCTGCAAAATTTTTCGGTGTGTTCAGTCTGCAACAAAATGGCCACCGAAAGAAATTGAGTGAGCCAAAGTAATAACTGAGTTAACTTCATGTGGTGGAATACAACGAAGTAAAATTCCAGTATGATCCACATAGTATAATTCCCCAGCAATCAACCGAAATCGGCGGCTAAATGATGGCACATTTTTTTCTTGCCAGCTCACTCATTTGCGGACATTAGGTTTTTCCTTATGTACTGGTCTTTATATATTGCACTTGTTGTATTCTTGTTTTAAGGTCATTCTTGTACATTCCTTTTATGTAATAGAAGAAGAAGAAGATCATTCTTCCTTGCCTCAATCTGTGTGTGTGCTTCTCCTTGAGAGTGAGAGTGTGTGTGTGAGCTCTCTTCCTTATCTCCTTCCTCGTGACATGGTATCAGAGCCAGCGTGGCTATAGAGAGCTCGTGGAGAAGGCCACGGTGAAGACTACGCGGCAAGGCATGGAGAAAACGTGATTTCACAAACGGCCTCCGTTTGCTACGAAAATCGCCGTGAAGGTAGAAGACCTCAAAGTTTCGGAGCCATCTCGACCTCCGTTTCGAGCCCGAAAGGTGGGGCCCATAGAAAAACCAGGTCAGTTTCAGAAACTGTAACTTGCGTTGTGTTCGGCGACACTCATATATTCCAGATTGAGAATTTCAAGTGATTCCGTGTACTGTTGATACACGAAAACTGTGTTTTTCTGAGATCGAACTGTCACGTCATAGTGCGACAGTGTTCAAGCAAAAGTGCTGCTTGTAGTGTGTTGCGGTGTTGTGAATTGTTGCAGAAATGGCAAACGCAGATGGAATGAGTCAGCTTATGAGCGATAAGCTAGACAAGAACAACTTCCATGCTTGGAGATTTAGAATGACGAATTTCCTAATGGGAAAAGGCTACTGGAAGTACATTGACGGAGAGAATGAAAATGCTCCGCAGTTACCAGAAAGGAATCGGACTAGAGAACAGTTAAGAGCATATGAGGAATGGAATCAAGGAGCACGAAAGGTAAGGTATTGGCTATCTATTAGCATACAGGATGCCAAGACTCCAAAAGAGGCTTCGAACAGTTTGGCCACTTTGTACGAGACCAATACAAAGGCACGGAAATTGCAACTCAAGAACGAGCTGCATACATTGGAGAAAAAGAGCATGTCGGTAAGTGACTACACTCTAAAAATCAAAAGCATATGTGAGTCACTTGCATCTATTGGCGTAAATGTAGATGATGATGATAAGGTGGAAGTGTGCCTTCGTGGTTTAGGAGCTGCATATAAGCAGTTCATAACTTCTATACAGACCAAGGAAAATATTCCGAATTTTGCTGATTTGGTATCTATGCTGATTATTGAAGAAAAGAATCTTGGTGAGGATTCAAACTCCCAAGGAAAGCCCAGTTCTGAGCAGGTATTCTACTCTGGCAGAGGAAGAGGTAGAGGTAGAGGTTTTGGAAGTGGAAGAGGAAACAATAACCAGGACCAAAGTCAACAACAGAATCATGTAGGAGGAGGAGGACAGTTTCGAGGGAGGGGGAGTCAAAGAGGTCGCAGAAATTTCCAAAGAAATGATTCAGGTAATGATAGTAAAGGATGATGGAATTGTGGTAAACCTGGACACTTTGAACGTGATTCCAGGTTGAAGAATCAAAATAACAGAAGGCAACAAAACAACTATGCATCCACAAGTGTAGATGATTCTGAGAAGCTGTTTATGGTTCAACATCACATGATGAATACTATGTCTGTTGGTGTTTCAAAATCGAATGATAATGTCTGGTATGTTGATTCAGGTGCTTCAAATCACATGACCAGTCATGCAGAATGGTTTAGTAGTTTGTAGAAAATGCCAGTTCCTGGATATGTTGAAACAGGTGATGATACATCACATCCTATTGAGCATACAGGAAACATAGCATTGTCTATGGAGGATGGGAAGGTAAAACATCTTGCTGATGTGTTACATGTTCCAAATATAACAAAGAATCTAGTTTCTGTTGGACAAATGATTGACCAGGGATTACAAGTCAGGTTCAATGCTGATGGATTATATGTAGAAGAGTACAAGCAGGATGGACGATTGGTTGCCAAAGGAAACAAAGTGGGTAGGATGTTCACCTTAAATGTGAAGATTCCTGAAATGAATGCAGCCATGTTTGCAAAAGGTGCATGAGTTATTGCAGATATAGAGATATGGCACAAACGGATTGGACATGCAAACTTGCAAAGGCTGAAACTGATGCAATCAAAGGAGATTGTCCATGGACTACCAAATTTCAAAGTTGCAGAAGTGCAAAAGGTATGTGCAACATGTCAATTTGGTAAACAGTCAAGAGTATCATTTCCACATGACAAGAATGTTAGTGAGAATGTACTAGAAGTAGTACATACAGATGTTTGGGGTCGAGCAAAGACCACATCTATGGGTGGTTGCAGGTTTTATGTTACTTTCATTGATGACCATACACACAAAGTATGGGTATATTTCATGAAAGAGAAGAGTGAGGTGTTTACTCACTTCCAGAATTTTAAAGTTATGGTGGAAAAGCAGACAGGGAAGTACATTCAGACATTAAGATCTGATGGAGGAGTTGAATACATGTCAAATGAGTTCAACAGTTTTCTAAAAAATCATGGAATTCGGCGTCAGTTTTCATGTAGGTACACACCACAATAGAATGGTGTTGCTAAATGCAAAAATAGACATATTGCAGAAATAGCAAGAGCCTTAATGGCTGAGAAGAATATGCCTCATTGTTATTGGGCAGAAGCTGTGCATATTGCTGTAAACATCATGAACAGAACTCCGACTGCTACTGTACATCAAGTTACACCTGAAGAGAAGTTTACAGGTAAAAATCCAACCTTATCACATGTGAAAGTTTTTGGTTGTATTGCATATGTACATGTTCCAGATGAGTTGAGGACAAAGCTTGATCCGAAAGCAGAAAAATGTGTCTTCATTGGATATTCCCTTGAGCAAAAGGGGTACAAATGTTATAACCCACTCACACGACAGGTGAAGGTGAGCAGAGATGTGGTATTTGATGAAATGTGAAGCTTCTATGTAGATGCCAAAGAAGGACTGAATCTTGAACCAAATGACAAAGAAAATATTGAAAAATCTAGTGCAGAATCTCAAGTTTTGAGTGGACCAGATGCATCACCAAGCAATAGTTCCAACTCAAATCCATGGAGTGGAAGATTGTGTGGAAATTTCAGTCTAGAAAATTCATCAAATACATCCAAGAAAGGTAAAGAAAAGCTTTCTGCTGGTAGTAAAACAAGTGCAGGTTTTGAAGATGTTGATGGAGATTCAAGTGGTTCAGAAAAGAGTATTGATGAGGAACTTGGATTGCCCTCTGTGAAGACTCCAGGAGTGAGAAAGGCACATGTAGATGATACAAGGAGAAGTGACCCAGGACCAAGAAGATCTGGGAGGATGCATAATTCAGTGCAACGATTGACATATGATAGTTACATGGCTCGCCATTGTGCCTACATGACAAAGGTAATACAAGATGCTGAACCTTCTTGTTTTGAAAATGCAATTGGTAATGCAGATTGGGAAAAAGCTATGGATGAGGAGATGGCTGCACTTTATGGAAATGATACATGGAAGCTGGTTCCATTGCCGCAAGGAAAGAAACCCATAGGCTGCAAATGGGTTTACAAGGTAAAGCATAATGCTGATGGTAGCATAAGCAGGTATAAAGCACAATTGGTAGCTAAAGGTTATGCATAGACATATGGCATTGATTATGAGGAAACATTCAGCCCTATAGCTAAAATGTCTACTGTTAGGAAACTTGTTGCATTAGCTACAACAAAAGGATGGACTTTGCATCAGATGGATGTGAAGAATGGTTTCCTACATGGTGAGTTACAGGAAGAAGTATATATGGACCAGCCACAAGGATATGAAGATTTGAAGCATCCAGAATATGTTTGCAGGTTGCAAAAGGCTTTGTATGGGCTGAAGCAGGCTCTGCGTGCATGGCATGCAAGGATTGCTGATTACTTAACCAGCATTGGGTTTTCTATGTGTGATGCAGATCACTCACTATATGCTAGGAAGACTGATGATGGCATCACTATTGTGGCTATTTATGTTGGTGACCTGATTGTAGGTGGTGATAATGAAGAAAGCATCAAAGAGGTAAAGAAACTTCTTATGCAGGAATTCGAGATGAAAGATCTTGGTGTGTTGTGCTATTTCTTGGGCATTGAGTTTATACATACAGAAACAGGTATATGGATGTCGCAAAGGCAATATGCCTTGAGTATGCTGCAAAAGTATGGTATGGCTGATTGTAAGCCGATTTGTATGCCTTTAGATCAGAATTTGAAATTGGATACTACATCAAGTGAAGCATTGGAAAAGCTACTATGTACAGGAAAATTGTGGGAAGTCTTATATATCTTACAATTACAAGGCCTGATTTAAGCTACACTGTTGGGCTTGAAAGTCAGTTTATGCAGGTTCCTAGGAAGCCACATTTGGATGCTCTGAGGCACACTCTACGTTATGTGAGTGCTACTTTGGATTATGCATTCTTTTATGAAGCTGGTGTAGATTTGCAGGTTCATGGATACACCGATGCAGATTGGGCTGGTAGTACTCCAGATAGAAGATCTACTAGTGGTTTTCTTTTCTCACTTGGAGGTGCAGCTATTACATGGAGCAGCAAGAAGCAACCCACTGTTGCTTTGTCGAGTACAGAGGCTGAGTATAGAGGTGCTGCAATGGTAGCATGTGAGGCATCATGGGTGGAGATGTTACTTGCAGATTTAGGTGTGGAAGTGCAAAAGCCTATCACTATCTATTGTGATAATCTTAGTAGCATACAGTTAGCACGGAACCCTGTTTTCCATGCTAGAACAAAGCATATCGAGGTACATTATCACTTCATCAGAGAGAAGGTATTAGCAGGTGATATTGATCTTGCTTATGTGAGAACAGATGAGCAGGTTGCTGATATTTTCACCAAAGCACTTGGAGCTGAGAAGTTGAAGAAGTTTCGGAAGATGCTTGGATTACAGGATATGGTGTTGAGCTTGAGGGGGAGTGTTGAGATATCAAGCTCAACACGTGATGATCCAGGATGACACGTACCAGTTTTTCGTTTCTCTGACGTGTATAGTGGTCACGCCGGTATATGTCAGCGATACTTCATTGAGCTTTATTAGATTTATCTACCGAGAGTGATGGCACATTTGTTTCTTGCCAGCTCACTCATTTGCGGACATTAGGTTTTTCCTTATGTACTGGTCTTTATATATTGCACTTGTTGTATTCTTGTTTTTAGGTCATTCTTGTACATTCCTTTTATGTAATAGAAGAAGAAGAAGATCATTCTTCCTTGCCTCAATCTGTGTGTGTGCTTCTCCTTGAGAGTGACAGTGTGTGTGTGAGCTCTCTTCCTTATCTCCTTCCTCGTGACATCCGGCACCGTAGTTGCGTTTAGTTTCCGGTAATCTACACATATTCGTAACTACTTATTCTTTTTGGGCACAATAACAGTTGGTGAGATCCATTCAGCATGCTCTACTAGTATAATGAATCCAACCTTCAATAACCTATCGAGTTCTGCCTTTACCTGTGATGCATAGTTTGGATTCATCTGGTAGCTGGGTTGCTTGATCGGTCTTGCTTCTGGCTTCAGCATGACCCTGTGTTGGTAGATGCGTGGGTCCAGACCTTTCATGTCTTTGTAATCCCATGCAAATACATCAAAAAATTCTTGAAGTAGCTGAATTAAGTTCGCTTGAAATATTTCCGGTAAGTTTTCCTTTATCTTGACAGGACGAGGATGGTCTTCGTCTCCTTAATTATAAGTTACCAATTGATCCTCTAGAACATAGAATTGTCGGGGCTTCTCTGTATCATCAACTGGCTTAAAAATTTGTTGCAATTCAGCGTCATCTGTAGCAGCAGTATCTTCTTTGTTATCTTCTTCTGTTACAGGCATCAGCGTACAAACTGTGGTATTCCAATTATCTACAACATATTGTAGATCCACAGTTCGGTAGATTCTGGAGTTACTACCTCTTCAACAAAGTGGGCCGGAATCGTAACGGAATCTACCAGAGATGTAATACGTTCCACCGGAATATGACCGGAATCACTACTAACGTTCTTTACCTTCTTGTCAACTAGTTTGGACCTTCCCGCGCTTCTACCTCCTGGAGGCGTCCTTAGCAGGTTAGGTACCCAAGACTGTCTGTTCTTTGGATACGTTTCACCGGATTGAGTAATTGGCATGTATCATCTTTTGGTACTAATCGCGTACTAGTAATGTTGATTTACAATCTTCAGTCACGTTTCCACAAGTGGTTTGCAACAATTTGATCTATTGCCACGTTCCCATAGATAAATGGCAATCTTGATAACACTTTTGACATATAAACGGTAATCTTGATAACACTTTTGATAGATAAACGGTAATCTTGATAACACTTTCGACAGATAAACAACAATCTTGATGCCACCTTCCCATAGACGGCGCAAGTGTTTAACGCTTAAACGCGAGACTAACTGTCAAAAATGCATTTAAGCACCTAAGTGGGTTCTTGGGAGTGGTAGGGGTCTGTTAGACAGAGGCCCTGTACTTAGTTCCCAAAATAACCACTTCAGATACAGTAATATACTGATGCTAAGAACTCTATGAAGATTTCAAGACACTTACAGTTCTCGTCGTAGCTCGGCCAACGTGTACCGAATACACTAAGATGCTATATTGCTAAACTTACTAAAGATACCAGAGACAAGAGTGATAATTCAACCTTTACCGAATAGGTACCACAATCCGCTCAACGTCCGAAACATAGAGAATTCAATTATTCATATACACCATACTAAAGATCCAGTACTTAACCCAAGAATCCTTACTGTAGCTTAGCCCTTACCGTAGGATGACATATCTCAATGCTGGAGACAACACTATTCTGCGCAATGTTAGCACACTATCACAGTTTCACAGACTTCGCTAAACAACTGGCAGAACATTCCCAGAACAAGTACTAACACAATACACGTCCCTAACACAGCAATCGCAATAAAGATTCGCAGACGATTCACTTCAAACAACAGTTCGATAACAAATCAATAGAACGAGACATGCTCCAAATTACCCAACCTTGCACACAATAACGTCACTGCTCAGTCACTCAGATGAATCGTAACACTAGATCAAACTCCGAACAAACAAAACAAGACACAGCTGCGCACAGAATACATAGAATACTCAGAAATCAGTTAAACAATGCTACAACAATGCTCGGACAATCACCCAGACGAAAAGTTTGGTGATTCCACGAATCGTCACTCAGCATCTCTTTTCATTGCTTTATATAAAAGATTACAACTGTTATGTAACAGCTTTTCACGTGTGGGAACACAAGATTCAGTTTTACATTTTCCAATTTGGCGGCCGACTAACAGAAGTATACAGCTTGACTTCTCTTTCGGCATCCAAATCTGCTTTATTCTGTTGGGACAGATTGTGTTCCCAACATTCTTGGTGAATGAGGTGCTTCTCATATGGTGCTTCTACTTTGTCTACTTTTTGAATCTTGGAATGATGTGTGAATCGTATGTAGACTCCTGCTCTATCCTGTAGCAATTTATCTTCTGTCGTTTTGCCTTTAGATCATACTAATTCTCCTTGTGCCTTGACTCCTCCTTATTGGTGATTGTCCTTTGAGTACATGACTTAGGAATCCATATTTGTGTTTGGGCCGGCTGAGTAGCTACCACCTTCTTAGGAATCCATACTCGAGCAATTATTTATGGAACGAGGTGTCCAAAATGATGTGTATTTTTATTCTGTCGTTCCCTCTGATGTCGTGAGTAGTTCTGTTGTTGAAGATACGCTTTCACTTGATCTTTTCGAATTCAAGCCTATCTAGTGTAAGGAATGGGGTATATCCTAATGTGTGTTGATTCGTAAGGGTCTTGCTGACTTGTCTCTCTGGTACTCGATTCCTTACTAGGGCTGTTCTTGCATAGTACACTAATCATGTGATTGACTGGATTAGATGATTGTGGGCCATCAGGATTCGTTGTGTCCGCACATGAAGTATTTGACGAAGAGGTTTCCATAGTGTAAGTGAACATACATTTGTCATTGTGCTCATTAAAGTGAGTTCTCGGTTCTACACTTTTGGCTTTGATTGGTCGTTGGTCTAGCATGCTGAATACTTCACAATGTCCTATCTTGGCCGAGATGTATCCTAAGGCCAATTGATTAGTCACTTCGTATTCATATACCCAATCTTGGCCTAACACAAGCTCTTCTAATAAATCCTGGTCATGACATACTAAGAGTTTTTGTTCCATTGTGTTGTTTCCGAGATGTAGTGGTAAGGTAATCTCTCCTATACATTTGGTAATTTTTCCTCCTATTCCAATCAGTTGTGCCTTAGAAGGACGTAACTCTTCCTTGAGTTTCTGGGTCAATGAAAATTTGATACAGCTTATAGCGGCTCTTGTGTCAATGAGAGCATCCACCAAGTGGTACTCTTTCGTTTCAGCACCCAAATTCAAATAAGGTTGCGTCATTTGCTGACCTAGATTTTGAGTGGCTCTCAAATTAGCCATTGGGATGAGTTCCTCTCCTAGTCAATATCTCTCATCTCTCTCTCTCTCATCCACTCCTTTCGTTTCCTAATTCGTTCTAGTGCTTCTTGTCTAGCTTCTTCTTGTATTCTTTCTTCCTCTATATGCCTGTTTTTACCCCTTATTAATCGTGACATTATCTCTTCATTTAATGGTTCTAGATATTTTTTCACTCGACATCTGCTGATATAGTTTGGCAATACGTCTCCCTCCAAGGTTGCTAAACTGATGGCTCCGCTTGTGGACATGCGATTGATGATTAACGGGCCATATCCCCTTTTTTGTAATTTCTTAGCATGTTGTTTCAAAGTATAAACCAAAACTAAATCTCCTTCCTTCAAGTTTTTATCTTTGATATGAGCATCAAAATAGGCTTTCTGTCTCCTTTTTGCAGCATAAATCCCTGCTACCGCTCGTAACCTAGTTTCACGTAACTTCTCTATTTGATCCAATTGAGCTGAGAGTTCATGTCCCTTCCACTCATGAGTTGTTGCTACTCTGAGAGTGGGTATTAAGAAATAAATTGGCAAAATAGCATTTTGTCCATACACTAAGTTAAAAGGAGTAGTTCCTATGGCGGTCTTGTAAGCTACTCGGAATGCCCATAAAGCATGATGTAATTGTTTATCTCAATCGGATCTACCATTGTTAACAATTTTAGTGAGAATTGTGCACAAGATTTTATTTGAACTTTCGGCCTGTCCATTGGCTTGTGGGTGATAGGGGGCTGATTTTTTGTGAATGACCAAGAATTCATTCAGTAAGGCTTCTATTACTTCATTCACAAAATGCGTGCCTCTATCACTCACAATTTCTATCGGTAGTCCAGATCTAGTGAAAAGGTTCTCGAAGAGAAACTTGGCCGTAGTCCTTGCATCATTTTTCTTGGTAGCTTTGGCTTCAACCCATTTGGTCAGATAGTCTGTGGCTACGATCATGTATTCAGCATGGGATCCTTTAGTTGGTGGGCTAATAGGTCGTATGAAATCTATTCCCCATTTTGTGAAAGCTTTTGCACTCATCATGGGTTTCAGTGGCATTTCCTCTCTTCTATTGGGATACTTCGTTCGTTGACAAGTATCACATCGTTGAACATATGTGGCTGCATCCTGATATAGAGTTGGCCACCACATTCCAGCAAAGAGAATCATTTTTGCAGTTTTATCTGCAAAAAAATGTCCTCCTACAACTCCTGTATGTGCCATCTCTAAAACAACAAAATATTTGTCTTCATGAATGCACATTCGTAAATGATTATCTCTTCCTCGTTTAAAGAGTTATTTTCCTATGAGAGCATAGTCCTTGCTTTATTCTACAAGTGCACGTTTCCTTGCTAGAGTGGCTCCTTCTGGGTACTCTTGGGTCTTTAAGAACTTTACTAGAGGCATGCTCCATCTTGGTGCTACGGTGGAGTAGCATAAGTTAGAGTTCTCTTCTGGATTTCGTTCTTGACAAGTTTGGTAGGCGGATACATAGTTATGTGTATCCCTTTGCATGGTTGGCCAATATATGCCTAATCTCTTCAATGTTTGCCATGTTCCGATTGCATTTAAATGAGTTTTCCATTGATTTACATGTGCTTTTTGAAGCCACATCTCTTGTTCCTCTTCTTCTACACATCTCATGAGTAATCCACTTGAGTCTTGGTGATATAGGCTTCCAACAATGATATGGAGGTTTTTCGTCTTCCATAAATCTTGATTTTGGTTTGGTGAGATCCCATGTTTAGGTCCATATGTGAGTATAGGGATCAACTTTTCTACCCATTGGGGACATACTTGGAGATTAAAAAGGTACGTGTCAGGCAGATCATTTGGTACTCCTATGGGTGGTTCTCCATGTGTCATTCTTGATAGGTGATCTGCTCTAATGTGGGTTTTCCCTTTCTTGACTACTACTTCAAAATCAAATTCCATCAACAATAGAAACCATCGTACTAGTTGTCCCGTATTACAAGGCTTATTGACTAAGTACAGTAGGGCTTGATGATCAATGAAGAATTTGAATTTGTTTGCCAATAAGTAGTGTCAAAACTTTTTCACTGTGTATACCATTCCTAGGCCTTCTCTTTCAGTCGTGGTATATTTGCGTTCTGCTTGATTCAATTGTCTACTGGCATAGGCTATAGGGTGATCTAACTTTCCTGTATCTGCGGGTTGAGCTAGCATGCAACCAACGGCAAACTTGGAAGCATCTACGTGAATGTGAAATGGTTTGTTCCAATTAGGTACTCGAAGGATTGGGGTTGAACTCAATCGACTCTTTAATTCATTAAAGGCCTTTTCACATTCTTCAGTCCAGTTAAATTGAGTCAACAATGCATAAAGAGGTCTAGCAATTATGGCATACATATGTATAAATCTTTGATAGTATCCGCAATGTCCCATAAATGCTTGTACTTCTTTAGCAGTCTTTAGTCTCGGTAAGTCCAGAATTACTTTGATCTTGTCTTCATCAATTGAGATTCCATTCTAAGAGACAATATGTCCTAATATCTTTCCTTGTCAAACCATGAAGACACATTTTTCTGGGTTGAGGCATACTCTATATTGTGGACATTTGGCAAAGATCCTTCCTAGTTCTGGGATATGCTCTGATCGTATAGCTGAATAAGTGCATAAATCATCCACGTATACCTCCTTACTCTTTCTCACGAACTCCTTGAATACATGGCACATCAATCTTTAGAAAGTGGCTAGGGCATTGGTTAGGCTGAAAGGCATAACCCTAAAAGCGTATACTCCCCATTCAGTTGCAAAGGCTGTTTTATGTTGGTCCTCAGGAGCAATGGCTACTTGATTATAACGTGAAAAGCCGTCCAAGAAACTATAAACTTCCTTCCCTACAACTCTTTCCAAAAGATGATCCGTGATGGGTAATGGGTAACTATCTCTTATGGTGGCAGCATTTACCTTTTTCAGGTTAATGCATACTCTTAACTTACCATTCTTTTTCGGCACGACCACCAAGGGTGACATCCATTCCGTATGTTCAATCTCATAAATGAACCCAACATCTAACAACTTATCTATTTCTTCTTTGATCTTTGCTGAGTAAACATCATTATATGTGTATGGTCTTTGTTTGGAAGGTTTAGCTTCAGATGTCATTGGGAGTCATCACAATACTAAACTTTGATTTTATAGATTCATTCGTGTTAAATTCTATTTCTTTAATTCGCTCTTCATATTTCCTAAACTGTTCCTCAATCATTTCGTTCATTTTAGTTTCTTGTGCACAGATATATGGACTAAACTTGTGCAGATAGTGAATGCTCAAGCTCAGACAACAAGACAACCTTTCTGTTCAATGTGTGTGTGAAACAATGCAAAATTCAAATAACTTGAAGTGCTGGTACCTGGAAATCTCTGTCCGATGTCGAGCTTCCCGTCTATCTTCTCAAGGAGTGGGTGACACGTCGAGGATCACCAGGCAACCGCCTCGCTTCACGTCGGGTTCAGGTGTCGGGAAGAAGGAGGTCGTGGCAGGAAGCCGGTGCGTGGGGTTGGATCAGGCCCCTCTCTGGTGCGCCGTTCCCGCTGTCCTGCGAGCGGCGTCTATGCGCTGGGCACCTCGCCTGTGCTCTCCGGAGCGTGCACGATCCTCGTAGGGTCCCTTGCCCCTTGGAAGTGTCGAGACATGGGACCATGGGCATCGGAAAGAGACGATTGGATACCGTAGTGATACACGGAATGCAGATGAAGCCAACGATACAACGAAAAATGAAACTAAAGTACTCCAATAAAAATGAGTGATACAAACAGGCCGCTACAGTGCGGGCCGATGATACAATAAAACCGCTACAGTGCGGTGCGATGATACAATATGAAAGCCGCCGCTACAGTGCGGGCCCGCTAGTGTATACTAGACCCCTCGTTACAGTGCGAGAAATCGCCTAAGGGATTCAGCTTCGGTCTTCACAGTCCAGGCTTTTCTTCCAACTTTACTTTGGTCCATTCTTTTCTTCAAGTATCCTCCGCAATGGCCTTCCTTCTCTTTACTTCAGATAATCAAAAACTGCATAAACCTGGAGAAGACAATCCACAAAGGCAATCCACAGGATGGGGTACTCTTTTCTTCAATCTTCAATCACTTGATATACTTCATAAACCTGGAGAAGCGTTCCACAAGAAAGACCACAGGGTGGGGATCATGTTAGTACTTTCTAAAATACATTCTTAGTAAAAAAAAACATAAGTGTAACTCTTCATAGCAATCAGAAATATCAAGAAGGTCTTTGGGAAAGATAGGTTTTTAAGCATTTGTTCAATGTCATCTTTAAATTCGAGACGCAATTTATTATTTTGAACCTGTCAATCTATCATAACATTGATGCTTATTGTAGAGCCCTAACCGGTTGAAACTAAAGGTACAAAGTATTTTTCCTCTTAAGGTTCAAAGGTTGAATCTAAATCTTAAGGTGCAAAAGTAAAAGAATTAAAAGGAAAAGTGAAGGAGGAAGGCCGCGTACGAAAAGGTGGAAATAGGCCGCCCAATCAAAATTTTATTTTAAAAGTCACTCTTGTTCTAAAGTCACTACAAGACAAAGTAGCGAATTGTTGAGGACCAGTTCAAAAAGACAATCTTGGGACATTGAAAGGACACCAAGATTGTATTGCAGTTAGAGTGCGCGAACCGGCGGACTCTCAAACAAAAGGAAGGACAAAGGCTATTCTTAGAGATCGAGAGTTAGGAGCAAGAGAGAGCTTCAGAGGAGCAAGAGAGGAAGTAAGAAGAGCCTCCAGTGTGCTGACGACATTCAAGAGTGCAAGAGGTGCCAAGAGGAAAGTGTGCAGAGAAGAGAGAAGGCGGGCTGGATTCCAAGAGTTCCAAGGGCTATTGCGTGCGTGCGCAGTGATACCAATTCCTTAGCTTGGCGGAAGCTTAGTGCAAGGTGTGCACAAGGGAAGCGGGAAGCAAGTGAAGGATTGGTGCTCGAGAGGCCGCCGCTAGACGACTTGAGATAATTGATCTTCAGTAATTAATACTCTCTGAAGTGGTATTTAGTCATTGATTCGACTGTGCGCAGTCATTGTAATTGTTGAAGGATAATTAATATTCAAGGTCTCCCAGAGTATTCCTTTGCAGAAGTTCTCACTGTTATTCCATTTTTATCATCTCTTTTGTCTCCTACAAACCCTCAAACTCCTTCTTGTCCCCGAATCCCCAACAAATTTGGCACGCCCGGTGGGACATCCAAGGAGCTTTGAGCATAGGAGACCATATATTGCCATTGAAGGACAACATTCCAGTGTCGACAACATTACTCCAGTGGGCCAAAAGGTACATCCTTTTATCAAGTGTCTCATTTTTAGTGGACTATGAATAGCTCATGACCGCGACCCGGTCACAAACCTTGAGAATCAAGTGCAAGCAGACAAGAAGAAAGACGAACCGAAGATCATCAAGTCCACTTTCATCGACTTCATCGGTAGGAAGCATGGCAGGGCAGGTGGACCTAGAAAACTTGCTCTCCAGGTTAAACATAAACTTCCCCTCCTTCAGAGGTTTAGCCCATGAGGACCCAGATGAGCACATTCGACGATTTCTTTCATTATGTAAGACTAGGGGACTAATGGGTAGGGAAGATGCTTTCTTGATACTCTTCCCCGCCACATTGGAGGGTCTGGCAGACAAGTGGTTCAGTCAGTTTGCCGAAAATCACTTTACCTCTTGGGATATGATGAAAGAGGCCTTTAAGAATCAATTTCAGCATGGCAACACGGCTGAAATCATTATAGAAGAATTGGAAAACTTGAAGTTGGGTCCAGGAGAGAAGTTCCCCGAATTCGTGACCAGGGCAAAAGCATTAATGGCCAAATTACCGGATCCACCACACGACTTCTTTGTCAAGAAGTGGTTAGCCAAACCTTTACCTGTGGTCACCCAATGCAAAATAAAAGAGTTGGTGCTACCTACGGCTTCTGTTGAGGAATTCATCAACACGGCCACCCGCTTGGAACAAATAAGGCACCAGTATGGTACAACGTCTTCCCAACTATCATATGGTACAGAACTGGAGGACCCAGTGAGCCAGTTAAGAAGGGAATTGGAAGGCTTGAAGAGGAATAAGCCCTATACAGAGGAGGAGACTACTGTAGCTCAGCTGAGAAGAGAGATTGAAGCCCTCAAGCTCCAAAAGGAAGAGGAAGCCCAAGCAGAGGAACTAGCTCAGCTGAGGCAGGAGTTGCAAGAACTAAAAGGAGGCGGCATTAAGAACGGACTATGGTGCTCCATGTGCAGTAAGCAAGGACATATAGTAAGTGAATGTCCTTTGCTAAATGTGACTTGTCAATTATGCAGGAAGATTGGGCATGAGGCCCATGAATGCCAATCAAGGGGGATACCGACAACGACATACTGGACACAAGGCGGGCTCTTGCCACCAGCAAATGTAATGGCAGCAGCAACAAACCAAGGTAATAACTATAATCCTAGACCAAGAACTAACCTTGCAAATGGGCCTAGAAGGCCAATTATTTGCTTTAGATGTGGAGAATGTGGGCACTACCAATCTAGATGCACCCTGCCGGAAAATGCACCCCCTTGCGGAAATTGTCCAGAGGCCAGAGATCATTATACAAACTGTTGTCCTAAGAATCAAGCCTCTACTTCCGGACCCCATCTCCAAATGATCTCTGTATTCAAGGAGGAGATATTGCCTCAGGTAAATGAACCCTCACCATCCACTAGAGTGGTACAATTAGAAGAACTCGAATCTTTTGCAGTACAGACAAGAAGCAAGGGAACAGCAAAAGTGGTAGAAAATCAAGAATTGACAATTAAGGAGTTGAACAAAGACAGAGTTGCAATGGAAGACAAAGATACTACAGGTGCAGACACAAACCACAAAGAATGTCTCACAGGCACCGGAGATGCCATTGGGCATGCCTTCAAGAGGGCTCAAGAAGAGTTTAGCAAAGCAAATGAAGCTCACTTCCTTAAAGAATCAGAGGCTTCAAAGCTACTCAAGTCTATTAAGAAGGAGGTTAGTATTCTTGATTTAATAAAGATGGATGGGAAATTCAGGTCAGAATTATTGTAGATAATTGATGAAGCTTCTACGACAAGCTTAGTGGCTAAGACTGCTATCTTACATCAAGGGATAATTAGGGGGGAAGCACCCCTTACAGATTATAAAAGCCCTCGGCTTACAATATCAATCAAGGGCCATGAATTTCAAGGTGTTATTGTAGATGGTGGTTCTGGCATTAATTTGATGCCTGAACATACCATGAAAAGGATTGGACTCCACCCTTCAAGACCTGCAAATTTCACGGTCACTTTGGCAGATCAGAGCAAAGTAAGGCCCTTAGGGGTAATCCCAAAAGTTCCACTTGAAGTACAAGGTAATCTATTTATCCTGGATTTTGTGGTTTTAAGATTGCCCCAGGTTGAAGGAGGATTTCCTCTTTTAATTGGAAGACCTTGGCTGAGGCATGCCAGTGTCATTCATGATTGGGGTAAGGACACCATGTGGGTACAAAAGAAAGGGCAGGAGCTGACACAAATTCATTTAGAAGAAGGCCGAGACAATCAAGGAAACACTAGTATGATGCAAACAGTGAGCATTTGCATGGAAACAGAAGCGGAGGATCAACCCCAAATAGATTTTGAGGAAGAAGAAGATATTTTAAGTTGGCTTCATGCCGGCAACTCTTCTTCTTGTTTTGGAATTTTTCTTGATAATCCTGGTACATTTGGAGGCTATGATGAAGACAAAGGAAAGGTCCAGGTTGATGGATTGGGAGAGCCCATCACTGACCACAGAAGGGGCAGGAAGATACCCCTCAAATACAAATTGGAGGAGGATGTGTCAGCATCAGATAACGAAGTTTCTCAAGCTAAAAACAAGGTAAAAAATTCTGAGGTTGAATGTTCTTTCCCAATTCAAGAAATCCCTGCAGGATGGATGCAGGACAAGGAGGAAAACATCGAAGTTCAAAATACACCTGCTTATGAAGCAATGCACGAAAAGCTAGTAGAAGAAGACAAGGAAGCAGATGCACAAGAAGATAATCTGGTAACAAGAAATCCGGTTCAAGAAGTACATTTATGCACCCAAAACAATAATCAACCAGTTCTAGTGGCCACTTGGTTGTGGAGCCACACAAAGCTCCTGGAAAAGGTAAAATCATTCTTAACCCAGTATGCAGATGTTTTTGCCTGGCATTATAAGGACTTAGAAGGAGTGCCTGCATCTTATGGAGAGCACAGAATTCCTCTGGTTGAGGGAGCCAGACCCATCAGAGGAAGGAGTTATAGACTCAATCCAAAGTATGCCGAAGCTGTCTATGTGGAAATCCAAAAGATGGAAGATGCAGGAATCATCATTCCTGTGGAACACTCAGAGTGGCTCTCGCCTATGGTTATAGTACCAAAGAAGAATACTAATAAAATCAGAATTTGTGTGGACTTTAGAGCTCTCAACAAGGTAACCATTCCAGACGGGTTCCCTATGCCTTTTGCAGAACAGGTCATTGAAGAAGTGGCGGGACATGCACTATATAGTTTTATGGATGGCTTCAGTGGCTATAATCAAATATCAATACACCCAGAGGATCGTGAAAAGACTGCTTTTATCACACCGTGGGGAACGTATGTGTATGTAAAAATGCCATTTGGGCTAAGAAATGCTCCAGCCACATTTAACAGAACGGTCAATCTCATTTTTGGCCCCTTATTGCTGGAATCACTTAGAATCTTCATGGATGATTTCTCTTCATTTTCAGGACCAACACTTGAGACAGCTGCAGAATATTTTCCAAAGATGCAGAGAAACCAAGTTAAAGCTCAATCCAAATAAATGTCACTTCCTTGTGACAGAAGGAACCCTCTTAGGACATGTGGTATCCGCTAAAGGTATGGCCCCAGATCCTGACAAAATTCTCTCTATATTAAAGTTACCTAAACCCAAAACTCCTAAAGAGATCCAGAGTTTTTTGGGGCACACCGGTTATCATAGAAGGTTTATAAAAATGTATGCAGAGATAGCTAGACCTCTGACTAGACTCACAGGTAAAGAAGTACCTTTCAAATGGGAAGAAGAGGAGGAAAAAGCATATCAGACATTAAGGTCACGGCTAGTGTGTGCTCCTATCCTGGTCACCCCGGAATGGTCAAAAATCTTTCATATACATGTCGATGCCAGTGCATATGCAGTGGGAGCAGTTCTAACTCAACCCAGTGAAGAATTTAAAATGGACAGGCCAATTCAATATGCCAGTAGAATCTTGACCAAGGCTGAAAGAAATTACAGTACTACCGAAAGGGAAGCACTAGCAATGGTCTTTGCAGTTCAAAAATTCCGCCATTACTTATTGGGGGTAAAATTTATTATTATATCAGATCACCAACCTCTCAAGTACTTACTCAACAAACCACATGCTACTGGTAGAATATGGAGGTGGTTACTGTTATTCCAAGAGTTCGATTTCTCGGTAATCCATAAGCCAGGAAGAGAAAATGTGATGGCAGATCACTTGTCCAGAATCAATAGGAAGGATCAAACCAGTGGTATCAATGATGATTTCCCTGATGCGCACTTGTTTGCTATACAACCTAAAGGATGGTATGATGATATCAAGCAGTTCATTAATACTGGAGTGTATCCAGAAAGTGCTAGTGCTGTACTAAGGAAGAGGCTGCTTATCAAGAGTAGACCATATACTTTCATTGAGGGTAAACTCTACAGACAAGGCAAGGATGACAGGATGAGGAAATGCTTAGAGGAAGATGAAGTGAGGGAAATACTGCAATTTGCACATGAAGGAACAGGTGGTGGGCACCTTCCAGGGCATACCATGAGCCAGAGAATACTAGATGCTGGTCTATGGTGGCCTACACTCTTTAGGGATGCAGAGAATTGGAGAAAAACATGTGATGTGTGCCAGAGGTGTGGACCTAAACCCACCAAGCAAAGACATCACCCTTTGGTAGTTTCCACTTCTTGGCAGCCCTTTGAGAAGTGGGGGTTAGACTTTGTTGGGCCTATATACCCTCCGGCACTTCCAAAAAGGGAAAAGTACTTACTGATAGCCACGGACTACGCAACAAAATGGGCTGAAGCTATTGCATCAACGGATTGCTCTGCACAAACAGTGGCTGACTTTCTGTATTGTAACATCATTTGCAGATTTGGATGCCCGCTGGAAATCTGTACCGATCAGGGTACTCATTTTGTTAACAAAATATTGCAGGAAATTTCCAACAGGTATTGCATTTTACACAGGACTTCTTGTGCATACTACCCACGAGCTAATGGACAAGCCGAGTCAACAAACAAAGTATTAATTTCAATGTTACGAAAAGAATGCATGTTGCAGCCGACCTCTTGGGGACGGGCCTATCTGGGTACATTATGGGCATACAGACTAGCCTATAAAGAGACTGGGTATTCCCCCTTTCAATTAGTTTATGGCTTGGTTCCTATTGAACCATTTGAATTTATCAGAGGCTCTATAAGAACGGAAAGACTAGAGAAAAATGGGATGGAAGTTTCAGCAAGACTGACGGCTTTGCATAAACTGGAAGAATCGAGAATTTTAGCATCCAAACAGTTAGAGAAACTGCAATTACACAGGAAGGAGACTCATGACAAAAATCTATGGCAAAACAATTTGAAGCCTGGAGATTTAGCCCTGCTACACAGACCACAAATTTCTAATCAAAACAAAGGGAAATGGATCCCTCACTGGGAAGGCCCTTTTCGCATTACGAAGATGCTGCAGTGGGGGGCAGTGCAATTGAAAACACTCGATGGCAACACCCTACCTTTAGTTAACATTTCCAGACTCAAGGCTTATTATCAAGTATCATAAACATTGCATTTTCCTTTATCTTGTTGGTTTTGCATTGTTTTAATAAGTAGTAATAATCAAAATTTTGGGCGTAGTTTTTTATGAAAATAAAAAAAAATAAAATTTAGGCGCACGTTTTTTTTTTTTTTGATTTTTTTTTTTTTTCATTGAAAATGAAAAATTTTGGCGCAAGTTTTCTTCTCCATCAAAAATTCAAGAAATTCATCACTTCATAAAAAGAAATTCATCACTTGAATGGCTCATAGTTTTGCTAAGTAACTTTCAGTTTTGCCCTTTCCTTTGTTTGTCTCTCGGATGGATGAGATTAACATTGTCATCTCCTCTCTTTTTGATCACCTTTTTATGCTAGTCTGCTCCTTCTTGAGAGGTGCTCCCTCATTCGAACCAGCTATATAATATGGCCTCTTTTTTCATTCTTGCTTCACCATCCTCAGGAATTCCGTTCTTATTTTCAGTGCCAAGTTGTGCTAGGGAGGAAAGAAGGAGAGCATTTCACACCCCCTCACCCTCAATCCCCCTCAACAATCCCCACTCTCCCAACCTCTACGTTCCACCTCCCCCCCTCTTCGTCACCCTTCGACACCCCCCCTCCTCACACCCCTCTTCAACCCCTCTCTCCGACCCTCCACAACCCACCCCCCGGCGGCACCCACCAATCCCCCTCTCCCACCCTCTCCGTTCCACCTCCCCCCTTGTCATCACCCTTCGACACCCCCCCTCATCACACCCTCTTCAACCCCTCTCTCCGACCCTCCACAACCCACCCCCCCTATCTCAACAGCGCCCCCTCCCCCCCCTCCCGACACCGCTCAACCCCACCCCCCCCTCTCAAAACAACCCCGCGCCCCCCCCCTCCCGACGGCTCCACCCAACCCCCCTCTCAACAGCGCCCCCTCCCCCCCCTCCCGACCCCGATCGACACCCCAACCCCCCCCTCTCCATAAGACTCACACACCCCCCCCCTATCTCAACAGCGCCCCCTCCCCCACCTCTCGACACCGCTCAACCCCACCCCCCCTCTCAAAACAACCCCGCGCCCCCCCCTCCCGACACGGCTCCACCCAACCCCCCTCTCAACAGCGCCCCCTCCCCCCCCTCCCGACCCGGATCGACACCCCACTCCCCCCCCTCTCCATAATACTCACACACCCCCCCCTATCTCAACAGCGCCCCCTCCCCCACCTCTGGACACCGCTCAACCCCACCCCCCCCTCTCAAAACAACCCCGCCCCCCCCTCCCGACACGGCTCCACCCAACCCCCCTCTCAACAGCGCCCCCTCCCCCCCCTCCCGACCCGGATCGACACCCCACTCCCCCCCCTCTCCATAATACTCACACACCCCCCCCCTATCTCAACAGCGCCCCCTCCCCCCCCTTTCGACACCGCTCAACCCCACCCCCCCCTCTCAAAACGACCCCGCCCCCCCCCCCTCCCGCCACGGCTCCACCCAACCCCCCTCTCAACAGCGCCCCCTCCCCCCCCTCCCGACCCCGATCGACACCCCACTCCTCCCCCTCTCCATAATACTCACACACCCCCCCCTATCTCAACAGCGCCCCATCCCCCCCTCCCGACACCGCTCAACCCCACCCCCCCCTCTCAAAACAACCCCGCGCCCCCCCCCTCCCGCCACGGCTCCACCCAACCCCCCTCTCAACAGCGCCCCCTCCCCCCCCTCCCGACACCGC
This sequence comes from Ceratopteris richardii, assembly GCA_020310875.1. Taxonomy (NCBI): domain Eukaryota; kingdom Viridiplantae; phylum Streptophyta; class Polypodiopsida; order Polypodiales; family Pteridaceae; genus Ceratopteris; species Ceratopteris richardii. The sequence goes on from CM035413.1 coordinate 153,756,798, forward strand.
TCAACCCCACCCCCCCCTCTCAAAACAACCCCGCGCCCCCCCTCCCGACGGCTCCACCCAACCCCCCTCTCAACAGCGCCCCCTCCCGACCCCGATCGACACCCCACTCCCCCCCCTCTCCATATTACACACACACCCCCCCCTATCTCAACAGCGCCCCCTCCCCCCCTCCCGACACTGCTCAACCCTACCCCCCCCTCTCAAAACAACCCCGCGCCCCCCCCCCTCCCGACACGGCTCCACCCAACCCCCCTCTCAACAGCGCCCCCTTCCCCCCCTCCCGACCCCGATCGACACCCCACTCCCCCCCCCTCTCCATAATACTCACACACCCCCCCTATCTCAACAGCGCCCCCTCCCCCCCCCTCCCGACACCGCTCAACCCCACCCCCCCCTCTCAAAACAACCCCGCGCCCCCCCCTCCCGACGGCTCCACCCAACCCCCCTCTCAACAGCGCCCCCTCCCCCCCCCTCCCGACCCCGATCGACACCCCACTCCCCCCCCTCTCCATAATACTCACACACCCCCCCCTATCTCAACAGCGCCCCCACCCCCCCCTCCCGACACCGCTCAACCCACCCCCCCATCTCAATACAAACCCGCACCCCCCCCCCCTCCCGACACGGCTCCACCCAACCCCCCCCTCAACAGCGCCCCCTCCCCCCCCCTCCCGACCTCTCAATGGCACTCCCTCAACGAATCGGCCCGATTGCTCAAAGAAGAGCGAGATCATTATCGCGATATGGCCGACTCTGCGATGAAAGCCTTAGAAGATCTTCAGAATCGCTCCAACTTAGGGCTTTGTGCTAATGCTGCATGCAGACGTATCCGCAGGGAAAGGGATCACCTTAGACAATGCCTTAGTTCGCTACAGCTTACGATCGAACAAGCTTCTGCTCCTCTGCCCCCCTCTCCCTCAACCTCGGCTGACAATCTCACTCAACCTCCACAATAAATTGACCTCCTCAGTCTAAATAAATTGCTCATCCCATCATAAAACATTGCTCTTAGATTCCAGTATCCCTTTGCCAATAATTACCTCATAATTTTGCTTTCTCATCATTCTTGTCGGGTGCATTATATTTTTTTTCTTCTCAATAAGATACACACCCTTTAAATTTTTTCTTGCCTACGTCATTTTCATCCCTGTGTCTTTGCAATTTCTCAATACAACGAAAAATGAAGCCAACGATACAACGAAAAATGAAACTAAAGTACTCCAATAAAAATGAGTGATACAAACAGGCCGCTACAGTGCGGGCCGATGATACAATAAAACCGCTACAGTGCGGTGCGATGATAAAATATGAAAGCCGCCGCTACAGTGCGGGCCCGCTAGTGTATACTAGACCCCTCGTTACAGTGCGAGAAATCGCCTAAGGGATTCAGCTTCGGTCTTCACAGTCCAGGCTTTTCTTCCAACTTTACTTTGGTCCATTCTTTTCTTCAAGTATCCTCCGCAATGGCCTTCCTTCTCTTTACTTCAGATAATCAAAAACTGCATAAACCTGGAGAAGACAATCCACAAAGGCAATCCACAGGATGGGGTACTCTTTTCTTCAATCTTCAATCACTTGATATACTTCATAAACCTGGAGAAGCGTTCCACAAGAAAGACCACAGGGTGGGGATCATGTTAGTACTTTCTAAAATACATTCTTAGTAAAAAAAAACATAAGTGTAACTCTTCATAGCAATCAGAAATATCAAGAAGGTCTTTGGGAAAGATAGGTTTTTAAGCATTTGTTCAATGTCATCTTTAAATTCGAGACGCAATTTATTATTTTGAACCTGTCAATCTATCATAACATTGATGCTTATTGTAGAGCCCTAACCGGTTGAAACTAAAGGTACAAAGTATTTTTCCTCTTAAGGTTCAAAGGTTGAATCTAAATCTTAAGGTGCAAAAGTAAAAGAATTAAAAGGAAAAGTGAAGGAGGAAGGCCGCGTACGAAAAGGTGGAAATAGGCCGCCCAATCAAAATTTTATTTTAAAAGTCACTCTTGTTCTAAAGTCACTACAAGACAAAGTAGCGAATTGTTGAGGACCAGTTCAAAAAGACAATCTTGGGACATTGAAAGGACACCAAGATTGTATTGCAGTTAGAGTGCGCGAACCGGCGGACTCTCAAACAAAAGGAAGGACAAAGGCTATTCTTAGAGATCGAGAGTTAGGAGCAAGAGAGAGCTTCAGAGGAGCAAGAGAGGAAGTAAGAAGAGCCTCCAGTGTGCTGACGACATTCAAGAGTGCAAGAGGTGCCAAGAGGAAAGTGTGCAGAGAAGAGAGAAGGCGGGCTGGATTCCAAGAGTTCCAAGGGCTATTGCGTGCGTGCGCAGTGATACCAATTCCTTAGCTTGGCGGAAGCTTAGTGCAAGGTGTGCACAAGGGAAGCGGGAAGCAAGTGAAGGATTGGTGCTCGAGAGGCCGCCGCTAGACGACTTGAGATAATTGATCTTCAGTAATTAATACTCTCTGAAGTGGTATTTAGTCATTGATTCGACTGTGCGCAGTCATTGTAATTGTTGAAGGATAATTAATATTCAAGGTCTCCCAGAGTATTCCTTTGCAGAAGTTCTCACTGTTATTCCATTTTTATCATCTCTTTTGTCTCCTACAAACCCTCAAACTCCTTCTTGTCACACATGAACGAGTACTGGTTATACGAGTGTTTGTATGCAAGTGAATGTAAAAATACATGAGCAGGTGCACATATATGAGAGAGCCAAAGCCTTTCTCTCTTTCTACATCGTTGATCCTCCCTTTTTGCGAAATGTTATCTATCAGCCCACCTCTCCTTATAGCTCACTTGACAGCAGCCCTTGCAATTGATAATGGCTCCCTAGGAAGAATCACCGATTCATTTTGCCTGCCCAAGAAATCCTCGATATGCTCTGTTGGTATATTGTAACTTGATGCTACAAGATCGATGTCCAATCCATTGCGAAATGGAGGACATCAATTTGTATACAGATACAAAGGAGCAATTCTTTGATACTAACAGATGAAGAGTCAGACATAATGCTCTGTTGATAAGACTGATTCATGACACTCCATGTGTCGCCTTGCTAATCACTCTGCTCAGCTTCAACTCTACACTCCGATGTGAAGCTACCTGTAAGTCTATCCTCACCTCCAAAACTTTCGGCTTGGGAATTGACCGTCAGATGGATTCATGATTCTGCACTCCTCTCTCTCTCTCTCCATCAACAGAGCGTGCGTGTCGCCTTATTGATATCTCGTCCCTCTACTGTCGCCGACATACTCGTTCTCTGTAGTTCTCTCTCTAGCGCACAGTGTAAGAGCAGCGCTAACTCTGCCTCTCTCCGACCACGCGTGAGCTGTGCAGTGATCCTCTCTCTTCATCACCTCTAACGTGGGCCAAGTCCACTGATTCAAAATATCTCTCTCTTCCACATCTACAACACCGCCCATCTGTGTCGGTGGATCTCTCTCTAGCTCTCAGCAAAGATGACATCAACATACGCAAGTAACATCAAAAGCCTTGACGAACGACAACCATGTGCTCTTTGCACAACCCTATCTTTTGCACCATTCAGGTCATGCATTTCCAAAGTATGCATTAATACAGGGCCACATTACATGGCCGTGCATAGACACATTTGAGATTCCAACCCACAAGAGCACATTGACATATGTCAACTATTTTTTCTAACACTAACATCTGTCTTCTTGTTTGTGACATTGTTAAAAAGACGGAGAGAAAAGAAGAAAGAAAAAAGAGCTTGTTCCTAGGTTTGGCTCATGGAACATGAATGAGACATGATTATGTGAAGGTGGAACGGTTGATTACTGGGCATTTATCAGTTTGGATAGAAGTGTGTCTCGGCTAGCAGATGATATTATTGTGGCCTTATCTGGTAGATGTCAAGCACCTGGCATGAACATGGCATACACAACTATTGTTTCCCCTTACCATGGTAGGAGGGAAGAGCTTGAAGGTCCACAACTTGAGCGATGATTAACTACTGTATGTACGAGAGCATCCAAGGAGATATCTACAAGGGGTAGTTTGGTACCCTGAAAATCCTTTTTTGTATACTAGGTGAGAAGACTCCTGCTTATGGTGAGATAAAGAGTATATGTGAAACTAAGCTTGGTGTAGTTACCCAATGTTTTTGTCAAGGAATATAAAGAAATTCAATTCTCAGTATTTGGCAAATGTTGCTTTGAAAAGAGGAGACATGAGTGGACCATCAGCATGAACATTTATCGATAATGTTCCATCACAAACGTCGGGTGTACAACACGAAGATATAAACATCGATTGACCCTTCACCATGGTAAGTATCTTTACTTTGGCAACACCATAACCATGATAGATTAGGAAACCTCTTTGTCAGCATAACCTTAAGCACTTAGCTCAAGAACCCCAATTTTTGCACCATACTTCTTCCAATGCATTTTCCAAGTAAGCATGCATAGGGCTACATTACAAGGCCATGCACAAGGCACATATTTTCCTCAATCTGCACAAACACACTTACCCATCATTCATTATGGGTTATGAGTACTTGGCATGACTGCTATGAACACCATCTTTGAAAGATCTAGAGGACATCAATGGAGACTCACAACAACACATTCATACTGGAATCCAAGGAAGAAGCACATACCAAGGGACTAAAACTTGCAGAGGCTTGTAGTGACAAATGAAGAATAGGATAACCAACCCTGCCACATTTGGAAGATAGATGGCTCTTATTCCTACCGAATGGACACTACCTCTCAAAGCACTACCTGGAAGAACCATTACAACAAGGGTCTGTCAGGGATGAAAGACTCGAGAGGGGGGAGTGTTGGAAATCAAGGTCAAGCACAAAGCACAGAAGTGCATCAAAGACGTGGACGTACAAGAAGAGAGAGAAGGTAGGGAGCTCCAAGAAGTACATGTCAAATTTTCAGAAGAATCCCCTACGAAAACAGTGATTTTCATCACTAAAAACCATTGTAAATACCATTTTCTATTTTTGTAACTCCATTTTGTTCAAGTTGAGGAGTCCTTGAGCTTGAGGAGTATTAGAAGTATCATCCTACCAATTTTCATAATTTGTAGACTTTGTTTGAGCCCTCAAATAATCCATGGAACCTAATTTTTAACTAGGCTGGACACTAGGTTTGGGCAGGGCCAAAACTAGTCAAAAAACTATAAAAGAGCTAGACACCTCATTTTTGAGGTTGGTCTTTTAGAGATTGAAGCCTTGTAAGAGAGTTACTTGGCAATAGAAAGCTTTCCATTGTTCCTCTCTTTGCTCTGACTGTGTGTGCATGTGTGTGTATGTGTGTGCATGCTTGTGTGCTTTCACTCACACACTTGTGCCTTCACTCGCTCTTGATCTTCATACTAGTCCTCACGTCTCTACGGATTGACAAGTAAAGGAGGTGGTGCTTACGCGTGAGCTACATATGCTGTTGTGCGAAGAGTCTGATCGTGTGATGGGATATGATGATGATGATGATGATGAAGATATTTTCAAATTAAATGCAGGAAAGACAACCCTTCTCAGAGCACAGCTCATGCATCAACCAGTAAGGCAAGCTTGAATTACACAGCATCATCCATGTGTGATTTTTTTGCCCCACCCTCACCTAAGGATAAAACTACGAAAGATACTACTATGGGAGATGTTCAACACACCATGATGGTGGACAATCAACAGGAATTTGTCACTAAGACAACACAAAATGATAATGTTGCTCAGACCAGTCATCAGACTATGCAGGAAGCAATGGCTGCAACTACCGTACACCAAGAATCACAGCCGAACAAGGTTGATTCAACTACGCTGTGGGAGTGAATGGTGACAACTGGCGGATCACTTCAGTTGTCTCACTAACGGCGCACACAGGGTGACTATGCAGAACAAGTATAAGTTTTCCTACGGTCCGTAGGGCAAAGCATTTTTATATCTTTCTACTGCATCAAAATAGGATAGTAAGATTAATTTCTCACTAACTACTTGATCTTTAATGGTTTTAGTTATGTTTAAATTGTCTTGAGAATTATCAATGTTTCTAACTACAGATGGTGGAAAAAGATCTTCACTATCTTTGGTACTAGGTGGAACAAAGGAAATTAATGGCAATGATCTACATAAACTACAATCAAATTCTCTTGTATGCAAAGTTTCTTCTACTATCTTATCTTTAACTACCTCTTTAATTTCTTCAATTGGACTAGGAAATAAAATTTCAAAGGTAGATGTAGGTAAAAAGGAACTACTTGATGAAGCCTCTTTAGACATAAAAGAAGAAAATGAAACTAGATTAATGATAGATTTCCTATACAAAGCTATAAGATTCTGTTCATAAAAATGATATCCTATACAAGTTAAACAATAGATTTTAACTAAGAAAATTCTTTCACACTTCAAATCTTCAGTTCTTCAATAGGTCTATAGATCATCTGAAAAATCACATGAGAAATATTAGTATGCTTTTATAAAACATTAACACTCATTTAAAACTTAACATATTTAAAAAAACTTAGTTTAACATAAGATAATTAACTTTTCTTAAACACACATATATATATAAGTACATTCATTTATTTTAACATACACATTGCAATAAAATAACTCATTTATACATTACATCATATAATTCACATAGCTTAGTACACATACATATTCATACATTTTACATATGCTAACATGCATCACATGCATACTAACATACATGCATGACATAACATACACTAACATAAATGAACATACATACATACATGCACATGCACACATACTTGCATGAACATGCAAAACTTACATGCATACATGCACATGCATAAATGAACATGCATACATGACATACACACATGCATAAATAATTTACGCTAACACACATATATTCCATTCCTATCTTGAACTTTTATATACTAGCATACATATATGAGCAAGCATGCACTAACATACATATGCATGAAGATACATACACATACATACATACATGCACTTAAATACAAACATGATATTCAAACAAAATCATATGCTTACATGCACATGCATTAATGAACATGCAAACATGCACATGCACTAATAACCATGCATAAACATACATGCACTAACATGCAACAAGCAAACATGCATGACATACACTAATGTTGGGGGATTCTTAGACAAGAAGGAGTTTGAGGGTTTGTAGGAGAAAATGAAAGGAGCAGAAGAGGAAATACACCTTGGAAGCTTCTGCCGATTGATTACAGTAAGACAATTACAATGTTTGAAGCAAAATACAAGCCAATACTTCTGTGCACAATCACACAGAGTGCTCAATTACAAAATACCCAATATCCCAAAGTCTTCTTGCCACCGGCCTCCTCTGCACCAGACCTCCACCTGCTTCAAGCTTATCCTTGTGCACACCTTGCACCAAGCTTCCACAAAGGGGGAGGAGTGAATACCTTCTGTGGGCACGCGCACACTGCAATGAGACCTTGAGATCCTTGGGGGAGTATAGCTTAGCACTCTCTGCACAAATCCTTAGTCACTCTCCATGCACCTTGCACGTCCACTTGTCTGTGTCGCACTCTGGTGACTCTTGCCCTTCTCTCTCTTACTTCCCTTAGACTATGCTTCTCTTGCTTACTCTAAGATTGGTCCAAGAATAGACCTTGCCTTGATTTGAGTGTGTCAATCATGTACGCTCCTAACTGCAATGGTATTTTGGTGCTCACTTTGATGTCCCAAGATTTTCTTCACAAGTGGCAGCCAACGACTCACTATTTTGTCCTGTAGTGACTTTAGACTAAAACAAAAAATTTTAATGGGGGGACCATACTTTCACCTATGCGTACGCTGCCGATTCACATACCTTCACATTTCCTTTTAAGTCTTCACTTTTGCACATAAGAGGGGGTTCACTTGAACCTTCCAAAACACTTTAAAACACACTTTGAACCTTAGGGAAATTAGAGAAAATACCTCTACAACCTACAACCCACTTTCTCCAATTTACGCTTTGTGGACAATTAATTGTGCACTACCTGTGCACTCTGACACCTGCATTTTAGCACTTTGACTTTGCACCTATTGACTTTGACCTTGACCTTGTTGACTTTGACCAATTGACTTTTGATCTTTTGACTTTGACTGTAGTTGACTTTGACCAACATGACTTTTATGGGCTCAATAGTTGCCCACCACCTAATGTGCTCTCCGTCCCGGAGAGCTACAACCAAACTCTGAGCATATATAGGACACCATGATAATGGAGCTGCAAAACTTCAAAAAGACACGAGAGCAGCCACCCAATCCATCCAGAGCAGCGGAGAAAGCACTAGAGAGTAAACAACAATGTGTGGGGGGGTCGGGGTGGGGAAGGGGGGGAGGGGGAAAGAAGGTTGCGATGCGGGGTGGCGGGGTGTGGAAGAGGGGTGGGAAAAATAGCAAAGAGGGAGACAGAAGTAGAGGGGGGAGTGGCAATGAAAAAAAAAAAAAAACAAAATTACCCAACCAGAGAGAGACCAACCTGTACACAGACATAGTAATAAAACAACCACCAAGCAACCAGAGATGCACAAGGAACACCCAATGAACACCAAACCAGAATATCATATAGAAAAGCAGAAAATACAAGGAAACCACTACTATCCATGGTAAGGACATGAAATGCCAACGAATGGCAAATAGCTGCCTAGCAGAAAGTACATGATGAGCCAAGCAGTGGCAAGGGAACCAAAAGGATATACGCATCCGACGAACTGAGCCTCAACAACAAAAGGAGGCCAGGGTAGACCAAAAGAAACTAAGGAAACCCATGGTGAAGGAAGACCTAGAGCCTAGTGGAGAGACACAGGACAAAAATCATAGCTAGGGTATCGACGGAGAAGGGGGCCTATCCCTAGGTGGAACATCATCCCGAGGTATAGGTAAGTCTGGTGAGGCTAGTGGAATGATGGCGGCCTCCTCAGTCCATGCAGCAATCCTCCTCCTATATCAGCGTAGGTGATCGCGCTCTCGTCGGACCAAACGACATGCAAGACAATCACAAATGTCTAAGGATGCGTGCAGGCAGATCTCCATAAGAGCACGAGTCGCGGCATCGGCCTTATCTCGATATCAGTCTCTCTCCTGCTGCATGGCCCGCCACGCCTCGCGCGACATCTGCCACTGAGCCGCTGCAGCAACACGAATGCTATCGATCATCCGAGCATACTGCTGATGTAGCGCAGCTATCGCGGATACAGAATCAAGGGAGAGACGGGCAGCATCGGCTCCATCACTCGCTACTACGCTCGCATCACGAAGTAGGCCCAAGAAAGGTGGATCATCGTCGAGGCTATCAGGGATGGAAGGTTGCGAGGTGGATGGTGGTGGGGGTGGGGCCGGAGTAGGGATGGAAGGCTGCGAGGTGGGTGGAGGTGGGGGTGGGGCCGGAGTAGGGATGGAAGGCTGCGAGGTGGGTGGTGGTCGGGGTGGGGCCGGAGTAGACTGGGGGTAAGTGGGAGAAGCCTAAGGTGACGGATGAGGATGGGAGGTTGAGGCAGACTCAATGGAGATGGCAGGAGATGGAGGAGGCTGTGAGGCACTGGCCGGGGAGGGTGACGGAATGGTGGGGGCAAGGGCAGAGGTGGGAAAAGAATCCATCAACCGGGTACAGACTCTCCAAGCTGGAGGGGGAGTGGAGGCTGCCATGGAAGGGGGTGGCTGCGGAAGAGGGCTAGGGGCTGAGGGCAATACGATGGTCGGCTGAGGGGGGGGTGGAGGGAATGCGCAATAGAATGTGTAAGATGAGTAGGTTCAAGACAATGGCTGGAAGCTATGGTGTGTGTACCAGGCAGATGGAATAGCCAAGCTAAAACCGGGGTAGAATAAACGGAGAAGGAACGAGTGCCGTGATGGGGGGCATCATGGAATCGTCGGGAGCGAAGTAGGAATGATTGGAACATGAGTGTGCCATAGGGAAAAGGGCGGTCATGTAAAAAACAGAAAAGAGGGTCAGCTATATGGATGTCGTGTAATGGAAGGTCCGAGGAGGGACTACGAAATAAGAAGAGGAAAATGAATGAATGAAGGATGGCGAGCTGGTACTGTGTGGGCATGGCATCAATGCTATATGATGATATGCAAAAAGCGATGGTATCTTCCCGAGATAACCCCAAGTAGAGTGTCGGTGGAGCATGAAACGAAGAGAGGCTCGAACCTATGCCTGCAGCTACGACTGCGGGGATCAGCGAACTAGATGGAAAATGAGGGAAGTCAAGTAGTGATGTGCGAATATCGGACCCCTCTACCTCGGAGAAGAGGAGGGAGGCCAGTCGCCAGAGACCTGCATGACCGAGGCAACCCTCGGGAAGGAGATCGATGAGCGGGATGGGAGGCAAAGCGAAATGCAAGCAGAGGGAGAGGGTCAAAGATGGGTCTCTATGGTCAACGATGGATGACGACGGTAGACAAGGAACAATAGAGGTGGAATGGCTACCGGAGTTGCGGGCGGGGTGGCCACTAGAACCATCTGAGTGCGACGGCACGGCCGTGGTAGCTGCAACAGGAAGGTGAAGACCAAGGGGAATGGTCTCGGGGCTATACAACGAGGAACCGGAGAGGGAGGAGCATGGAAGTGAAACCGCAAAAGGCTGACTACCATGGAAATGGGTAGGGATGGAAGGGGTAGTATGGCGTGGAAACAGTGTGCTAGGGATGGAGTGGGCCATGGAGGGGAGGGGGCCCCTAGGGGCGGGATGTAGTGTGGCGACAGGGACGGATGGTGTGGAGGCCAGAGGGGCGGACCGGGATGAGGGCATATGAGGTAGGGGGCCTACCTCGGGATGGAGAGGACCGAAAGCTAAGGCAGAAGGAGCAAGTTCTCAGTATGCCTCGGTAGCCATGGATGAATCCTACTGGGGAGCGGAAGATCCCATAGATGCAGATCGAGAACGCAGTCACAAAAGCACTGCAACCACATAGAGCAAGGATCTATGAAGGGGACTCTATAGCGAACATGTTTAAAACAACGGAAAAACATCCAAACTGATAGAAAATAATCCAAAATATGGATTCGGCATGCTCAAATACCCTAAAAACGAATGTTTAAATGGCCAAAACGGAGTACTGCATGATTGATTACAAGAGGATATTAACAAAATAAAATGTAAGAGAAAATAAAAAAAAAAGAAAGAATAACCAAAATAAAAATAAAAGAATTATATATTAAAAAAAAAAAGAAAAACAGATATACAATACGTAATTGAAATATGCACAAAATAAAAATAAAAATAAAAATAAAAATAAAAATAAAAATAAATGGTAAAAAATAAATAAATAAATAAATATATATATATATATATATATATATATATATATATATATATATATATATATATATATAAAAGATTAAATTAAAAAGAAAATAAAACAAAGAAAAATACATGGGAATGAGCCGAGCTGCTACGTGGGTGTGAAGAAGGGGTTACTAGCTTATATAGGTGTGGGGGGGGGGGGGGGTATTTCTTTTTTTTTTTTTTAATGCCTCAACCCGAAATCTTGGGGGGCTGTTTTTGTTTTTTGGGAAAATAACCCAAAAAAATAGAAAAAAGGAAGGAAAAATCCAAAAAAATGCCAAAAAATTGCCAAAAAATTAAGTAAAAATTCTCATGAAATTTTCTACAAGGCTAGGCCCCATTTCTTTCCTCAAACCACATAGAGCCTCCTTTTATTCCTCTTATTTGGCAAGAAAACTACATCGGAAAGGGATAAAAAATGCTAGAAAAATGCTAAAATTTCTAGAAAAATTTCCAAAAAATACCCAAAAGTCTTTTGTTTGCAGAGGTTATGAAATGCCTTCGAGGTTTGCTAAAAACACCAGGAGCAAGAATCAAATTGCTAAAGAAAACTACTAAAACTGAGCAAAATGAGATGAGAAAGCTATGTACAACCTGGACAGATTTTGCAGTTCTAGGTGATCCATACTTCTTCAAGTGTGTTGATGATAGGCCTTGAGCTTGGATATGTTGACAGTGGCAGTTGTGTATGAAGATGAGGTCTATGGAGAAGAACTAACATGCCTGCTTCAATGTTGTTGTTCCACAGATGTTGATCATGTACCTCCTTCCTCTTCATCTGAGTCTCTATCAATTGTTTTGTTGCTAGTAGACGAATCTCCTCCACTTTATGTAGTGCTCCGAGCCTCTGATAGACATCACAATCCTTCTTGCCCTGCATGAATGCTATCTTAGGTGATCCATGTAAAAATTCAAAGGGCTCAATGGGCAATATGCCATAAACTAGTTGGAATGGAGAATATCCTGTGGCCTCTTTATAGGCTAACATGTATGCCCATAGGGTACCTTGATAAGCAATGCCCCAGGAAGTGGGCTGTAACATACACTCCTTTCTTAACATTGAGATTAAAACCTTATTTGTCGATTCAGCCTGTCCATTGGCTCTTGGATAGTAAGCACAAGAGGTCCTATGGAGAATTCTATACCTGTTGAAAATTTCCTGCAGGACCTTATTAACAAAATGGGTACCTTGACCTGTACAAATTTCAAGTGGGCATCCAAACCTGCAAATGATGCTACTATAAATGAAATCAACAACAGTTTGGGCAGTGCAGTCGGGGGAGGCAATAGCTTCAGCCCACTTTGTCGCATAATCTGTAGCTATCAAGAGATATTTCTCTCTTTTTGGAATCACGGGAGGGTAGATGGGCCCTACAAAATCGAGCCCCCACTTCTCAAATGGTTGCCAGGAAGTGGAAACAATCAAGGGACTATGCCTCTGCTTTGTTGGCTTAGGTCCACACCTCTCGCAAACGTCACATGCCTTTCCCCATTCATCTGCATCCTTAAATAGTGTAGGCCACCATAAACCAGCATCTAGTATCCTCTGACTCATAATATGCCCTAGAACGTGCCCACCACCTGTTCCTTCATGTGCAGAGTGAAGGGCTTCCCTCACTTCTTCTTCTTCCAAACACTTCCTAAACCTGTCATCCTTGCCCTGTCTATACAATTTATCTTCAATGAAGGTATATGGTCTACTCTTGATTAGCAGTCTCTTCTTTTGCACAGCACTAGCCTTTTCTGGATACAACCCAGTTTTAATGAAATTTTTGATATCATAATACCAACCTTGAGCTTGTACAACAAACAGATGAGCATCTGGAAATCATCATTTATTCCACTAGTTTGATTCATCATATTGTTTCTGGATAGGTGATCCGCCATAACATTATCTTTACCTGGTCTATGGACTACAGAAAAATCAAACTCTTGGAACAACAATAACCACCTCCATATTCTACCAGTGGCTTGTGGTTTGTTGAGTAGGTATTTTAGTGGTTGGTGATCTGTTATAATAATAAATTTTACCCCTAGTAAGTAATGATGGAATTTTTGGACAGCAAAGACCATTGCTAGGGCTTCCCTTTCTGTAATACTGTAATTCCTTTCAGCCTTGGTCAAGATTCTACTGGCATATTGAATTGGTCTGTCCACTTTAAATTCTTCACTGGGTTGGTTCAAAACTGCCCCCACTGCATAGGCACTGGCATCTACATGTATATGAAAGATTTTTGACCACCCAGGTGTGATCAAAATAGGAGCAGACACTAAACTTGACCGTAATGTTTGATATGCTTTTTCCTCCTCTTCTTCCCATTTAAAAGGTACTTCCTTACCTGTAAGTCTAGCCAGTGGTCTCGCTATCTCTGCATACATTTTTATAAATCCTCTATGGTATCCAGTATGCCCCAAGAAACTCTGAATCTCTTTAGGGGATTTAGGTTTAGGCAACTTTAATATAGAAATGATTTTGTCAAGATCTGGGGCCATACCTTTAGCCGACACCACATGTCCAAAGAGAGTTCCTTCTGACACAAGGAAATGACATTTGTTTGGATTGAGCTTTAGCTTAGTCTCCCTGCATCTTTTGAAAACATTCTGCAGCTGCCTCAAGTGATGGTCCAAACAATCTAGAGGAGTTTCTTTGTGAGAACCTGAAAACGAAGAGAATTCATCCATGAAGATTCTAAGTGATTCCAGTAATAGGGGGCCAAAAATGAGATTGACCGTTCTGTTAAAGGTGGCTGGACCATTTCTGAGCCCAAATGGCATTTTTACATACACATATGTTCCCCAAGGTGTGAGAAAAGCAGTCTTTTCACGATCCTGTGGGTGTACTGATATTTGATTATAGCCACTAAATCCATCCATAAAGCTATATAATGCATGCCCAACCACTTCTTCAATGACCTGCTCTGCAAAAGGCATTGGGAACCCATCTGGAATGGTCGCCTTGTTGAGTGCTCTAAAGTCAACACAAATTCTGATTTTATTAGTATTCTTCTTTGGTACTATAACCATAGGTGAGAGCCACTCTGAGTGTTCTACAGGAATGATGACTCCTACATCCTCCATCTTCTGTATTTCCACATAGACAGCTTCAGCATATTTTGGATTAAGTCTATAACTCTTCCCTCTTATGGGTTTGGATCCATCAACCAGAGGGATTTTGTGCTCTCCATAAGTTGCAGGCACTCCTTCTAAGTCTTTATAATGCCAGGCAAGAACATCTGTATAATGGGTCAAGAATGATTTTACCTTTTCAAGGAGCCCTGGGTGATTCCACAACCAAGTGGCCACCAAAACTGGCTGATTATTGTCTTGAGTGCCTAATTGTATTTCTTGGACAGGATTTCTCTCTACCATATTATCTTCGTGCTCATCTTCTTCCTTTTCTTCTTCTACTAGCTTTTCGTGCATTGCTTCATAAGCAGGTGTATTTTGGACTTCAATGTGTTCCTCCTTGTCCTGCATCCATCCTGCAGGGATTTTTTGAATTGGGAAAGAACATTCTTCACTAGAATTTTTTACCTTGCCCTTAGCTTTAGTAACCTCTTTATCTGTGGTTGTCATATCCTCCTCCAAGTTATATTTGAGGGGTGTCTTCCTGCCCCTTCTGTGGTCTGTGATGGGCTCTCCCAATCCATCAACTTGGACTTTTTCCTTATCTTCATCATAACCTTCAATCGTGCAAGAATTATTAAGAAAAATTCCAAAACAAGAGGAAGAGTTGCCTGCTTGGAGCCAATTTAGAATATCCTCTTCTTCCTCAAAATCTATTTGGGGTTGATCCTCCAATTCTGTTTCCATGCATATGCCAACTGTTTGCATCATGCTAGTGTTTCCTTGATTATCTGGGCCCTCTTCTAAATGAATCTGTGTCAGCTCTTGCCCTTTCTTTTGTACCCACATAGTGTCCTTGCCCCAATCATGAATGACACTTGCATGCCTCAGCCATGGTCGTCCAATTAAGAGGGGAAATCCTCCTTCAACCTGGGGCAATCTTAAAACCACAAAATCCAAAATGAATAGATTACCTGTACTTCAAGTGGAACTTTTGGGATCACTCCCAAGGGCCTTACTTTGCTCTGATCTGCCAAAGTAACAGTGAACTTTGCAGGCCTTGAAGGGTGGAGTCCAATCTTTTCCATTGTATGTTCAAGCATCAAGTTAATGCCAGAACCACCATCCACAATAACTCCTTGAAATTCATGACCCTTGATAGATACTGTCAGCCAAGGACTCTTATAATCTGTAAGGGGTGCCAATTCCTCTGCCTGGGCCTCCTCCTCCTTTTGGAGCTTTAGTGCTTCAATCTCCCTTCTCAACTGAGCAACAACATTCTCCTCCTCTTTGTAGGGCTTATTTCTTTTTAAGCCCTCCAGCTCTTTCCTTAGCTGTATCACTGGATCCTCCATTTCTGTACCATATGTTGGTTGGGAAGAAGTTGCTCCATACTGGCACCTTATCTGCTCCAAGCGTGTGGCTGTGCTCATGAACTCCTCTATGGAGGCTGTAGGTAACACTAATTCCTTTATTTCACAAACTCTGGGAACTTTTCTCCTGGACCTAATCTTAAATTTTCTAGCTCTTCTATAATAATCTCCGCAGTGTTGCCATGCTAGAACTGATTTTTAAAAGCATCTTTCATCACATCCCAAGTGGTAAAATGGTTTTCAGCAAACTGGTTGAACCACTTATCAGCTAATTCCTCTAATGTGGCAGGGAAGAGAATAAAAAAGGCATCCTCCTTACCCATTAGGCCTCTAGTCTTACATAGTGCCAAGAACCTTCTAATGTGTTCATCCGGATCCTCCTGAGCTAGGCCTTTGAAAGAAGGAAACTTTATATTTAATCTAGAGAGTAAAGTTTCCAAGTCTACCTGACCCGCCATGCTCTTGACTGATGATGTTGAAGATAGTGGACTGGGGGACCTTCTAACAACCTTCCTTCTTGTCTGCTTGCAGGTGACCCTCAATGTTTGGGACTGGGTTGCGGTCATGAGCAGCTCATAGCCCACTGAATATGAGACACTTGATAAGAATATTTACCTTTTGTTTGATGAAGTAGCACTGTGGTTCTGTCGACACTTGATCTCTTCTATGCTTTGCACTTGGTTTCTCCTAAGCTTAAATCTCCTTGGAAGTCCCACCCGGCATGCCAAATTTTGTTGGGGGATTCTTAGACAAGGAGTTTGAGGGTTTGTAGGAGAAAATGAAAGGACCAGAAGAGGAAATACACCTTGGAAGCTTCTGCCGATTGATTACAGTCAGACAATTACAATGTTTGAAGCAAAATACAAGCCAATACTTATGTGCACAATCACACAGAGTGCTCAATTACAAAATACCCAATATCCCAAAATCTTCTTGCCACCGGCCTCCTTTGCACCAGACCTCCACCTGCTTCAAGCTTATCCTTGTGCACACCTTGCACCAAGCTTCCACAAAGGGGGAGGAGTGAATACCTTCTGTCGGCACGCGCACATTGCAATGAGACCTTGAGATCCTTGGGGGAGTATAGCTTAGCACTCTCTGCACAAATCCTTAGTCACTCTCCATGCACCTTGCACTTCCACTTCTCTACGTCGCACTCTAGTGACTCTTGCCCTTCTCTCTCTTGCTTCCCTTAGACTATACTTCTCTTGCTTACTGTAAGATTGGTCCAAGAATAGACCTTGCCTTGATTTGAGTGTGTCGATCACGTACGCTCCTAACTGCAATGGTATCTTGGTGCTCACTTTGATGTCCCAAGATTGTCTTCACAAGTGGCAGCCAACGACTCACTATTTTGTCCTGTAGTAACTTTAGACTAAAACCAAAAATTTTAATGGGAAGACCATACTTTCACCTGTGCGTACACTGCCGCTTCACATACCTTCACATTTCCTTTTAAGTCTTCACTTTTGCACATAAGAGGGGGTTCACCTAAACCTTCCAAAACACTTTAAAACACACTTTGAACCTTAGGGAAATTAGAGAAAATACCTCTGCAACCATCAACCCACTTTCTCCAATTTACCCTTTGTGCACAATTAATTGTGCACTACCTCTGCACTCTGACACCTGCATTTTAGCACTTTGACTTTGCACATGTTGACTTTGACCTTGACCTTATTGACTTTGACAAGTTGAATTTGACCAGTTGAATTTTGATCTTTTGACTTTGACTGTAGTTGACTTTGACCAACATGACTTTTATGGGCTCAACAACTAACATCTCTAACATGCACTAACATGCGTAACATGCACTAACATACCTAACATGCACTAACACCTAACATGGGTTCATGCACTAACAACTAACATGCACTAACATACCTAACATGCACTAACACCTAACATGGGTTCATGCACTAACAACTAACATGCACTAACATCTAACATGGGTTCATGCACTAACAACTAACATGCACTAACATGGGTACAACAATTACTAAACATCTTCAATAAGTTTCTATCAAACTAAGGTTTGAAGAAGCTTGGCTAAAGGGTAAGATAAGGAAAGGATAAGTGAAGATAGAATAGGGTAAATATTTGGATAGGGTATTCCTTCTTTTTGCTAACCTGTGAACACAAAAGAAACATTAGGATAACAAATCATACATTTAATATGTAATTCATCTAATTAATTAAACATACACAGATATATAAATACTTAAATATATATACTTATATTTAAACCAATACATGTAAGACATAAATATTCACATATAAATATTCATGAACGCACATACATAAATAAATACTTATATATCATCCTTCAAAAATCTATTTCATATATTTTTTTAACATATAATTAATAATACTATTTATTTATTACGAAAAGTAAACATATTAAATCTCAGTACATAAACATGAAAAAGAAGTAAGATGTATAATATAAAATAAGAATAAACAAAAATTCTCTCATTCTCTCTCTCTCTCTGCGTCAGTCACATCCGCCCATTGTTGGTTGCAGAGAGAAGAGATGGAGGAAGAAAGGACAAAAGAAAAGAATTAAAAAAGAAAAACTAAAAATAAACAAAAATAAAAAAACATTTAATACTCTCTTTTCTATCTCCTTCTCTCTCTCTCTTTCTCTCTTCGTCGATGCTTGCTGCAAGGAGGGGAAGAGAGGAAAGAATAAATACAAAAGGAAACTAAACAAAAAGGAAAAATAATATAATAAAGAATAATCATTACTTTCTCCTCTCTCTCTCTGTTGCGCTCGCAGTTCTGCTGTGGCGCTGGCAGAGAGGGAGAGGGAGAAAGAGAAGGGGAAATTTAAATGAATGGAGAAAAGGATAGTACTGAAGTAAGGGAAAAAGAAGAGGAAAAAGGAAGAAAAAATACAGTGAGGAAATAAATAAGAGAAAAAAATCAACAATGCCTCACTTTCTCTGCAACATCAAAAAATAAAAAGTAAAAAAAAAATTGCTTTCAATAGAATAAATGACAAAAGCAAGAGAGATGGCCTTCTCTCTCCTTCAGTCAGAGGACAGTCATAGAAATGTGTGCATAAATGACTATAGTATAGAGCAAAGAAAATAGAGTACCTGAAAAATCACATGAGCTTGTGAGTACGTACTTCCTCTTTATATAGATGAGAGTAGCCCACCATAGGCCACGTTTTCCCTTAGATAACTGATCCATGCAGCCTACTTCAACTCCACATATCCGAACAAGAATTTAGGTGTAGATTTTCCTCTATTTGTTTTCCCAAAAATACAACCATTCAATTAAATATATACAAGACCATAGATTTTAGATTTAAATACAACCTTTCACTTCTTTTTTATTTATTTAATTACTTTAGAATAAATACAAACCTTTAGAATAAATTAAATTAAACCCATCAATTATTTTAAATGTATACATAACCTTAGTGTTAAAATATCAATTAATATTTAACATATTTAATTAACCATTTATAAATAAAATATTTGGGAAGGTTTCATTTAATATATTTTATCCTATTTATAAACTTATTTAATGACTAAAACCTTCTTAACTAATCTATTAGCCATAGGTTTACCCTTCAAATAACTTCAAACCATGTTAAATAACCCCAACTAACCCTTAAACTAATCTTCTAACCATCCATAATCCTCTAGATTTGATAAATAACCCTTAATTAACCTTGAAACTAAGCGTGAACCCTATAAAACATGTGCAAAACCTACATTTAACCTTTAAATACCCTTGCATTTGTTAAATAAACCCTTGACAAACCCTTGATTTTTCATCTATACCCTTAGTAATATTAAAAAAAACCTAGATAAATAATTCCCATCTTGATATTGAACATCAAACTTCTTATCGTGCAAATTAAAATCAAACATTATTCATTAATCTTTTAATTTTTGTAATATTTTAAGATTAATAAATTCTTTCCGACAACGCCTCCATCTCCTGACAGTAACACTACGGAGAATCCGATGTCGTTGAGATTTTCTCTGCTCTCTCATTCATGAAGGCCTATAGGAAACACATTCGGTGAAGGTAGCTTGAATTCCCTGAGAAGTCCAAGATGCATCAAAGATGTCAAAGGGATTTCACATGCAAACTTTGGAAGAAATCAAGCAAATCTAGGGTAGTGGTCAAAGCTGGTCAAAGTTTAGAAATTACGGCAAAAATTTCAATGTCTCCAAATCACCTGAAAATTCATGTACTTCTAAAGCCTATCAAAGCCAGTCTATAGCCCGAATTTCACATGAAAATGGATTTTCTAGCACATTGATATGCCATGTGCATTTTGTAAAAAATGTAATTTTTTCACTTAGACCCTACAAAATGTTGTATAGGAATTTTTGTTAGCCATATGGTTTGACATGTATAAAGATCATATGAGGCTACATATTTGTACAAATTTTCAAGGCTATCAGAGCTTCCTAGACACCTTAATGCCACCTTGCAAACTTCCAAAAGTAGGCAAACTTGTATAAGGGAGATTCGGATGGGAGAAAATGGGAAAAAAACAGAGAATATGAAGAGGGAAGAAGATGGTGATGATGGTGAAGATGAAGAAGGAGAAAAACTCAGAAACTGAACTGAAAATTGTGATTTTTTACCTTCCAATGTCGCTACTCTACGTCTTACCGTCACACGCTCGTCCTCCAAGCTCTCTCCCCGGCAACGGCGCCAAAATTTGGTGTCACTCTAGTACAATGGTGAGTACCAACGTGAGGAGATACACCTCATAAATGTCAATCCGTGGAGACGTGAGGACCGGTATGAAGACCGTGAGCAAGTGATGGCACAAGTGTGTGAGTGAAAGCACACAAGCATGCACACACATACACACACACGCGCACAAAGTAAGAGCAAGGAGTGGAACAATGGAAGATCTTCGATTATACAAGAGCTCTCTTACAAAGCTGAAATCTACAACAAGCTAACCTCAAAAATGAGCTCTCCAGCCCTTTTTATAGTTTTTGAGTGGTTTTGGCCCTGTCCAGACCTAGTGTCCGGCCTAGTTAAAAAATAGGTTCCAGGGCTTATTTGGGGGCTCAAACGGAGTCTAAAAATTATGAAAGTTGGTAGGATGGTAGTTCTAATACTCCTCAAGCTCGAGGACTCCTTGGCTTGAACAAAATGGAGTTACAAAAATGGAAAATGGTATTTACAATGGTTTTTAGTGATAATAATCACTATTTTTATAGGGATTTCATCTGAAAATTTGACAGGTGCTTCTTGGAGCTCCCTACTAGCTCCTTCTTCTTGTGTGTCCACTTCTTTGATGCGCTTCCATGCTTTGTCCTTGACCTTGAGCTTCAACACAAAGTTTCTCCAAAAATAATAGGTTATCTTATCCAAATTGATGCCAGCACTGATCTTATAGTCTAGATCAGCCCCTAATCCAATGGTGGAGAATGAAGGCACCTATTTTCCCCCCCTTTGCCCTAGATGTCATGTAAAGAACCAATCTTAGCCATCCATTTGATAAATCCAATGGCTGTAATGAAAAGCACTTGATCTTAGCGTTGAGAGTTGATTTCTCTAGATTCAAGGGCCCAAATTCATTCAAAAAAACTATATAAACCCCCCTCCAAAATCCTAGAAGATCATTATTAGGCATCCATAGGGACCTTGCTAGCACATGGTTTCCTTGAGACGATCAACCTCAGTTGAGTGTGTCATGATCCACGGTGGGCTAGTAAGAGCATAGTTCCTAGATTCAATTTTAATTTAGGCTTCCACTCTAGGATAGGCTCATAAAACAAGTTTCTCTATCTTTTCTCACCCTCAGTGGAGCATGTGAGTGAGTTAGAGCTGGTTTTATGAGCCTTAGACTTCTTTAGAAACACATTACAATCCTAGAAAGACATAGGGTCAATGAAGTGGAACATATCCTCTTACATGTGACATTCGGTTGAATTGTCATGGTGAGAGGGTCCTGCGGAACACCTTAGACTAGTAGAATGCTTATCTTGACGTTTCACAACATTCATGTATATCTATGTCATAACAATATCTTATAATTCATGTCTCTTGTATCTTGTCTCTTAGTCTCTTATATGTTTTTACATTTTTCCTCTATCTTTTTCTATGTGTGAGAAGGCTCCGCAGTCATGTGTTGAACTAGTGAGGATGATTCATTGAGGTTGAGAGAAAAAGTTTCTATTCATTTTTACATCATGAACCACATGCATTCATACCACCCACAAAAACCCATGCATATGATTCAGTTTTGAAAGTGTATAAGAAGCTCCATTCTTGGGCCATTCTTCCTTTCAAAAATTGATTCATGTGTGTTGTGTTCTTTTTGTTCTCATCATGCATGCATCCACGAGAACCCATGCTTATGAATTGATTTTTGAAAGTGTATAAGAAGCTCCATTCATGAACCATTCTTCGTTTCAAAAGTTGATTCAAATGTGTGGTTTTGTTTTTGTTCTCATCATGCATACATCCATATGTTCCCCTTTCATAATTAAATCATGACATCTCTCCTCCCCATACCCAACTTCATCTTCACCTTCACATTTTATCACAAAGACCTTCCAACACTCACTAGCTTCATACGCTTTGCATGTGTGGTGATCGGACCCAATCCACCCGAATTGCCATCACCTCCACATTTGAACCCGATTTGAAACGCTTTGTGGCATTTGCTTCTGATCTTGTTGGAAGGTTGTGATCCATATCCTTTGTTTCATATTTTTCATCCTCATCATATCATCATCATCATTCTTGAGTGATGCACTATATTTCTCAAAATATCGTGCACATCTTCGTCAAGAAGTAAACACATTTGTGAGAGATCTAGAACATCGTGTATCACTTGCTTATTCACATAAGATGGAGGAAGGATTCAAATCCCTTATTGTTGAGAAACAAGGCCAAATAATAGTCTCTTCCATGTTGAGAGAGAAGGGAAAATTCAATGGCATCAACATTACAAGCTACTTAGATTTGTTTGAAGAGCAAGCCATGATTTTTGGTCTTCTCGAAGATCTTTTGATATCATACTTTGAATGAATTGCTGATAGCTCTATCATAAAACATATCACTCAATATGATAGTCTTCCTTGGAGTGACTTTAGAAAGGAGATGCTCAAAGAATTCTATCTTGAAGATTATAGCCAACATAATCGGGATGGATTCTTATGATGGATCAATTCCCCAAACCTAGTAGCTCTATTACTCACTTACAAAATGAGTATATTAGACGCTATGAAAAACTTCCTGATGAGGATAAGATAACTTTGGAACCTGATCTTGTGATGAATTTTCTTAAGATTCTTCATCTTGAAACTTGTAGGGAAGTTGAACGGTGATTAGAAGAGCCAGATAAGCGCTATGCTCTAACTGACAATTGGCAAAAAGTGCATAAAGTAGTAGAGGTTGTATCCCATAGACATAAAAAACAACCCATGCTTTATGAGCAAACTAGTCTTCCTCAAGCTAGCCTTCCACAAACTAAGGAGCAAGTTAGAGAAAAATCCCATGCTATGTTTTTTGACTCTACTCTTATTCCTCAAATGATGGAACCTAGTCAAGGCTTTAAAGTAGAGCCAAATAAAAGTGTAGTTGAACAATCTCAAGTGGAAATTCTACTAAGAAAATGGAAAGTCTTACTGCTACACAATCCAATTCGGCCAAGACTATAGATGCTTTACTGTTGGAGTTAGACGTCTGCGGAAGCACGCGAACAGCACAAGGAAGAAGAAGAAGCTTGGAGCACAACACACAAGACTGAATGTATTACTAGAGAATGTACAAAGATAAGTAGCCCATTAGGGCAATAGGCGTATATACAAGCCGGGGGAAAAAAACCTCCTAAAGAGGGAAAAAAGTACCCCGGCGGTCCTAGAGTGTTCACACACATCACTACCTAAATATATCAACAAATCCCCCCTGGGAGTGATGCGGTGAACAAGGAGCTGGCACTCATGCATAAGGAAGTGCCAAGCTATGTGGAAATCACTCCACAAAAGGAAGTAAGCCCAAAGCTTTGCGGAAAGCTTCAAACTTCTCCCTAGGTAGAGCCTTTGTGAAAAGGTCTGCAATGTTCTCCTGCGTGGGCACATATGCCAAGCTGATCTCCCCAGTAGAGAACCTCTCCCTGAGATAGTGATAATGCACCTCAATGTGCTTAGTGCGAGCATGGAACACATGGTTCCTCGCAACTGCCAATGCGCTCTGACTGTCAGTGAAGATGGTGGTGGCAGAAGGTTGGCCAACACCCAAATCAGCCATAAGGCATCTGAGCCACATACACTCAACAGTCGCTGTGAAAGCTGCCCTATACTCAGCCTCACAACTAGAAGTGGCCATAGTAGGCTGCTTCTTGCTCAACCAAGATATACATGAGCTACCAAGCATGAACCAAAAGCCACTGGTGGACACACGAGTGTCATAGCAACCAGCCCAATCTGAGTCAGAAAAAGCATGTAAATCTGGCGGTAGTGATCCCCCCTTGGGATAAAAAAACCCAAGTAGCCGAGTACCACTCAAGTAGTGAAAGATGCGCTTAACTGCCTTCCAATGCGTGACTCCTGGGCAATGCATAAACCTGCTCATCTGTGAGGCAGCAAACTGAATATCTGGCCGAGTAATGCATAAGTAAATCAAGCATCCAACAGCCTGCTGATAGAGAACAACATCAAATGCATCTCCAGCATCATGAAGACTCAATCGTAAACCTGTCTCCATAGGAGTGGCAATAGGCTTACAGTCTTCAAGGCCAAAACGCTGCAATAATGTGTCAATATATTTTGTTTGACACAAATCCATTCCACCATCAACTTGCATAAAGTGAATGCCCAAATAGTGATGCAAATGCCGCAAATCAGACATCTCAAATGAGGCATGCAAATCAGCCTTGAAATCAGCAATATGCTTCTCAATAGGACGAGTGAGCAGCATGTCATCTACATAGACAACAATGATCAGAAGCACATCATTAGCATGCTTAACATATAAGGTGCTTTCAGTTGGACTGTTCTCAAAACCATGTGCAATCAGATAGGCATGTATCTTCTCATACCAAGCACGTGGTGCTTGCTTTAAACCATATAACGCCTTCTTTAACCTGCACACTTGGTTTTCAGGCCCTTTCTACACAAAGCCACGGGGCTGAAAAACATACACTTCTTCATGCAAGTCACCATTCAGAAATGCTGTTTTAATGTCCAACTGATGTATATTCCAACCATGATGGGCTGCAAGTGCACAAATGCTCTGAACAGTAGTCATACAGCATGTAGGTGCAAAGGTCTCATCAAAATCAATGCCTCTTTGCTGCGCATAACCCTTTGCAACAAGCCTAGCCTTATACCTGTCAACTGTACCATCAGGTTTATGCTTTAGCTTGTATACCCACTTAGTGCCAATGGCCTTCTTGCCAGGAGGCAAGTCACATAAAGACCATGTACCATTCTTCATTATAGCATCATATTCAGATTGCATAGCAGCCATCCAATTTTCTGAATTTTGTGCTTCATCAAAAGAAACAGGCTCATTCTCATCACAGAGACTAGATGCAACCATAGCATAGCAATCTGATGCAAAGGAGGCACTATGAGAGCCTAAACGAGTACGATATGACAAAGGTGCATCTAATTTGCTGTCACGCAAAGTCTGCACCAACCATTTTGGCATAGTTTTTTCCTGCTCAATATCAGCTCTCTCATCAGCAAGTGCATCATGTAAATCTGCATCAGAAATGGAATGATCTGCATCATCATATGAAACCTGCAAAGGCTGAGAAGTTGCCTCATTAGGACCAGCACTAGACTGTCCACCTGTAAAAAGAGGCATCAAAGTATCATACATGTCTTTGGAGCTAATAGATGTCTCCTTAGTACATGAAAGCAATGGCTGAATAGCATCTTCCACAAAGAAAAAATCACGGCTAACCAGAATGTGTTTAGTCTGTGGATGATACAAACGATAGCCTTTACTTTCAAAACTATACCAACAAAAATACATTTTACTGCCTTATCATCCAATTTTCTGCGATGTTTTTCAGGCACTAATGCATATGCCAAACAACCAAAAACACGCAGATGAGCAACGGATGGCTTGCGATCATGCCAAGCCTCATATGGAGTGATAGACTACAACGCTTTAGTGGGACACCTGTTCAGTACATATGCTGCACACATGACAGCCTCAAGCCAGAAACTATGAGGTAAAGCCTGACTCTTGACCATACACCTCGCCATCTCCATGAGAGACCTGTTCTTCCGTTCAGCAACTCCATTCTGTTGAGGTGTATACGGCACTGTACACTGGTGTTTTATCCCACGTTTAGCCAAAAATGCATTAAAATCTGAAGACATATATTCCCCCCCTCGATCAGAATGGAGGGTGCCCATTTTACATGCTGACAGATTTTCAGCCAAAACCAAAAACTGTTTGAAGCACATGAACACTTCGGACTTTGCTTTGAGTGGATATACCCAAGCATGCCTGGAAAAACCATCAATGAAAGTCATGAAGTAAAGGTAATTTCCAAAAGAGGGTGTCTGCATAGGACCACAGACATCACTATGTACAAGCTGCAATTTTTGCATAGCCCGAACTGAACCATCTTTTGGAAAGAAAGAACGCTGCATTTTGCCCAAAATACAACCTTCACAAACATGTTTTCCAGGTGCCTCAAGTTTGGGCAAAGAGGACACCATTTCAGATTTCTGTAGGCGTAACAAACTAGCAAAATTCAGATGACCAAAGCGTGCATGCCAAAGCTTTGCATATGACATAGCCTGAGAATCATGAACTGCACATGCCGAATCATTCATAGATCTCTCATAGTCTATGAGCTTATACAGCCCACGACATAAAATGCTAGAAGCAATAATCACATCACCATTTGAGAGATCATGGACTGTACACCTGTCATCAACAAATTTCACAACCAAGCCAATCTTGGCTAATGTAGAAACTGATAACATATTCTTTTTGATCCCTGGCACAAATAAAGCATCTGACAAAGTGAAAGAACTACCATCAGCAGTAGTCAGAATGATCTTACCAACTCCCATAATAGGATAAGAGGAGTTATTGGCGCATGTGACAGTATTCCTTGTAGGGGCAGGCTCGAGTGAAGAGAAGAAACTGCACTGCGAGGTAATATGTTTGGTCGCCCCACTGTCAAAGTACCAAACATCTGATTCTACTACAGACATGCACTGATCATGAGAAGATGGTTCAAAACTGCAGACAGTAGTAAACGCCCATTCTTCTTCCTACACAAGATTTGCAGAGTCTGTTTTTGGTGTAGAGGCCTCTGCAACAACCATTCCAGCCTCTTTCTTCTTTGCCTCTTTAGCAGCCAGTTTTGGACAGTTCTTTATGATATGATCCTTGCCTTTACAGTACTTACAAAAGAATTTCTGCTTTTCTGATTTTTTTCTCATCTTTGTCTTGGTTCTTTGAATGTGCAGCATTTGCATATTTCTGCTTACTAGTAGAAGAGCTCCATTTTCCTTTGCCCTTTTGACTAGCCAAGAAAGCTTGATCTGCAACTCACATAATGGACCTGTTCTGCCTGGACTGATCTTCCTGCAACAGAACAGAGACTAACTCCTCAAATAATAAGGCATTCGGATTGCCTTTCATCATCAACCGAAGAGTAGAAGCAAAACTCTGATATGAGTCAGGAAGACCATTCAAAACGGTCTGCACAAGTGAGCTATCTGGTATAACCTCATCAACAGAAATCAACTGTTCCTTCAAATCTTTCATCTTTGTTAGGAAACTGTCCATAGAATCACCTTCATTTATGTGCTCACTCTCCAACTGTTTTTGGAGATAAGCAACACGAGCCTCATTCCTAGCTTGGTACAATGTGGTAAGTGTATCCCAAGCATCCCTAGCTGTTCTGCAAGAGCGGATGTAAGGAATAATGGCACGTTTGACAGAAAAAGCTATCAATGCATGTGCCTAGGCATCTCTGCCATCCCAACGAATCTGCTCTGCAGTAGGTGCAACAGAAACAGCAGCATGAACAGGAATCTATACAATAGCATCTTCGACACCAGACTTCGAGATGCTTAAAATGGCGAACAGAAACTGGTATATACCTTTGGCACAAAAGGACGAAATAGCCCGCACAAGCACTGTGATAGTGCGTTCGGAGGTTGAAACGAGCTCAGATCGCGATTTCGGCACCACAAAGCGAAGCCGTTTTGATCTAGGAAACACCCTGAGTATGCTCACCAAATTTCGTGTGAATTTGAGACTACAAAACGGAGGAGTGTCGACGGCGCCCTAGAAGAAGCGACAACCTGCTCTGATACCAATTGTTGGAGTTAGACGTCTGCGGAAGCACGCGAACAACACAAGGAAGAAGAAGAAGCTTGGAGCACAACACACAAGACTGAATGTATTACTAGAGAATGTACAAAGATAAGTAGCCCATTAGGGCAATAGGCGTATATACAAGCCGGGGGAAAAAAACCTCCTAAAGAGGGAAGGAAGTGCCCTGGCAGTCCTAGAGTGTTCACACACATCACTACCTAAATATATCAACATTTACAATCTAATTACATCAAAACTTTCCAAAATCAAATGAACCCAATGTCTTTTCAAGAGCCTAATCAACATGTTATAGCTCCCAATCAAAATCCACGCATAGCTCCTACTCAAGCATATCAAGTGGTCCTCCAATGCATAATCCTTCAATGCAAAATCCTCATCCTCATGTGCAAAATCCTCAAATGTATCAAAACATATATCCTCAAGCTTCTCAAACAACTTTTCAAAATCCTCAAAATCTAAATTTTCAAAATCATCAACCGTATAATATGGAAGCTCCTCTTGCACCTCAGGTACCACATGCTGCTCCGCAAGCTCCTCAAATACATCAGTTGCCTTATCAAAATCCTAATTATCCTGTTCAAGCAATTCCTTATCAACAAGATCCTCAATTTCAAAATTTCCCACCACAAGTTATTCAAAATCCTCAAAATCAAAATGGTTTTGTGTGTTGTCCTCGTAGGTGTCCTTGGTGTGATTCGCTGGCGCACGTTTTGAGAGATTGTGAGCTATTGCAGGCCGCTAAGGAGTAACTACTAGTAATAGAAATAGACAAGAAAATATATGACTATCGATCTAGGCTACTTTTGCAAGGAAATTAGGTAAGGGAGGAATGAAAAAACACTATGAAAATATAACCATAACGGATGCAGGAACTAGAGGAGTGAAACTAGATGCTCTTGATGAACAATAAATAGAATCAATTAAGCCCAGAAAGGAAGTTGACTTTTCCACAGAGGCTTTAGTAAGAGTAGGAGATGAGATTAGGAGAATAACAACTTGGAGTCACCGATAGAAGATCAATCTCTTATTTCTCACATATCCAATGTAGAAGAAAAACAAAAAAAAAGATGAAATTGAGCCTAATGAAAGAAGAGTGACTTGAAAACAAACCTCAAAGGGAATAGAAACCATCATAGATCAAGGGGAAACATCACAACCCAAATATAAAAAAATAGGAACCACAACCTAATGAACAAAAACAAGAGGAGAAACAAAAAGGGAAGAAGACAAAGCAAAGAAAAACAAAACCAAAGCCGTTACATAAACAAGAACAATGAAAATAAACTGAAGACCAAACACAAGAACCTGAACAAAAACAAGATCCTGAGCAAAAACAAAAAAAAAAACAAAGAGAAAACCTAAAGCCATCTTGATTTCAGAAATTGAGAGAAAAATAGATCATATGGAGATTTTAGATGACATTTTTCTTAAGAGTCAAGTGACTATGTCTTTAGAACAAGTTTTCTCTATTGCAATGCCTATTTTTAAAGATAACTTTATCAGCCTAATTAAAAGGAAGAGGTTTTGGCTTAATCTAAATACTGAGATGCAAGATTCTCTAGATTAAGATCAAGCTATGAATGAATCCTTAGACTTTGATGAATCTGATGAAGAGGACCTTGATGATGATGAAGTAAATGTTGATAAAAATTTCTTAGGACCTGTTCAACCTGACCATGAAAGGCATGAAAAAAATCATGAAAGTCACTTTAAAAGAAAATTTTGGTCTAGAGGTACATCAGAGATGCATGTAAAACAGGAAATGATAAGAAATCTATCACTGTAAATGCATTAGTAGATTCCGGCTCTGAAATCAATGTGATTTCAAGAGAAGTCTATGATAAATTTGGATAGCCCATAGATAAAGATTATGGATGGCATATCAAAACTGTAGATAATGGTGTAGGTACCTTGTATGGAGCTTGTGCTAGTGTGCCCATATCCATAGGAGGAATCATAGAAGAATTTCACTTTTTTTATTCAAGATAAATGCTCCTATGAAGTTCTCTTAGGTCAGCCCTTTATATGTGAGAGTCATATGGAAACTAAAGCCATGGATGATGGGTCTACCTATGCTAGAATTAAGTCTAAGGATGCAATGCAATCACTTCAGGTCATGACGCTAGGAGTGAATCATCTTAGGAATCAATTGTCAATTAGAAAGAAACCTATTGTTACTCAGGATCATGAGCATGCTTGTAGTGATTGTGCACCTCGATTCATGTTTGCAGCTACATATTATCAAAATTTCGGATAGAATCCATTGTTGAGTGGGACAATAGTGGACATTGGTTTGACATCTCGCAACCAACCAACCTGTACAATAGTTTTTCACTTTGTTTTCCACATTCTAGATTAGATTTTCTTCATAAAAGTCAATTGTCCAAGTCTTTTATCCAAAAAACCCAAAAAAAATTATAAAGCCAACAAAATCATGGAACATGATGAGAACATTGAGCATGTGATTGAGACATCTCATTGTTTCTCTACTTGTTATGAGCTAGAGTTACCTCTTGAGCAAAATTCTAATTCCCACATTATTCTTCTTTCTTCCCTTGATGAGTATGCTCTAATCCAAGAGTATGCTCTCAATGTTGACAAGTGCTCAAAATTTAATCAAACACATGATGCCTTAGTTGAAACAAAGTATAAAACTGTAGACAAAAAAATCAAACCCATAGCACAACCATTACCCCAAGGAAGGAATGAAAAAATTATTAATGTGAAAAATCATCCAATTCTTTAGGATAATAAAAACATAGGACATACATTCACAAATGAGACAATCAAACAGGTGAAAATTGGGAGAGATGATGACTTTCTTTTGCCAGCAGAGAGATATAAATTTGAGAGAGTCATATGTAGCCATGGAAAAGCCTTTACTATGTATCCTCATGAGATTGGTTGTGTAGATCCTAAGCTAGTTGCACCCATGATAATCTTTACTATTGCACATATTCCATGGAATCTTCACCCTATACCAATTCAAAGGCTCACTTACCTGAGCTAATGAAACTACTTAAAGAGAGGATAAACATGAGAATTTTAGAGCCGTCTTTTGCACCTTACTCAAATAGATGGTTTAGTGTGCCTAAAAAGAATGGGAAACTACATTTTATTAAAGATCTCCAACCTCTCAATAAAGTCACCATAAGAAATGTAGGAACATGACCCATTGTAAAAGAGTTTGCTGAATCATTTTTTAGGACATTCTATCTATTCAATGGGTGATTAATATTCAGTATATGATCAATTCTAATTAGCAATTGATAGTCGTGACATAACCACAATGAAAACTCCTTCATGCTTAGTGCGAATGTGTATTTTACCTCAAGGAGCAACTAATTTTGTGGCTCATATGATGAGTGCTATGAATATAGTCTTACATGATTTTATCCCTCATATAACCATGCCATTCATTGATGTTATTACAATTAAAGAGAGTGAGGAACGTGTAAAGAAAATTACTTTAGATTCATTTGGATGTTGTAAATTTGTTCTTGACCATATCTCTGATTATGAACGGATGTTTCAACGATTTGAAGAGGTGGGTCTCACATTTTCCATAGAAAAATCTATTTTTCATGTCAATGAGGTTCTTATTGTTGGACATTTATGTGGTCACTATGGTTGAAAGCCTTACCCAAAAAAAAGTTGATGCCATTCGAAAGATTTCTGAAACATAATGTGAGTGAGGTACACAGATTTCTTGGTGCTTGCATCTTTTATGTTATTGAATCCCACACTTTTTTCATGTTGCTGATTGTCTCTATGACTTGTTGACGAACAAACAAAAATTTATTTGGACTGACAAACACACACAAGCTATGCATAAATTGAAGAAATTAACGCTTGAAGCTCCCATCCTTAAGCGTGTAGACTATTCTGTTAACAAACCTATTATATTGACTATTGATACTAGTCCTATTGGTATAGGTTGGGCATAAATCAAGATGATAGTGAAGGGAATAGATATGCAATTAGGTTTGGCACCAAAAAGTTTACACAAAACACAATGAAAATATCTGCAAATCAAATGAGAACTATGGGGTATGGTAGCAGCTTTGAATAGACAAAGAATATTTCATAGGTGCAAATGTTAAAGTTCAGACTGATTGTTTGCTTCTCATTGGAATGATAGCCAATTGTTCATCTCTTGATATAGCCATGCTTAGATGGATCTCATATATTAAGTTCATAAATCTTGAGTTAGCTCATAATTCACGTAAGTCGAATTCAGTTGTTGATCTGTTATTGAGAGCTAGATTTGATGATCTTGAAAGTGATCTAGTAAAGAATGTGAACTTAGTTGACTATGTCACACATATATATGAGTATGAGCAATTTGATGAGTCTGAGTATGAAGATGAATGGAGAGACATAGGAAAGTATCTAAGTACACTACAACCATTACCTAGCTGAACTATGAATAGATTCCCTAACATTAGGAAACGAGTTTATATGTTTTTTCCTATGTAATGGTTATCTTTGGAGACATGCTAAGGGTAAGGTTAAGAATCCACAATTAGTCCTAGGAAAACGAGGTCTTCAGTTGCAAGTAATGAAGGAAATGCATGAGACATTATGGGTGGGTCATAAAGGATTTTTTGGAACATATGAAAAAATTACAAGTACCTATTATTGGCCTAGGATGTATGTTGACATTAGTAGCTATGTTTCTACATATTCTACTTGTCAACTTCATTGGTCAGTCAAACATAGAGATCCATTGCATCCTACTTTTCCACACTATATTCACTACAAGTGGGTAGTAGATCTTGTAGCTATGCCTAAAGGTATTGACAAAATGTGTTACATTGTTCTTGCAAGAGAAGACTTAACTAATTATGTAGAGGGACGTGCACTACGATCTAAGACCACTTACAATGTTCAAAAATTCTTGCTTGAAGATGTCATAAGTCACTTTGGGTACATAGAAAAAGTAGTTGCCGATTGTGGGACTATGTCACACATATATATGAGTATGAGCAATTTGATGAGTCTGAGTATGAAGATGAATGGAGAGACATAGGAAAGTATCTAAGTACATTGCAACCATTACCTAGCTGGACTATGAATAAATTTCGTAACATTAGGAAACGAGCTTATAATTTTTTTCCTACGTAATGGTTATCTTTGGAGACATGCTGAGGGTAAGGTTAAGAATCCACAACGAGTCCTAGGAAAACGACGTCTTCAATTGCAAGTAATGAAGGAAGTGCATGAGACATTATGGGTGGGTCATAAAGCATTTTTTGGAACATATGAAAAAATTAGAAGTACCTATTATTGGCCTAGGATGTATATTGACATTAGTAGCTATGTTTCTACATATTCTACTTGTCAACTTGATTGGTCAGTCAAATATAGAGATCCATTGCATCCTACTTATCCACCCTATATTCACCACAAGTGGGTACTAGATCTTGTAGCTATTCTTAAAGGTATTGACAATATGTGTTACATTGTTCTTGCAAGAGAAGACTTAACTAATTATGTAGAGGGACATGCTCTATGATCTAAGACCACTTACAATGTTTGCAAATTCTTGAAGATGTCATAAATCACTTCGGGTACATAGACATAGGAAATTATTTGAGTACACTACAACCATTACCTAGCTGGACTATGAATAGATTTCATAACATTAGGAAACGAGCTTATAATTTTTTTCCTACGTATTAATTATCTTTGGAGACATGCTAAGGGTAAGGTTAAGAATCCACAACAAGTCCTAGGAAAACAAGGTCTTCAGTTGCAAGTAATGAAGGAAATGCATGAGAAATTATGGGTGGGTGATAAAGGATTTTTTGGAACATATGAAAAAATTAGAAGTACCTATTTTTGGCCTAGGATGTATGTTGACATTAGTAGCTATGTTTCTACATATTCTACTTGTCAACTTCATTCATCAGTCAAACATAGAGATCCATTGCATCCTACTTATCCACCCTATATTCACTACAAGTGGGTAGTAGATCTTGTAACTATTCCTAAAGGTATTGACAAAATCTGTTACATTGTTCTTGCAAGAGAGGACTTAACTAATTATGTAGAGGGATGTGCACTACGATCTAAGAACACTTACAATGTTCGTGAATTCTTGGTTGAAGATGTCATAAGTCACCTTGGGTACATATAGAAAGTAGTTGCGGATCGTGGGACTATGTCACACATATATATGAGTATGAGCAATTTGATGAGTGTGAGTATGAAGATGAACGGAGAGACATAGGAAAGTATCTGAGTACACTGCAACCATTACTTAGCTGGACTATGAATAGATTCCGTAACATTAGGAAACGAGCTTATAATTTTTTCCTATGTAACGGTTATCTTTGGAGACATGCTAAGGGTAAGGTTAAGAATCCACAACGAGTCCTAGGAAAACGAGGACTTTAGTTGCAAGTAATGAAGGAAATGCATGAGACATTATGCGTGGGTCATAAAGGAATTTTGGAACATATGAAAAAAGTTAGAAGTACCTATTATTGGCCTAGGATGTATGTCGACATTAGTAGCTATGTTTCTACATATTCTACTTGTCAACTTCATTTGTCAGTCAAATATAGAGATCCATTGCATCCTACTTATCCACCGTATATTCACTACAAGTCAGTAGTAGATCTTGTAATTATGCCTAAAGGTCTTGACAAAATGTGTTATATTGTTCTTGCAAGAGAAGACTTAACTAACTATGTAGAGGGATGTGCACTACGATCTAAGACCACTTACAATGCTCACAAATTCTTGCTTGAAGATGTCATAAGTCACTTTGAGTACATAGAGAAAAGTTGCTGATCGTGGAGAGTTAAATGCAAGAGAACCTAAAGAGTTCTTTGAAAATCATGGTATTCGTTTGTCTCTCACTACTGCATACAACCTAGAGGCCAATGATAAAATAGAGAGAGAGCATCCACTGATTATGAAAGCCATATCTAAAGCATGTAACGGTGACATCAAACAATGGCCTAGATTCTTACCTTTTGCACTTTGGGCAGATAGAACGACGTGCACACATACTACTGGGTATATGCCTGCTGAATGCATGTACTTCAAAAACCATTGTTTCCAATTCAGTCTCATATTTTTGCATGGTCAAATTTGCCTTGGTCTCAAAACATGTCAACTGATGATTTTTTTGAGTTTAAGCATTAAAAAGTTAGAACAAGGTAAATTAAGACTTGATGATGTTGTTGAAAAATTAAGAGAATCTACAATGAAGAACAAGCATTATTTTGATAAAACTCATCGATTGCATCCTAAGCCGATTGAAGTAGGAGATTTGGTGCTCATTTATGATAGTACATTTGACTCTCAATATGATGCACACAAAAAGCTTACTTAACAGTGGTTTGGGCCATACATTGTATCAAAAGTCAACAACAATGGTACATATGCTCTTTGTGAATTAAATGGTGTTGCAATAAAAACTTTGATTGTAGGTAAAAGGATAAAGCTATTCAAGAAACTTGATAATGAGGAATATATTTTGGATGAGGACATTGAAGAAGATGAAAACAATGAGGCTGATTCATAAACAAGAGTATCCATGATAAAAAAAGAAAAAAGAAAAAAAAAATAATATATATATATATATATATATATATATATATATATATATATATATATATATATATATATATATATATATATATATATATATATATATATATATATATATACTTTTTCAAGTTCATGTTACTTTGTTTTTTTTCAAGTTCAATCCACTTTTTTTTCCATTCTTGCTTGTTTGCAATTTTACTTCATGCATGTTTCTTTTCAATCTTTGCATTGCATTGCATATCCACATCACTTGAGTCAAAAGGGGCAAATGATGATTTCTCTACTTGTGTAAAATTTTATCTTAAGTAATAATTTATCTACTAAGAAATCGGTTATAATCTCGAATTATGGAAAGATAGGATATGTAGATTTGGAGGTTTATTTTGGTGACATGACTTTCATATATAAACATGCATATGTATCCTGTATCAAAAGCATAATTGTTGAAGTCCTAGCTCCTACTACTGCATGTTTCTACATCCTTAATCCATCTCACAACACTTGTATCAGAGGTTAAATGATTGTTCTCCATCATAAAAATGTTTGTACCTTGTATCTGGGTTAAATTTTTCTCCGTCATAAAAAAAAACTACTACATGTTATCGGGAAGTTCACACTTTCTTCCACCCCAAAGAAATGATCGTAACCATAAAGTCGACGAATCATCATAAAAAAAAAAAAAGAGAGCAAGCCAAAGGAAGCTAAGGAGGCATAGTAGAATAAATCACGGGCTATATAGGCAAATTTATGCATTAGTGGAGTTTAGTTAGATTTCCTTACATGTGAAAGAGCACATTCATATTTATGTAGGAAATAAGTTGATCTAAAATAAGCTAAAGATGAAAGATGTCCCTTGAGAATCCTAAATCTTTATTTATAATCGTATTTAAGGTAGATTTCTTTATGAAAAAGGTACAAATTTTTCTTCAAGTTGAGAGGAACTAATGCCTAAAACAACTGAATACATTCACTTCCACTTCATATTGATGCTTGCTTGTTTTCTTTCTTTACATGTTGTCAATGTTTCCTATTCATTTGCATATATGTTGCCTATTTGTTCATGCATATTCATGTTTCCTGTTTTAATTCTTTCTATCATGCAAATTTTGCTTCATGTCATAATTGATGGGGGAAGTATCTCAACCCCTAAGCAACGACGAAGTGCAAATGACCTCCAGAGGTATCGTTCTTTGACCTCTGCACACCAAAAGTGCTCTTACTCAGAGCTTATGTAGAGAACTCTAGTAAGCTTTTTTAGACTTGTAGTAGACACCAAGAGCTTTCCAACAAAACAAATTTTACTTCAAATGGATGCTTACACAAAGAGAAACAATGTCTACAACATGAGCTAGTTGAATGCTCAGAACTGCTAGTCAAGCAGAGACCTCACTTCACTTCAGCAAGCTTTTCTCAGCGATTATACAGAGATTGAATCTCAAACTTGAGTCAACTTTAGAACACTCTAATAACTACCCAATGACACCAAAATCATAGAAAATGAATAAATAGAGAAGGAGAACCAGCCCTTACAATAGAGAGCAAAATATTTCCAATAGAGCCTACACATAGAGAGAGATATCAATCACACAAATTCAGTAAAATGAATGTTTCTCCTAGATTACTCACAGAATGCTCTAGAGAATTTGTGAGCATAAACTAGACTCTAATAGCTATCCAATGCAACAAGAATAACATCAAATGGATACAATATGAGGGAGAACCAATGCTAACAACTTAGGGGTAGAGAGTTGCAACACTGCCTGCGCACACACATAGATATGCCTACTAAAAGAAAACAAACAATCAAGCAAGGGGCTAGCTTAAGCAAGAGGCTTGCTTATCACAACTCCAGCACTTAGTGCTCACTTTACATGAGCTAAAAATCCAAGAAGATGGCCCAAAAGAAGTCAGGATACATGCTCCTTTTATAGAGAGAAGTGTGCCCCTAAAATCTAGTAACTACCTTTCCAAATCAGCCTCCTAACTTGGAGGATTTAGTTGAGATGAATTGGGGAGTGGTTGAGTGACTTTTCTTGATGAAATATCCTAGCTTTTGGCTTCCTTTGATTGCTCCACATGTCCATAAAAGATTCCCCATGAATCTGTAGCTTGAAGCTTGACTTTTAACACTCCCCCTGAAGCTTCAATTCTTCATCCTCATCCAAGCTCCTTCATGTTGATGATTTGCTTGAATTTTGAAATCTTCATTCCATCCAAAGCCTTTGTAAACATGTCAGCAACTTGGTCCTTGGTACCAATATGATGTACTGAAACTTCCTTCGATATCACCTTTTCCCTTATGAAGTGATAGTGCACTTCAATATGCTTGGTTCTAGCATGATAGACAGGATTCGATGCTAGATGAATGCTACTCATATTGTCACAAAAAATTGGATATGTGTCAACCTGCAAATTAAGCTCCATAAATAACTTCTTAATCCACATTAGCTCACATGTGACTTGAGCCAAAGCTTTATACTCAGCCTCGGTGGAAGATAATGCCACCGTGGGTTGCTTCTTTGAAATCCATGAGATGATCTTGATACCTAGCATGACTAGGTAACCACTTGTACTTCTTCTATCCTCCTTGGAACCGGCCCAATCCGCATCAGAATAAGCTTTGACCTGCATATCATCATCAAATGAATAGAACAATCCTTCATTTATAGTGGCCTTGAGATATTGTAACATTCTTCTTGCAGCTTGCAAGTGTGTAGTCCTTGGACTATGCATAAATTGTGATAACACTCCAACTCCATATGCTATGTTAGGCCTAGTTATTGTGGCATAATTGAAAGATCCTACAATACAGCGAGAAAAAGTTACATCCTCTAATGGCTCTCCATCAATGGAGCTTAGCTTTACATTAACTTCCATGGGATTTGAAATAGGCTTGCAATGTAGCATCCCAAACCTCTCAAGTAGGTCTAGAATATACTTCCTTTGTATGAGCATAATACCTTCTTCTTTATATACAACTTCAATGCCAAGAAAATACCTAAGATCTCCAAGATCAGATATTCTAAACTCCTTTCCAAGCTTTGCCTTGATCTCCTCAATGCCCTTTGTATCATTACCTGTAATGATAAGATCATCTACATACAAACACATGTAGACTACAAGTTCTCCTCTTTGTTTGATGAAGAGAGATGGATCCGCCTTGCATTGATTGTAACCACATTTGATCAAATAGTCCACCAATCTTTGGTTCCAAGCCCTTGGAGCTTGCTTTAGGCCATAAAGTGCCTTCTTCAACCTACAAACATGATGTGGAAACTTTTTATGATCAAAACCTAGTGGTTGCTCCATGTATACCTCTTCTTCCAAGTCTCCATTGAGAAAGGCATTCTTGATATCCAATTGGAAAAGCTTCCATCCTTTGCTAGCAGCCATTGCAATGAGTGTCCTAATGGTGCTCATCTTTGCCACGGGGCTGAATGTCTCTTCAAAGTCCACTCCATAGGTTTGTGCAAAACCCTTGGCCACCAATCTTGCTTTGAACCTAGAAATAGATCCATCTGAATTCCTTTTTACTTTATACACCCACTTATTACCTATTACCTTCATGTTCTCCTTCTTGGGCACTAGAGTCCATGTTTGATTTTCCTCAAGTGCGTCGATCTCTTCTTGCATTGCCTCTTTCCATTCAGTGTACCTGCTTGCATCTTCATAGCAATCGGGCTCATCATCTTCTACTACTTTGTTCATATATGCATAATGTGTTGCCATGTATGAATCATAAGTAAACCTTTGAGTTGGATACTTAACTCTAGAAGACTTCCTTTCTTCACCTTTTGGAGGAATAAACCTCCTTTGCCTTGGGAACTTGATCTCTTTCTTTGACGTAGCTTCTTTCTCTATCATGTGTCCTTCATCATCTTCAACTTCATTACCTTCTTCATCCAACTCCACCAATGTTGCTTTGCCTTTGTTGATTGAATGTGCTTCATAGCTTGATGAAGATCTCCCCCTCCATGGTGAGTTCATGCTTGAACTATCTTCATTGATGGAACACCTTGAGCTGCTTAGCTCAAGGTCAATTTGTTCTTCATCATGTCCATGCTTTTCTTCTTCATAGTCCTACATACAATCATACTTCTTATACCAGGGGAGTAGCTCATCAAATGCTACATCCCTTGATATCCTCAAGTCCTTTGTGTTTGGGTTGAAGCACCTGTAACCTTTATGATCATTTGAATATCCTAGAAACACACACTTTTCTGCCTTTGGTTGTAGCTTGTGCCTCAATTCACTTGGCACATGTACATAACAAGTACATCCAAATATCTTCAAGTGGGAAAGATCACGTTTCTTACCATAATAGGCTTGATATGGTGTCAAGCCATGGATCCCTGAGGTAGGAGCGCTATTCATTAGATACACGGCGGTATTTGCTGCATCACTGCAAAACATGTTAGGTACATTCATCTCATTAAGCATTGCTCTAGCGATCTCAGCAATGTATCTATTCTTTCTCTCTGCTACTCCATTTTGTTGGGGTGTGTACCTGCATGTTACTTGCCTCTTGATGCCTTGATCCATTAAAAAATCAGAAAAATCATTGGAGAAATATTCTCCCCCTCCATCGGACCTTAGCTTCTTGATATATGTACTTGTTTCCTTTTCTACCATTGCCTTGAATGCTTTGAAACATGTAAACACATCTGATTTGTTTTTTGATGAAATAAAACCAAACCATCCTTGTGAAATCATCTATACAAGTGACAAAGTACTTGTTACCTCTAATGGATTGCTCTTTGGTTGGCCCCCACACATCTGTATGTATCAACTCCAATGGATGTTGGCTTATGTAGCTACTCTTCTTGAATGGAAGTCTCGCTTGCTTCCCTAGTTGACAAGATTCACATAAATGCTTCATACCTTATCCTTGGAAGTTGGGAAGACCTTCAACCAGCCTCTTGAATTGCATTTCCTTCATTCTTTGTATGTTGATGTGACCTATCCTCTTGTGCCACAAGTCCAACTCTGAAATCCTCTTGTTTCCATATGTGAAGTAGACATGTTGAGTGGAATGAGAATTTACCTCCAAAGTGAAGAGTCTCCCTTGCTTCTTTCCTCTTGCTATGACCTTGTAACCTTGCTTAGGGTTCTCCACAAAGCATCCACCTTTGTTGAACCTTACTTGATAGCCTCTTTCAACCATTTGCCCAACGGACACCAAGTTCTTTGTGATAGTAGGTACATGCAAGACATCCTTGAGACATCTTCCTTCCTCCTTGTCATCCAAAGCTACATCTCCAACATAGGAGATCTCATGGGCTGTATCATCACCTGTTTCTACATGTCCTTTACCGTTGGGAACATGTAGATTAGTAAACCAAGAAGCATTGCAACTCATATGGTTGCTACATCCACTATCAATATACCAAGTGTTATCTACTTTGCTTGAATTCCCATTCATGTGCATCATCAAGAGATTGTCATTTTCTGAATTTGTGGAAGCATAATTACCTTGGCCTTTGTATGAAGAACCTTGATTATAGCTCCTTTGGTTTCCTCCTTGGTAGCAATCTCTAGCATAGTGGCCAAACTTGCCACATATGTAATATCCTTCGCCATCTTGATTCCTATTTTGTTGATGTCGTCCTCCTCTTCCTCTTGTTCTTCCTCTCCCTCTTTGCGATGAGGTGCCTTGGTCATGTCCTTCATTGCTTGAGTGGCCTTGCCTTCCTCCAAACCTTCCTTTGCCCCTTCCTTGTCCTTGTCTTCCTTTGCCCCTTTGATTACCTGCATAGAAAACTTGTGCATCCTTGCTTTTAGTTGAACTTCCACCTATGTTCATTTCTTCGGTGACCATGAGAGCAACCAATTGCTCAAAATTGGGAAGATTATCCCTTACATAAACTGAAGTGGTAAAAGGTTTCCACTTCTCATCATCTCTCAAACCATTGAGAGTATAAGCCACAAGATCATCGTCATCTACGTGGCTACCAATGGATCCCAATGCATCTGATAACTCCTTGACCTTGAGTATGTAGTCATTTATGCTACTCCCGGAGCTCTTCCTAAGGTTGTTGAGCTCATTCCTCAGTTGGATCTTCCTTGCTTTGGTGCTTGTTGAATAAAGCCTTTCAAGTGTCTCCCATACCTCATGCTTGAATCCAAGTCTTGGATATGGCCGATCATGCTATTGCTAATGTGTTGGGAAAGGATAAAGATAACCCTCTTGTCGCTTTCATTCCATTCCCTAAAGGCCCTTCTCTGGTCATTGGTTGGATTTTCATCCAACCTAGGTCTTGGCTCACTTCCACTAATCAATCCCCAAAGGCCCTTACCCATAAGGTAGTTGGAGACCCTAAATCTCCATGGTTGATAGTTCCCCTTGTCTAGATTTTCAATTTGAGTGTTGAAGTCTCCCACATCTAGTCTTTGATACTTGAACTAGCCCTTGGCTAATGCTCCAATGTGTGTAAAATGAAAATGAGGCTCAGAGGTTACCTCAATCCAAAGCTTTCCTTAGATGGACACCTTGTGCTCTTGAAAATTTGAGTAGAATAGCTCCCCCTTGATGTGAGCTACCTCCAAGAAGATTTTGTTGATGCAAATCTTCAACCACCAAATTCAAGAGGTCTTCTTGCTTGTATGTGATACCTCCAAGATGCCCAAATGCTCTGATACCACTGATGGGGGAAGTATCTCAACCCCTAAGCAACGACGAAGCGCGAATGATCTCCAGAGGTATCCTTCTTTGAACTTTGCACACCAAAGTGCTCTTACTCTGAGCTTATGTAGAGAATCCAGTGAGCTTTTGTAGACCTGTAGTAGACACAAAGATCTTTCCAATAAAACAAATTTTACTTCAAATGGATGCTTACACAAAGAGAAACAATGTCTACAACATGAGCTAGTTGAATGCTGACAACTGCTAGTCAAGCAGAGACCTCACTTCACTCCAGCAAGCTTTTCTCAGTGATTATACAAAGAATGAATATCAAACTTGGGTCAACTTTAGAAAACTTTAATAGCTACCCAATGACACCAAAATCATAGCAAATGAATAAATAGAGAAGGAGAAACAACCCTTACAATAGAGAGCAAAATATTTCCAACAGAGCCTACACACAGAGAGAGATATCAATCACACAACTTCAGTAAAATGATTGTTTCTCCCAGATTACTCAGAGAATGCTCTAGATATTTGTGAGCATAAAATAGACTCTAATAGCTATCCAATGAGACAAGAATTACATCAAATGGATACAATATGAGGGAGAACCAATGCTAACAACTCAGGGATAGAGAGTTGCAACACTGCCTGCGCACACACATAGATATGCCTACTAAAAGAAAACAAACAAGCAAGCAAGGGGCTAGCTTAAGCAAGGGGCTTGCTTATCACAACTCCAGCACTTAGTGCTCACTTTACATGAGCTAAAAATCCAAGAAGATGGCCCAAAAGAAGTCGGGATACATGCTCCTTTTATAGTGATAAGTGTGCCCCTAAAATCTAGGAACTACCTTTCCAAATCAGCCTCCTAACTTTGAGGATTTAGTTGAGATGAATTGGGAAGTAGTTAAGTGACTTTTCTTGATGGAATCTCGTGGCTTTTGACTTTCTTTGATTGGTCCACATGTCCATAAAAGATTCCCCACGAATTTGTAGCTTGACGCTTGAATTTTAACAATAATTCCTACTGATTTATGTATATGATCAATTTTTTCTTCCATGTTTCTTATGATGCCTATAAAAG
Source organism: Ceratopteris richardii (assembly GCA_020310875.1). NCBI lineage: Eukaryota > Viridiplantae > Streptophyta > Polypodiopsida > Polypodiales > Pteridaceae > Ceratopteris > Ceratopteris richardii. Next base: position 153,800,130 of record CM035413.1, read on the forward strand.
AATTTTATGCCTGGAACTTTTTGTTTTTCAAAAAGACTAGAGTGGCACGTCCAAAGGAATTGCAGGTTTAGTGGGGGCGAATGTTGTCGAGATTTTCTCTTCTCTCTCATTCATGAAGGCCTACAAGAAACACATTCGGTGAAGGTAGCCTAAATTCTCTAAGAAGTCAAAGATGCATCAAGGATGTCAAAGGGAGTTCACATGTAGACTTTGGAAGAAATCAAGGAAACCTAGAGTAGCAGTCAAAGCTGGTCAAACTTTGGAAATTAGGGCAAAAATTTCAATGTCTCCAAATCACATGAAAATTCATGTACTTAAAAAGCCTATCAAAGGCACTCCATAGCCCCAATTTCACATGAAAATGGATTTTCTAGCACATTGATATGCCATGTGCATTTTGTAAAAAATATTTCTTTTCCACTTAGACCCTACAAAATTTTGTATAGGAATTTTTGTTAGCCATATGGTTTGACATGTATAAAGATCATATGTGGCTACATATTTCAATAAATTTTCACGGCTATCAGAGCTTCTTAGTCGGGCACCTTACAAACTTCCAAATGTAGTCAAACTTGTATAAGGGAAATTCGGATGGGAGTTTTTTCTGCATCTTCCTAAAGCAGACATGTATTTCTTTGTCGAGTATAGAGGCTGAGTATAGAGGTGCTGCAATGGCAGCATGTGAAGCATCATGGATGGAGATGCTACTTGTAGATCTAGGTGTGGAAGTGAAAAAGCATATCACCATCTATTGTGATAATCTTAGCAGCATATAGTTAACACGAAATCGTGATTTCCATGCTAGAACAAAACATATTGAGGTACATTATCACTTCATCAGAGAGAAGGTACTAGCAGGTGATATTGATCTTCTCAATGCAAGAACATATGAGCAGGTTGCTCATATTTTCACTAAAGCACTTGGAGCAGAGAAGCTGAAGAAGTTTCGGAAGATCCTTGGATTAGAAGACATGGCATTGAGCTTGAGGGGGAGTGTTGAGATATCAAGCTGAACATGTGATGATCTAGGATGACACGTATCATTTTTTTCATTTCTTTGACATGTATAGTACACCGATATATGTCAGGGACACTTCATTGAGCTTTATTAGATTTATCTACCGAGAGTGATGGCACATCTATTTCTTACGAGCTCACTCATTCACGGACATTAGGTTTTTTTCCTTATGTATTGTTCTTTATATATTGCACTTGTTTTTGTTTTTAGGTCATTCTTGTACATTCCTTGGAGGTAATAGAAGAAGAAGAAGAAGAAGAAGAAGAGGAAGAATAAGAAGAAGATCATTCTTCCTTGCCTCAATCTGTGTGTGTGCTTCTCATTGATTGTGAGATTGTGTGTGTGAGATCTCTTCCTTATCTCCTTCCTCCTGATAGTAATGACCAACCAAAAGGATTTTTTGAGAATATATGTGCTCACACCAACAAGTGTATCAAGGAGTAAATCCACCAGTATATAGTTGACAAAACAAAAAATTTGGAAAAAGTTTGCCAGAGTATCCTCTGCAAAATTAGAATATGATTAGTGTGAAGTGCTCATAAAACTACAAGTTTTGACATGTAAACCTACATGGGCAATCATTGACTCCATTCCATGTAATCTCTTAATCGAAAGAAGTGAGCACCTATGAATGATTAGCATACATCTCCTATGGTGAGGTTGGGTAAGTCTTCCACCTACATCTCTAAAGAGATCCTAACATCTGGGTTTCTCCCAGTTAAGAAAACATCACCACAATCCTCTTTATCAATATGAAAGGTTTCATGCAAAAAACATAACTACTATATCAATGCCCACATGGACTTACATAAGCGATATCCATAGAATCATGCATAGTTTGTATGTGCTCAATATATACAGTAAGATGACACTAAAAGGATGAATTTACAGGGCAAATACTAGCCAACAACGCCTTCAAGTGTCGATCAACTTTATTCTTTTGGCCCAAAAACCCACATAATCTTGTAGTGGCTACTCCCATCACAACCGAAACCTTTCAAGAAACCTATAGATTTACTAGTGTGTTTGAACAACACAGTCCCAAAGGTGAGTATTCATATCAGAGAATTACAAAGAGCACTCTTGTTGATGTTCTTGAGCCTGTGTAAAGAGAACTATGCACAAAAGTACTCCAAAATGGCTCCATGAATTATCAAAGAAATGCTTCAAAACAAGCTTTGAAAGCAAAGAACGAAGCTTTGAGGGACCAAAACATGTTCAAGGGAATGTTAACCTCAATCTTTCCCCTTCTTTAAACACCACAAGAGTGTAACTTAGTGGAAAGAGAGCTTCTCAGTTAAGTAGGCTCCAGGGGGAACAAACTAGGATGGTGAACTCTCGAGAAGTGTTGGGAACCTCCGTCTTCCTTGATCGTTGAGGTCCTCCCTCGAGCATAGCCAATAGTGCCAAAGGTGACTCCGATGACTTGGATGACAAGATATACCAAGGTCTATGCCTGGGTCACCGCCTTAATCGTAAGCCTTGCTGAAAGTCTTAGGTGGGTGGGCAGGTGCCTGCCTCGCTCGCACAGAAGGGACAACGTTTTTGCATGACATGCTTTGATATGAGTGTAGTATTTTGTTAGTGATGCACCATGTTGAACTCTCCTTACTCAAGAGCTCAACAATGATACCTCATAGTAGAAAACCAAGCTCCAAGCACCACAAACAATACTCCACACATAGGCTATAGAATACATAGAAAAACATAGTACACATGGAGCACGAAGATAGATTTTGTAGGTGTTGCAAATGCAGTCAAACTTGTAGTCTATGGTTGACTAGTACACTATATGATTTATTAAGGAACATATACAAAAATGTCCAGCGACCATTTGGCCTTTCACATGGACACTGATGGTAACATTTTCCTCTTCCCAAATTTCAAGCCTGATATTTAGAAAGTAAGCTAACTACTAGAAAATTACATTCACTTATTTACTTAGAAAACAATCATGCTTAGTTTTTCATGCAAATGCATCTTGCATATGCTTTCATGCACGTGTTTGCATGTTTTTTCATGCTCTAAACTAACCCAATCATAATGCATGCACTTCATGCACCTACGTTATGCACAACATACTGTCTTTGGTTCCTTTTATTGTATAAACATGCTAGTGTGCTTGAGTGCATAAAAACCTTTTCTAACAATAAGGAAGCTAGTGATGTACAAAAACATATCTTTAAACTAAAGTTTGTGAATTGCAAACGTTATTTCTTTTCTATGCATGAAGTGTAAAATATCTTATGAATGCATGAAAGTAATCATGATATGTGATGTGCTCTCAATACTCTCATGTTTACCCATTTAACTTTCTTTATCTTTTTAATCCTTCTACTAAAATTGAAGTCTTATTTTATTTATGAAAACAAAAGCAAACAACTATTGAAATAAAGCACGGAATTAGAAAATTCTTAGCTCCCCACATTAGCTATGTCCATCCTTTTCCTTGAGATGAGATAAGATGCCCCCTTTTTCTCAAGAGGTGAATATTGAGAACAAGTTCTTTGCTCAAACCTTGTAAATCTCTGCCATTTCTAAATATCTTTATATCATTGTAAATGTTATAATTTTGAAAAATCACAATCTATTTTGATTTGCTGGAAAAGAGGGAAGAAGGAGTATTTTGGATATCAAGACAAGATACCACATCAAAAGAATTGACCAAAAGAAAATAAAAAACAAGTGTAAAAGCAAAAACATGCTTCTCTAAGGATGGTAAGGTTTTGTAATTTTCATGTTTCAATAAGGGGAATATATTTTTTTAGCAATTTTGTAATTTTTATGTTTCAATAAGGGAAATATATTTTTTTAGGGATTTTCTTGATTAAACAAAACACATCAAATTTTCACTAAAAACTATCACAGAATCATGATTCTATAAAAGTGAAAACCACGATTCTCTGAAAATTTGATTCTTAGTGAAAATCACATAATTTCACAATTGTGAGTAATCATGATTGGGATAGAGAATCGCAATTTGGAAGTTCAAAATTTTCATGTTTTTGACCTCACAATTGCAGAATATCACGATTCTGAATGCAAAATACGATTTTGAGCACTTGAAAATTGTGATTTTCTCCTCATAGAGAAAAACAAGATTTTCAACACAAAATCTCAATTTTGTGAGAAAAACACGATTTCATCTCGTGATTTGTGGGCTATGAGAATCTTGATTTTCATTGGAGAATTGTGATTTCTCAAAATCACAAAATTGAGCAAAAAAACACGATTTTCTACACAAAATTGTGGTTTTTTGAAATCATCCAAAAGCACAATTTTGAGGAAATTTCAAAATACCTAAATAATCAAAATAATATAAAATCTAAAAAAGAAGTAAAACATTATAATAAATATCATAAATATTGAAAATCACAAATCTCTATGAGAAACACGATTCTAAGCTCAGAATCATAAATTTTTTCAATTGAATTGAAAACCCAAAAACATTGATTTACACACAAAATAAACGATTTTGTCATAAATAAATATGGAAAATAAAAATGGAGAAGTAGAAACATATAACCAAGGAGACTATAGAAACATCCTTAAATACCCATATACAAATAGGTTTGGAGCCTATGTGTATCAAGATCGAATGCATAAGGAAATCATTAGGTTGAGAAACCTAGAAATTCCTTTAAACTAGATGTGAGAGGCTCATTTTGAAGATGTTGGATACAGGGATAGAAAGGATGCATATATGTCTTCACAAATAACCCAGATGATACAAATGACTTACGTCAGTGTTCAGAGAAAGGGACTCAAACCAAAACCTAGTACAACCAGACATTCCAAGGCATAATAGAACATCACAATCCTATAGATCCATAGAGAGAAATGGGGCATCATACTTCACCTAACCCCTTTCTTAGGGAAGGAGAAGTTATGCATGAGTTCCCCATCAAAAGAAGAAATGAATGGAATAATCTTGGAAGAATTGTGAGACCGTAACAAGTGGGAAAATGTATGAAAAATCAATATGAAGGTTCTACATAACCTCATGATCATGTAGCTGAATACAAAAAAATCCTAAGAGAAAAAGAGATGCAAGAATATAAGATCCAATTTGAAGCTTTTGGACTAACATTTTTAGGAGTTGCCTTAACTTGGTTTCTACCATTAAGGAAGGAAATGTTTGTGGATATAGATTAGGTTTTGGAAGAGTTCATAGGGGAATTCTCCAAAATAGGAATCAAACATGGTATTGCTACATTGATTCATAAATCTAAGCAGAAACATGATGGAAGCTTTAGGATAGCAGTCAAGATATTTAAATAATATCTGCATAGGTGCCCTAAGGAAGAAAAACCATCAATGCCTAAGAGAGTGTCACTATTCATAGGAGAATTTAACAATTCACAATTAACGACAATGGGGTATTGTAGAAGATGTTCAGATTAAGACTTTTGTATTAGGGAATCCGTTGATCTAGAAGATAATAGGGGGATAATTTTTTGGTCTTTAATCAAGAGGGGAATGGTGAAACCAAAATACCACCCATAGAAGAGTTGGCACAATCCATATCAAAAGCTTTGGGATCTACAATTAAAACAACTTTAGTCACCCCTAGAATGACACAAACCAAAAAATACTATGTGTGTGAAGAAAACCTTCATACTCATTTGTGCAGCTATCAAAAACCAACACATTTACAAGATAGGAGAACACTCAAGTCCTGCACACTAGAAAACAAATGGACAAATCATAGAAGAGAGGAGTGTTTTTACAACAAACAACCAATGAGAGAATTAATATGTAGATTGGTAATTTGTTGATTCTAAGGTGTATGAATAGTGGGGTTCCCCATTTAATATGAAATTTTTAGAAGAAGTTGCAATGCTTATGTTTTGTGGATGATGATGAAGTGATATAATAGTCATATAATTGTTTTAGGTAATGTTGGACATATCTTAGTCCTTAAGTTCATAGAATGCTATCGTATGGTTTATAGTAAGAGGTTGATAGAGTTATGATTTGATTTTTTAGGACTAAAACGAGTACTTATAATAGTTATTAAGAGGGACACTTGTTAGATTTCTAGTTAAAGTTATATTAGGAGGTTGTTAGTTGTTGAGGTCATAAGGTTTTTGGAGTGTGGGCAGATTGTTTCTCGTAATGAATATTTGTGCTCAATGCTTTTGTTATTTTGTTCTTGGAATGTCTGTCTTGGATTATTCCATGTAAAGTTGAACTTCATTATGGTATAAATTGTTATGCCCGTGTGACTTCTAGGTTAATAATAGGATAAAATTGATAGCAATGGAGTAGTCATGAGTATCCACCTTCCCATTAGAATACAAATACTAGATTGAGTTCTTTTGGATGGTGCTAGGTAACAACACTCTCTATACTTTTGTTTCCTTATAGGTCAAGAAGGGTGTCTATTGGTGATGATGGAGAAGAAAGCAATCTTGTTGGATTTTGAGGTCTATAGGAGCATGCAAACAACACAAGGAAGAAGAAGAAGCTTGGAACACAACATACAATATTGAATGTATTACCACTAGAATGTAGAAAGATAAGTGACTTGTTACGGTTATAGGCGTATATACAAGATGGGGAAAAAACCTCCTAAAGATGGAAAAACGTGATGCAATGGTCCTAGTGTGTTCACACACATCAATACCTAGATATATCAACAAATCCCCCTTGGGAGTGATGCGTTGAACAAGGAGCTAGCACTCATGTATAAGGAAGTGCCAAGCTATGTGGAATCAATCCACAAAAGGAAGTAAGCCCAAAGATTTGCGGAAACCTTCAAACTTCTCCCTAGGCAGAGCCTTTGTGAAAAGGTTTTCAATGTTCTCCTGTGTGGGCACATATGTCAAACTGATCTCTCAAGTAGAGAACATGTCCTTGACATAATGATAGTGCACCTCAATGTGCTTAGTGTGAGCCTGCAACTTAGGGTTCGTGGCAATTTCCACTGCACTCTGTTTGTCACTCAAGGTGGTGGTGGCAAAAGACTGACCAACACCTAAATCAACCATAAGGTGTTTAAGCCACACACTCTTAATAGCCATTGTGAAAGCTGACCTATACTGAGCCTCACAACTAGAAGTGGCCACAATAGGCTGCTTCTTGCTTAACCAAGATATACATGAGCTACCAAGCATGAAGCAAAAACCACTAGTGGAAACATGAGTGTCATAGCAACCAGTCTAGTTAGAGTTAGAAAAACCATGTAAATCTGGCGGTAGTGATTCCCCCTTGGGATAAAACAATCCAAGTAGTAGGGTATCACTCAAGTAGCGAAAGATGCACCACGTGCCAATGCTTGACATCTAGGCAATGCATAAAATTGCTCATTTGTGAGATAGCAAACTAAATAACTGGTCAAGTAATGCATAAGTAAATCAAACATCCAATAGCATGTTGATAGAGAACAACATCAAATGCATCTCAAGCATCATGAAGACTCAATTGTAAACATGTCTCCATAGGAATGGAAATAGCTTTGTAGTGTTCAAGGCCAAAATTTTGCAATGATGTTTCAATATATTTGGTTTGACACAAAGATATTCATTCATCAACTTTCATAAACTGAATGCCCAAATAATGATGTAAGTGCTTGAAATGCAAATCAGCCTTAAAATCAGCAATATGCTTCTCATGAGGACTAGTGAGCATCATCTCATAAACATAGACAACAATGATCAGAAGCACATCATTTGCATGCTTAACACATAAGGTGCTCACAATTGGAATCTTCTCAAAACCATGTGCAATCAGATAGGCATGTATCTTTTCATACCAAGCATGTGGTGCTCGTTTTAAAACATATAATGCCTTTTTGAACCTGCACACTTTGTTTTCATGCTTTTTCTACACAAAGCCACGAGGCTAAAACACATACACTTCTTCATGCAAGTCACCATTCAGAAATGTAGTTTTAATGTCCAAGTGATGTATATTCCAACCATGATGAGCTAAAAGTGCACATATTGGAGGAACAATAGTCATTCAACAAGCAGGAGCAAAGGTCTCATCAAAATCAATGCCTCTTTCCTAAGCGTAACACTTTGCAACAACCCTATTCTTGTACCTGTCAATTTTTTTATCACGCTTACACTTCAGCTTGTATACCCACTTAGTGCCAATGGGCTTTTTGCAAGGAGGCAAGTCACATAAAGACTAGGTACCATTCTTCATTATAGAATCATATTCGAATTGCATAGCAGCCATCTAATTTTCTAATTTTTTTGCTTCATCAAATGAAACAGGCTCATTCTCATCACAAAGACTAGAGGTAGCCATAGCATAACAATTTGATGTAAAAGAAGCACTATGAGAGATAGAAAGAGTAGGATATGATAGAGATGCATCTAATTTGTTGTCACATAAAGTCTGCACCATCCATTTTGGCATAGTTTTTGCCTCCTCAATATCAGCTCTCTCATCAACAAGTGCATCATGTAAATCTACATAAAAAATGGAATGATCTACATCATCACATGAAACCTATAAAGGCTGAGAATTCGCCTCATTAGGACTATCACTAGACTATCCACCTGTAAATAGAGGTAGCAAAGTATCATACATATCTTTTGAGCTAACATATGTCTCCTTGGTACATGAAAGTAATTGCTAAATAGCATCTTCCACACAAAAAACATCACAACTAATCATAATGCATTTAGTAGGTGGATGATACAGCCAATAGCCTTTGCTTTCATAACTGTACCAAACAAGAATACATTTCACCGCTTTATCATCCAGTTTCTTGTTGTTTTTCAAGCACTAATGCATATGCTAGACAACCAAAAACATTGACATGAGTAATAAATGGCTTGCAACCATGTCAAGTCTCATATGGAGTGATAGATTGCAATTCTTTAGTGGGACACCTACTAAGTACATATGCCACACACATAACAGCCTCAAGCAAGAAACTATGTGGTAAAGCCCGACTCTTGACCATACACCTCACCATCTCCATGAGTGACCTGTTCTTTGTTCAAAAAATCTATTCTATTGAGGTGTATATGGCACTGTACAATAATGTTTTATCGCACGTTCAGCTAGAAATGCATTAAAATAAGAAAACATATATTCCCCCTCGATCAAAATGGAGGGTGCCCATTTTAGATGTTAACAGATTTTTTGCCAAAACCGAAAATTGTTTGAAGCACATAAACACTTCGGACCTTGCTTTCAATGGATATTCCCATGCATGCCTAGAAAAATGATCAATGAAAGTCACGAAGTAAAGATAGTCTCCAAAAGAGGGTGTTTGCATACGACCATAGACATCACTATAAACTTTTTTATAGTCTATGAGCATATACAACCCATGACATAAAATGCTAGAAGCAATAATGACATTGCCATCTGACAGATCATGAACTATATATCTATCATCAACAAATTTCACAAACAAGCAAATCTTGGCTAAAGTTGAAACTATTAACAAATTCTTCTTGATCCCTGGCATAAATAAAGCATTCGACAATGTAAAGGAACTACCATCAGGAATAGTCAGAATGATCTTACCAACTCCCATGATAGGATAAGAGAAGTTGTTGGTACATGTGACAATATTCCTTATACCGGCAGGCTTGAGTGAAGTGAAGAAACTCTGCTACGACGTAATATGTTTGGTTGCCCCACTATCAAAGTACCAAACATTAGATTCTACTGCACACATACACTATTCATGAGAACATGGGTCCTAACTGAAATCCATGGTAAATGCCCATTTTTCATTCTGCACAAGATTAGTAGACTCTGTTTTGGGTGTAGAGGCCTCTGAGACAACCATTCCATCCTCTTTGTTCCTTGCCTCCTTAGTAGAAAGTTTTGGACAACTCTTTATGACATGATCATTTCCTTTATAGTATTTGCAAAACAATGTCTACTTTTCTTTTTTCTTCTCATCTCTGTCATCCTTCTTTGATTGTGTAGAATTAGCAGATTTTTGCTTACCAGTAGAAGAGCTCCATTTACCTTTGCCCTTCTGACTAGTCAGGAAAGCTTGATTTGCAACACGCATAATGGACCTATTCTACCTAGGTTGATCTTCTTGCAAGAGAACAAAGACTAACTCCTCAAACTTTAAGGCATTTGGATTACCTTTTGTCATCAAATGAAGATTAGAAGCAAAACTCTGATATGAATCAGGAAGACCACTTAGAACAATCTACACAAGTGAACTATGAGGCAAGACTTCATTAGCAGAAATCAATTGTTCCTTCAAATCTTTGATGTTTTTCATAAGACTTTCCATGGAATGTCCCTCATTAATGTGCTCACTCCAACTATTTTTCAAGGTAAGAAACACAAGCGTGATTCCTTGCCTAGTATAAAAAGATGAGTGTATCCCAAGCATCTTTAGATGTTCTGCAAGAGTGAATGTGAGGAATCATGACATGTTTGATAGACAAGGCTATCAATGCATGTGCCTAAGAATCTCTCCCATCCCAAAGAATTTGCTCTACAATAGGTGTAGTAGCAACCGCACCATGAACATGAATGTGAAGAATATCATCATCTTCAATGTCGTCTGCATCACCTTTAGCAACTATGTTTGCACGTTGTCCGAATGATTTCCTCATTCAAATTAACATTCAAAAAAAAAATTGTTTTCAGAATGGCTAACTTTAGTCTCTCTCAAACCTTTTTGATAAGTTTCTTCAATATGACTTCTCTCTCTTTAGTACTTGCAGGAAGCAAAATCATGGAGATCTAGACTTATCAAAGATCATATCATCTAAATTCCTTACATCCGTGAAGTCTATGTAGTTGAATACAAACAAGCCTTATGAATAAATATATTTTAACCATGCTTATGTGTGTGTGCATGAGTATGTGCCATATGTATGCATGTGCATTGGTGTTGGATGCATGGGAAAGAATGTATTATGATGTTTATGTCATTATATGCTTATGTATAGGCATGTATGATTGTATGTGAAGGTGTGTTCCGATGCAAGTCTATGGATGGACATGAGAATGTAAGAAAATATATATATGACCATATGTATGGGTATGGGATGAGTGTATCTTAAAGTGTATGTTTATGTAGAGATATGTGTGTTTTAACCCTAATAGAATCATCATATATGTATTAAAATGTATGGATACATAATAATATCATGCCTTACAAATGTATGCTATGAGTATATATGCGTTTATGATTTAATATATGCATATATGTGATACAAACATGTTTGGATATATGTGATATATATATGTGTGTCAAATATAAGAGATAACATTTTAGTTTTTTTTTTTTTTGAAGCAAGCACTACGTGCTTGGTATGAAAAGATATATGCCTATCTGATTGCACATAATTTTGAGAACAATCCAACTAAGAGCACCTTATATGTTAAGCATGCTAATGATATGCTTCAGATCATTGTTGAGTATATTGATGACATGCTGCTCACTACTCCTCATGAGAAGCATATTGCTGATTTTATGGCTGATCTGCATGCCTCATTTGAGATGTGTGATTTAGGGCATTTGCATCATTATTTGGGCATTCAGTTTATGCAAGTTGATGGTGGAATATCTTTGTGTCAAAGGAAATATATTGACACATTATTGCAACATTTTGGCCTTGAAGATTGTAAACCTATTGCCACTCCTATGGAGGCAGGTTAATGATTGAGTCTTCATGATGATGGAGATGCATTTGATGTTGTTCTCTATCAATAGGTTGTTGGATGCTTGATTTACTTATGAATTACTTGGCTAGATATTCAGTTTTCTTTCTCATAGATGAGCAGATTTATGCACTGCCCAGATGTCAAGCATTGGCAGTAGTTAAGTGCATCTTACGCTACTTGAGTGGTACCCGACTACTTCGATTGTTTTATCCCAAGGGGGGATCACTCATGCCAGATTTACATGCTTTTCTTGACTCTCATTGGGCTAGTTGCTATGACACTTGTGTGTCCACGAGTAGCTTTTGCATCATGCTTGGTAGCTCATATATATCTTGGTTGAGCAAGAAGCAGCCCACTGTGGTCACTTCTAGTTGTGAGGCTAAGTATATGGTAGTTTTCATAGTGACTGTTGAGTGTGTGTTGTGCTCCAAGCTTCTTCTTCTTCCTTGTGTTTTTTGCGTGCTTCCGCAGACCTTGAACTCCAACACTTATGTACGGAAGAAAGATTCTCCCAATCCACTGTATTCAGCACTTGAGACAAGGATGCTATAACACCTTCCTCTACCTTAGGGACAGTAGGGTTCTTCTTCAAATCATTCTTTTTGTTACTAGAAATCAAGTGTTCTAGTTTCTCTAATAGTCCTTGAAAGTGTAGCTCTGCTTTTGCTATGTTACTCCAATTGTTATATCAAGAGGATTCAAACATATCTTGAGCCAATTCTACCATCTTCATTCAAAGCTTAGTTCTTTCAATTTCTAAGTCTGCCCTTGGGGTAATTCTTGCTTAATTCTACCACTTGGTGTCCTTCTCTTAATCTCTCCTCGTATGCTTGGAGCATCATGTCTAAATTTTTAGGTATAGGTTCGGCTAGAACTGATCCTGGTTTCTGAGTTGGGTTCTCCTGGTTCGATTCTTGTGAAGGCAATTCTAAGATTTTGACTCTAGTCTCCTTTAAGCTTCCTTCCAACTCACTTATCTTCTTACTCCATTTTCTCTTGATTCTTTCTCTTGAATCCTTCCAAGATCTAGTTTTTCTTCCACTATACTCTCCGATTTCGCTATTATCAACTATTTTATCACGGTTTGGTTGTTCATTTTGCAATTGCGCTTGGGCTCTCATTATCACTTGGATAGGTACATGCATTGGTATGGATCTAGCTAAAGTGTGCGCAATGCCTATGTTGCTCTAGCACAATGGTAAGTACCACGTTAAGAAGCTTCACCTCCTTAATGTCAATCCGTGGAAGAGATAGGAGTGATATGAAGATCGTGAATGTGAGATGGAGTGAGAGTGAAGGTGAGAAGCATAGAGATGCACACACACATACACACACACAATGAACAGACAAGCAAGACACAGTGGAAGGTAGGAACATAGACTCTAGTACTCAAGATCTCAATTACAAGCTCAAGATAGCTCTAAGCTCACACTAGCCAACACTAGCTAACACTAACCAACCTCAAAAATGAGCTCTCTAGCTCTATTTATAGTTTCTAGACTAGTTTTGATCCGTTTCACATCTAGTGATCGGCATAGTTAAAAAATAGGTTCTATGTGCTATTTGAAGGGGTGAACGAGGTCTAAAAATAGCCAAAATTGGTAGGCTCGTTCTACTTAAGCTCCTCAAGCTCGAGGAATCCTTGGCTTGCACAAAATGGATCTGGGAATTACAAAAGTGGTTGTTCTATGTTACACATGGTACATGAGTGATGAAAATCACTATTGGGAGTTTCTAAAAAGTATTTATAAAACATATTTGTTTGAAAAATATTCTGAATGGATCCCCACTACTTCGTTGTGCTCTATCTTCACATACTTCCTAGACGTGTGTGCCTCTAGCTACTGCCAACACCCCCTGCCTCTCACTTCTATCGTCCTCGATAGAACCTTGTTGTGGGATCTGTCAGATGTAATTCTGTAGGGGTCCTGAGCAAGGGTGTGTTCTAAAATAAAAATACCTCTGGCTAGGTCTGCTTTGAGTTTTTCCCAATCAATGGGTTGAGGCTCATCTGGTGGTGGGAGTCTGTAGTGCGTGGAGTACACCATTTGTTCACAGGCAAATAACTGAAGTAAGTGTGTGGACCTGCTTATGAACACCTCTGAATGGTATTCCCAAAAACATGTAGTAAACATTTCTTCAAAAGTCATTTTGTAGCATGTCGGTAGATATTTGATGTGACAGTGCCAGGCATAGCACACCCAGAGTGATGGTGTCATGCTCATATCATACGCTAAATCCTGATTGCCATGCTCGCATCCCAAGGTGTTCACATGTGGTGCCTTGACGCAATGGAAGACTTTGAATACTATCTGCATCATGTCAAAGATTTTGACAGTCATATGTGCTGATACATCATCCATTCGTCGTAAGCAAGGAAGCCAGTGGTTAATCGTTGCCATCATATAGCCTACTATTGGAGGTCCGGTGGGTGGTGTGAAATACAGGTAACTGAGCTAGTCTTGGCACTGCTTGTTGTTTTGTACTTTGATTGCAAAGGCCTTCCAGGAGCGGCGATGTGGCACTAGTCCCCAACATGGGTTATACTTCAAATGGAGTGGTGCCTTGGCCCATGTGCTCATCATTTCTGGATATTACTGTAATAAATCATGGCGCCAAGTTGGTTGATATATTTCTCCTCTCTACGCATCTAGTGGCAAATCATCAGGCTCAAACTGAGTTGCGTGGGAGGGTTTCTTGCCTGTTTCCTTTTTGATGGCCAATTGGTATTCTGCCATTAACATAAAATATGGCTTATATTATAGCTCATGCCTAGATATATACCTGCGAGGGGCCAAGTGAGCAAAGTAAGGTGATTGTAATATTTGTTCCTCTATCATCACCATTGCGTGTAATTGTGCTTCTACCCTTGCGGAGTGGGTCTTTCCAAGTTCTTCTACAGTCTTCATCCATGCGGGAGTAGGAAGTTCGAATGTGGTCTGGCCTTAAGCCGTGACACGTTTGCCTGGGATGGGTTGGGGTTCATACACTTCTTCGAAAGTGTCCTCCACTGGGATAGTCACTGTTTATTCCTCCGTTGGTGGTTCCGGTGGGGAATCTAGCCTAGGGGGTGCTTCATATGCTGCTATCTCCGTTGGTGGTTCCTCTATGATCTCAAGAGATGTGGCCACAGGAGTTGGTGGTACTTGCTGTATAGGTGCTCGTAACTACAATATCTTGTGTTCCTCTTTGAGCTTCTGGTATTCCTCATTCATACTGTCATATTCCTCTAGTAGTCGGACATGATCTTCCAATAATGTCTTCATGGATTCGGAGGGGACAGCTTTGAAACGACTAGGACTCAAGGGTTCATCCGGTTGATCTAAAGTAGCTTCAAGGTTTTCTCTATTCTGTTCCTGTAAGCATTGATTCTCTTCTTTACCTCCTGGTAAGTGGCGTCTAAGTAGTCCCATGTTTCTAGTGAGCGTCGCATTGCAAATAGTTTGAGCCCTTAACAAGTTGTCAATATCTGTAATGGCCTCTTTTGTCTTCTGTTCACTTCGAGTTCAAGTTTGTGAAAGGCCTGATGGAGCTCTTGGTAGCATGTGTTAAGGGAGGCATTCTCGATTGATAAAGAATTTAGCTACGACTATAAGTTGTTCGTGGTTTGCTGCAGCGTCTGATAACTTGTACCTAGAGATGCAAACTCATCTCTTAATGGTGTCATACATGCGAACATTTGATGGAATGCAATGTCGATTGTGAGTGATAATATTAATGGCGGGTTGAGTGAAGATGTGGTGGGTGTGGGTGTTGATGCACGGGCAAGGGGAAATAGGGATGGGAAATTCGATGCAGTGGTGATTGTGGAAAAACGTGTTGTGCCTAAATGTGATGGTGCAATAGATGAGGTGAGTGGTGGTGCTGTGGGTGGTGATATGTCCATGTCAGTGGATGTTGTGTTAAGTGTCGTGACTGTGAATAGTGGATTGATAGTGGATGCATGATTGGGTTTGAATACAGGATTTACAAAGGTTGTTGAATATTTCACAGATGGGGTTTCTTGTACTGGTTGGTGGAGAGGGGAAATGGGAAATACAGTCGGTCGGGGAGGTGAGACAAGGGAAAAGGTCAATGGAGGGGGAAATGGAAATAGGGGTCTTGGAGGGGTGGGAAAGGAAGGGAAGGATGGATGGAGAAATGGACTGGATAGAAGGGTTGAAATCCTAGCTAGTAAGCTAGGTTGTGTAGGTGCGGAAAGGGTGAGAGGAATTGAGGCAACAAATGCTTCTGCCACCACACTATCGAAAGATGTGGATGGTCTAGGAGAGGCAGGCTATATAGGAGAGATTGGAGGGATGGGAGGTGAAAGAGGAGCGATTGTTGTGGTGGGTACTTCAACAAATGTGGTGGTCTGTATAGTAGAGGTGCAAGGCTGGGAATCGATGATGATTGTTTCTTCTATCAAAGGACCTTCAGGGATGAGGCGGGCTTCTCAGTCCTGTTGTGATGACTGTCCATTTGTTGGTACACGAATATATTGACCTCGTTTTGATAACAACCGTATGCGGCATGGGTCAAATCATGGTAGTGGCTTTCTTTGCAAATAGCAAAATGCTTCATCCGTTCCTACTGACTTCACTAGTTCTCTGAATCCTGAAGGCAAAATAAAAGTGCCCGGCAAGTCCTTGTTCTTTGAGGCTGTCAGTGTGGTTACCAGGTAGTAGCATCTATAAAAATCCGGTTTGGGCAATGGATCACTAAAGTATTCAGTACAACGTGCTCTCGCCCAAACATGCTTTAAGTATTCTGTATTTTGGAGCACTTCAAATTCTCTGGAGAAGAACTGATACTTGCTCCACTTACTGCTGTCCAAAGTCAAATTGGCATCAAAAATAAAATCTGCATCGGCCAAAGGTCCTACTAGACCTTGAAACCAATGTGAATTATGATGAACTTTTTTGGTATATCCCCTAGGAGGGTCATTGATTGGCATAGGTCCTAGGAATCCTTGAAATTTTGCTGATTGTTTAGTAGGATATGATTCAGCTAGTAAGTCGACAAAATTTACCAAAGGTACACTGGGGTCAGCTTCAGACGGTCCTTGAGTCTGCATGATGAGTGATGCGAGTGTGGAGAAGATCTACTACAAAATATTAGCACATTAGTACGGAAATTAATAATGATACCGTTAAAGTGAGACCGCAATCCCTTTCCACAACCGATGTGTAACCCGTGTAGCCAAGTGTTGTGAGATGGTTTATGGAATGATTTTTTTGCAAACTAATGCAGGTCTCTAGACACCTACATGCTTCACATAGTGCATACATTGGTTGATGATATGTTAGTACAAGTGATGTTGGGTGATAGTGTGTGAATTTGTACAAAGTTCAGTTGTAAATGAGTTATTACAAGGACTGAGATTAGTCGGGGTGGGAGTAATGTTAGACAACAACTTTTGAGCAGACATCTAGATACGTTTCGGTTTCCACTTCCTAAGAGTTTTTGAGTGGGTGGTATGTTTTTGCTGAGGGACAAAAGGTGATATTGGATGTGGTGGTATGGAGGGGTGAAAAGATTTCTGAGGGTTATATATTACATGGCTTGAGGGTTAAGCTATGATACACTGTTTGGGTACCCAAATCTGCGTGGGTGTGGGTCCATTCATAAGGTACTTCTTGGCAATCCAAATTTGTCGAATGTTCATACTCGGAGAAGAAGGTTGAGAAGACTTTGGATACTGCCTCTCATTTGGCTAAAACTTCATCTTATCTGTGTCGGCACTACTGCAAACTGTCGATAGTTTCATATTTGTCTCGTGCCTCTTGCTTTGTGATACTGATACTACCTTCCTCCTTTTGCCATCTAATATTGTCATCGATCTAGGTTCCTCCGTTGTGGTTGGCTCCTTTGTGGTTCAGGTTGAAAGGTCGAATGGGCACTCTGCTTTGGAAAAGAAGGGAGGTCCAACACTTGCAAAACCTGCCGATTAGGAAGTGCATCGTTTTTTATCAAAAATCTAGGCCAGTCCACAGTAAGTGTGGAAGGATGGGAAGTGCAGGGTATTTTGCCCATGTGGCCACTGATGCAGTCCACCTTACCACTGATGCAACCCACCTGACCATTGCTGGAAGATCGGGGGAAAATCTGTTGACATTCTTTTGTCTGGCCCCTATCCATCATGTCTTCTATATCACTATCCTCAGTTTCTATATGCACTATTCTATTCCGGTTCTATTCTCTCTTTTTTCTCTTCCTTCTCTCTCATATATATACATTTTTTATCCGAGATTGAAAACTCGTAACTCTAGAAGTTTCTATGAACTATATGTTACAGTCGTGAATTTGTCCCTTCACTAAGGCTTTGATTTTTCTGAATACTTTGTTTCTACTTCTCTTCGTCTTTCTTTGTCTTCATGTCTTTATGTCTAATTAGTGAGTGCACTATGGCATAATTGGATGCATCCACATGTACATGGAATGGCTTGCTCCAATCTGGGGTTCTCAATATGGGTGCTGAGCACAAACGTCATTTAAGTTCATTGAATGAATTCTGACACTCATATGTGTTGATATATTTAGGTAGTGATGTGTGTGAACACTCTAGGACTGCCGGGGCACTTTTTTCCATCTTTAGGAGGTTTTTTTCCCCCGGCTTGTATATACGCCTATTGCCCTAATGGGCTACTTATCTTTGTACATTCTCTAGTAATACATTTAGTATTGTGTGTTTGTGCTCCAAGCTTCTTCTTCTTCCTTGTGCTATTCGCGTGCTTCCGCAGACATCTATCTCCAATAATTGGTATCAGAGCAGGTCGTCGCTTCTTCTAGGGCGCCGTCGACACTCCTCCGTTTGCAGTCTCAGATTCGCACAAAATTTGGTGAGCATACTCAAGGTGTTTCTGAGATCAAAACGGCTTCGCTTTGTGGTGCCAAAATCGCGATATGAGCTCGTTTCGGCCTCCGAATCCACTATCGTAGTGCTTGTGCAGGCTATTTCGTCCTTTTGTGCCAAAGGTATATACCAGTTTCTGTTCGCCAGTTTAAGTGTCTCAAACTCTGCTACAGGTCTAGCAAAACTCGTCTGGGTTGTTCTGTTCAACTTTTTGAGATACAGTCAATTTTCTGCATCAAGGTATTTTAGTCACCGGCCATGGCTGAAAGCAGTGATGTATTCCGTATGTTGGCTGTTGAGGATAAGTTGGATGGTACCAACTACCCATTATGGGCTTATATGATGCGACATGTACTAGTTGCAAAAGGATTGTGGAACATTCTACAGGGTGTTGAAAGACGTCCTGTTACACCTGTAACGACAGGTACTGCAAATACAGGTGTTGGAGCTGATGAAGATGGTGTTGAAGATGATATTCCGCAGATTCCTGTTCGTGCTGCTGTTTCTATTGCACCTACTGCAGAGCATATTCGTTGGGATGGCAGAGATGCCCAGCCACATGCATTGATAGCTTTGTCTGTCAAACGTGCCATTATTCCTCACATTCGCTCTTGCAGAACAACAAAGGATGCTTGGGATACACTTACCACTTTGTACCAGGCTAGGAATGAGGCTCGTGTTGCTTACCTCCGAAAACAGTTGGAGAGTGAGCACATGAATGAAGGTGATTCTATGGACAGTTTTCTTACAAAGATCAAAGACGTGAAGGAACAATTGATTTCTGCTGATGAGGTTATACCAGATAGCTCAATTGTGCAAGCCCTTTTGAATGGTCTTCCTGATTCATATCAGAGTTTTGCCTCTACTCTTCGGTTGATGATGAAAGGCAATCCAAATGCCTTGTCATTTGAGGAATTAGTCTCTATTCTGTTGTAGGAAGATCAGTCTAGGCAGAACAGGTCCATTATGCGTGTTGTAGATCAAGCTTTCCTGGCTAGTCAGAAGGGCAAAGGAAAATGGAGCTCTTCTACTAGTAAGCAGAAATCTGCAAATGCTGCACAATCGAAGAACTAGGATAAAGATGAGAAGAAATCAGAAAAGCAGAAATTGTTCTACAAGTACTATAAACGAAATGATCATATTATAAAGAACTGTCCAAAACTGGCTGCTAAAGAGGCAAAGAAGAAAGACACAGGAATGGTTGTTGCAGAGGCCTCTACACCAAAAACAGAGTCTACAAATCTTGTGCAGGAAGAAGAATGGGCGTTTACTACTATCTACAGTTTTGACCCATCTTCTCATGATCAATGCATGTCTGCAGTAGACTCAGATGTTTGGTACTTTGACAGTGGGGCGACCAAACATATTACCTCGCAGCATAGTTTCTTCTCTTCACTCGAGCCTGCCCCTACAGGGAATACTGTCACATGCGCTAATAACTCCTCTTATCCTGTTATGGGAGTTGTTAAGATCATTCTGACTACTACTGATGGTAGTTCTTTCACTTTGTTAGATGCTTTATTTGTGCCAGGGATCAAAAAGAACCTGTTATCAGTTTATGCATTAGCCAAGATTGGCTTGGTTGTGAAATTCGTTGATGACAGGTGTACAATCCATGATCTCTCAAATGGCGATGTGATTATTGCTTCTGGCATTTTATGTCGTGGGTTGTATTAGCTCATAGTCTATGAAAGATCTGTGAATGATTCGGCATGTGCAGTTCATGATTCTCAGGCTATGTCAGATGCAAAGCTTTGGCATGCACGCTTTGGTCATCTGAATTTTGCTAGTTTGTTACGCCTACAGAAATCTGAAATGGTGTCGTCTTTGCCCAAACTTGAGGCACCTGGAAAACATGTTTGTGAAGGCTGTATTTTGGGCAAAATGCAGCGTTCTTCCTTTCCAAAAGATGGTTCAGTTTGGGCTACGCAGAAATTGCAGCTTGTACATAGTGATGTTTGTGGTCCTATGCAGACACCCTCTTTTGGAAATTACCTTTACTTCGTGACTTTCATTGATGATTTTTCCACGCATGCATGGGTATATCCACTCAAAGCAAAGTCCGAAGTGTTCATGTGCTTCAAACAGTTTTTGGTTTTGGCTGAAAATCTGTCAGCATGTAAAATGGGCACCCTCTATTCTGATCGAGGGGGGGGGGGATATATGTCTTCAGATTTGAATGCATTTCTGGCTGAACGTGGGATAAAGCACCAGTGTACAGTGTCGTATACACCTCAACAGAATGGAGTTGCTGAACGAAAGAACAGGTCACTCATGGAGATGGTGAGGTGCATGGTCAAAAGTCAGGCTTTACCACATAGTTTTTGGCTTGAGGCTGTCATGTGTGCAGCATATGTACTGAACAGGTGTCCCACTAAAGCGTTGCAGTCTATCACTCCATATGAGGCTTGGCATGACCGCAAGCCATCTGTTGCTCATTTGCGTGTTTTTGGTTGTTTGGCATATGCATTAGTGCATGAACAACATCGCAAAAAATTGGATGATAAGGTAGTAAAATGTATTTTTGTTGGGTACAGTTCTGAAAGTAAAGGCTATCGTCTGTATCATCCACATACTAAACGCATTCTGGTTAGCCGTGATGTTGTCTTTGTGGAAGATGCTATTCAGCCATTGCTTTCATGTACTAAGGAGACATCTGTTAGCTCCAAAGACATGTATGATGCTTTGATGCCTCTTTTTACAGGTGGACAGCCTAGTGCTGGTCTTAATGAGGCAACTTCTCAGCCTTTGCAGGTTTCATATGATGATGCAGATCATTCCATTTCTGATGCAGATTTACATGATGCACTTGTTGATGAGAGAGCTGATATTGAGCAGGCAAAAACTATGCCAAAATGGTTGGTGCAGACTTTGCGTGACAGCAAATTAGATGCACCTTTGTCATATCATACTCGTTCAGGCTCTCATAGTGCCTCCTTTGCATCAGATTGCTATGCTATGGTTGCATCTAGTCTCTATGATGAGAATGAGCCTGTTTCTTTTGATGAAGCACAAAATTCAGAAAATTGGATGGCTGCTATGCAATCTGAATATGATGCTATAATGAAGAATGGTGCATCGTCTTTATGTGACTTGCCTCCTAGCAAGAAGGCCATTGGCACTAAGTGGGTATACAAGCTGAAGCGTAAACCTGATGGTACAGTGGACAGGTATAAGGCTAGGCTTGTTGCAAAGGGTTATGCACAAGAAAGAGGCATTGATTTTGATGAGAACTTTGCACCTACATGTCCTATGACTACTTTTCAGAGCATTTGTGCACTTGCAGCCCATCATGGTTGGAATGTACATCAGTTGGACATTAAAACAACATTTCTGAATGGTGACTTGCATGAAGAAGTGTATGTTTTTCAGCCCCATGGCTTTGTGCAGAAAGGGCATGAAAACCAGGTTTGCAGGTTAAAGAAGGCATTATATGGTTTAAAGCAAGCACCACGTGCTTGGTATGAGAAGATACATGCCTATCTGATTGCACACAGTTTTGAGAACAGTCCAACTGAAAGCACCTTATATGTTAAACGTCCTAATGATGTGCTTCTGATCATTGTTGTCTATGTTGATGGCATGCTGCTCACTAGTCCTATTGAGACACACATTGCTGATTTTAAGGCTGATTTGCATGCCTCATTTGAGATGTCTGATTTGGGGCATTTGCATCACTATTTGGGCATTTAGTTTATGCACGTTGATGGTGGAATGGCTTTGTGTCAAACAAAATATATTGACACATTATTGCAGTGTTTTGGCCTTGAAGACTGTAAGCCTATTGCCACTCCTATGGAGAGAGGTTTACGATTGAGTCTTCATGATGCTAGAGATGCATTTGATGTTGTTCTCTATCTGTAGGCTGTTGGATGCTTGATTTACTTATGCATTACTCGGCCAGATATTTAGTTTGCTGTCTCACAAATGAGCAGGTTTATGCATTGCCCAGGAGTCACGCATTGGAAAGTGGTTAAGCGCATCTTTCGCTACTTGAGTGGTACTCGGCTACTTGGGTTGTTTTATCCCAAGGGGGGATCACTACCGCCAGATTTGCATGCTTTTTCTGACTCAGATTGGGCTGGTTGCTATGACACTCGTGTGTCCATCAGCGGTTTTTGCTTCATGCTTGGTAGCTCATGTATATCTTGGTTGAGCAAGAAGCAGCCTACTGTGGCCACTTCCAGTTGTGAGGCTGAGTATAGGGCAGCTTTCACAGCGACTGTTGAGTGTGTGTGGCTCAGACGCCTTATGGCTGATTTGGGTGTTGGCTAGTCTTCTGCCACCACCATCTTCACTGACAGTCAAAGCGCATTGGCAGTTGCGAGGAACCCTGTGTTCCATGCTCGCACTAAGCACATTGAGGTGCATTATCACTATGTCAGGGAGAGGTTCTCTGCTAGGGAGATCAACTTGCCATATGTGCCCACGCAGGAGAACATTGCAGACCTTTTCACGAAGGCTCTGCCTAGGGAGAAGTTTGAAGCTTTCCGCAAAGCTTTGGGCTTACTTCCTTTTGTGGAGTGATTTCCACGTAGCTTGGCACTTCATTATACATGAGTGCCAGCTCCTTGTTCACTGCATCACTCCTAGGGGGGATTTGTTGATATATTTAGGTAGTGATGTGTGTGAACACTCTAGGACTGCCGGGGCACTTTTTTCCCTCTTTAGGAGGTTTTTTTCCCCCGACTTGTATATACGCCTATTGCCCTAATGGACTACTTATCTTTGTACATTCTCTAGAAATACATTCAGTATTGTGTGTTTGTGCTCCAAGCTTCTTCTTCTTCCTTGTACTGTTCGCGTGCTTCCGCAGATGTCTATCTCCAACAATATGTCCATTCAAACTTGGTCAAAAGAGAGTACAGAGGCTTGGTTGTGATTGCATACATGTGCATGAATCATGTATAATAACCACAATGACCCATAAATGCTTGTACTTCTTTCATGTTCCTTGGTCTAGGTAGATCTGCAATTACTTTCACTTTTTCTTCATCTATAGAGATTCCATTCTTTGACTTAATGTGTCCTAGAATTTTGCCTTGTGTAACCATGAAAACACACTTTTCTGGGTTCAGACAAACTTGATATTCTCGACATTTGTCAAATACTTGCCTTAACTCTGGGATATGTGTCTGCCTCATATTCGAATGTGCACATATGTCATTGACGTAAACTTCCAAATTCTTGCGTAAGAATTCCTTAAAAACATGACACATGAGTCACTGGAAAGTGGCGGGTGCATTTGTGAGCTCAAATGGCATCACACAAAATGCAAAAATGCCCCATTCTATGGCAAAAGCCATCTTGTGTTGATCTTCTGGAGCAATGGCTACTTGATTATAGCCTGCAAAACCATCGAGAAAGCTGTAAACTTCCTTGCCTGTAGCCCTTTCATATAAATGTTCCGTGATAGGAAGAGGATAACTGTTTCTAATCATGGCGGCATTAAATTTTTTAAGGTTAATACACACATGCAATTTTCCATTCTTTTTGGGCACAACCACAATGGGTGATACCCATTCAGTATGCTCAATTTCATAAATGAATCTTGCTTCTATCAACTGATCTATTTCTTCTTTAATCTTTGCAGCGTAGTTATCATTGTACTTGTATGGTTTTTGTTTCGTAGGCTTTGCATCTGGAGTCATAGGGATTCTATGGGAACATATAGCTGGGTCTACTCCTTTCAAGTCTTTGTAACTCTAAGCAAACACATCTCTATATTCATGCAGTAGGGAAATTAACTCTTCTTCTTCTTCTTCATTCATCAAATCATGCCCGATGTATGCAATCAGCATTGTAGTAGTCCATCCAGAAATTTATAGAGCACTTTTTAATTTTGAGAGGAGCCTTGTAGATGATATTTAGTACTTCCTTTTAGGCATTCTTACCATTATTCTTCTATCTTCTATTTCATACTTTTTGAATTTCTCAGGAACCTCAAACAAATATTCTTCTTCCTTTGACGTGGTTTCTTTCTTCTTTCTTTTCTTACCTTCACTTTTGGTAGTCACTTGTGTGCTTAATCTCACATCATTTGTAAGCTCTCCATGTCTCTGAGGGTGAGTTTCTACTTCGTAGAGATATTCTTCATCTGATGCAAAGGGAGGGTCCATAATAATTGACTCTAGATCAAAGTCACTTGCATCCTCAAAGGCATCAGTGCTAGGTTCACCTTCTTCTATAATTGAATTACACATGATTGGATCTATTGTGAAAATTGAGATGTCATAGCCATCCTCGTCATAGTGAGGTGTCCATTGTTCTTCATTGATGGCTACATCCATTGTTGCTAAAATTTTTGCCCAACCATGAGGCTCGAATTCCTCGTCTAGAAATACTATAGGTGCGTAAGCTCGGTCCTGAAGGGTTCGTGGATGTTGTTCTGAACCTAAAGTTCTGGATTCTAACCGCTCTTCCTCTTGTTTTGCTACTTTAAACATCCATAGATGAGTATCCTCGTGCAACCATGAGGGATCTGATTCCAATGAGCGTACTGATTCTGTTTCTTCTTGTGTCTTATGGATGGTATTCCATTCTACTAGGGGTAGATATTGATGGGAATAGTCTTTAAGATTGACTTTAGTAGTCACTTCTAAATGTTGCAAGTACAAAGAATTAGTTCCCCAATCTTGTACAATTTGCAAATGACGCATGAATGGTTGTCCTAAAATCATTTCATAAGCATGATTTTTCCCAAAATCACAAATAGTGAAAGTATGCTCAAACTCCACACCACAAGTGGTGAGAGATATGCCTTCTAGTAAGCCTTATAGTTTCTCTATATGTCCATTAGCCATTTGTAGCTTTATCTTGGTGGCTCTTAGTGCTAGCTTACCCCAACGTTTCCATAAAGCAGTGGTAGCAATGGCTACTCAGTCTCCTGAATCTAAGATGGTTTTGGTGGTGTAGCCCTGATGAGTTATTGGAAGATAAGTGTTACCTTCCTCTCCCTCACTTACATTTTTTATTCTTTCTACAGGTATCTCTGGTACCTTCTTGTGTGATCCTATCTGTGAGGGAGTAGTAGCAAGCTCAAGGAATTGATTTGCTACATGTTTCCACAATTCGGGTTTAACCTTTAACAACTCCTCTAGAGTGAGATGACATTGTACTTTAGTGTTCTTTATCACTTCCGTGTTTCTTGGGATTACTGATTCTTCATTCCTCACTATTATAGTGGGTGCTCTCATGCTAATAGACTTGGCTTCCGAAGGTCCTTTGAACGGAGGTAATTCTTGCAAAGAATTGGATTCAAAGTCTGTGTGTTCACTCAATTGCTCTTCCTCTACATCATCGTAAATAGAGGGAATGTCTTGGGGAAATTGTTCTTGCAAGTCATCTATTTCTTGAATAGGAGGATGGGTTCCTTGTTCTTTTCTCCATTTTTCTTCTTGGATTTCGCTTAGAAATTCATGTGAATACTTACGTATGGAAGGCAAGTTGTCTTCACCCTCTATGTTGGCTACTTGAGATAGGGATGGTGCATTCTTTTCCTGGGTCTCCGAGACAATAGGGTTCTTATGCTGATTCTTTTTTCTCATGGCTATCGACCAAGTATTCTAACCTCTCTAGTAGTCCTTGAAAGTGTAATTCTAGTTTTGCCATGTTATTCCAATTAAGAAAAAAAAGAGGCTTCGAACATGGTTTGTGCTAATTCTACCATCTTCATACAAAGTTTATTCTCTCAATTTCTAAATATGCTCTTGGATAGTTCTTGTTCATTTCAGCTATCTGGGGTCCTTCTTTTAATCTAGCCTGATATGCACGAAACATCATGTCTAGGTTTTTTGGTATGGGTTCCGCTAGAATTGATCCTGATCTTTGAGCTGAATTCTCCTTATTAGCTTCTTGAGAAGTCAACTCTAGGATTTTGGCTCTAGATTCCTTCAAACTTCCTTCAAACTCAGTTATCTCTTTACTCTATTTTCTCTTGATTCTTTCTGTGGAATCTTTCCAAGATTTCGTCTTTTTATTAATAGACTCTTCAACTTCAGTAGTTCTGGCTATTTTGTCTGGATTAAGCTGTTGATTCTGTAAGAGCCCCTAGGCCCTTGTTATTGCTTGGATAGGCACGTATGTAGGGTTGGATCCATCTGCATGTGTACAATACCTATCACATTGATTGGTTTCACTTTTGAAGCATTACTAAGGTTCTTGGGACAATCTTTTATGACATGCTCTTTACCACACTCGACACAAAAGCCTTGTATGTTATAGTATAGTGATTGCCCTGTTATTGGAGGATGTGGAGATTCCTTTATGAAATGATCTCCTTGGCACCTAAAGCATGGTCCTCTAGGGCCTTGTGGTCTTTGCTGTCTCACTTGGGGCTGTGGTTTAGGGTTGGTATACATCACATTAGCATAATCGTGCTCCCAACTAGGTTCCAATGGTGGACTATCATATTGATATGTTTCCACATGTTTTGGTGACTCTATGTAATATGCGGGTGG
Source organism: Ceratopteris richardii (assembly GCA_020310875.1). Lineage (NCBI taxonomy): Eukaryota > Viridiplantae > Streptophyta > Polypodiopsida > Polypodiales > Pteridaceae > Ceratopteris > Ceratopteris richardii. Next base: position 153,827,056 of record CM035413.1, read on the forward strand.
ACTATGTACATGAGTAGAGTCAAAACTCTTTGAGTTCGGGTCACTTTCTATGATCAAGGGTGAAGAAGGCACTAAAGCCCTATTGAGATTCTCTTGTGCAGTAGCATACTTGACTGAAATGACATTAGAAGGTGGGGGTGGCTGCTGAGCTAAAATAGGTTGAGGTCTTTGTTGAGCCTGATAAGGATAGTTTTGAGGAGGCCTATAGTAATGAGGCTGAGTGTTGTATTGACCTTGATACCTACCTAGTTGTGGATATGCTTGAGGGTAGTTCTATCGTACTACTAGTTTGTTATAAGGACAGTCTTGAGCCGTGTGATTCGTGTATCATCTCTCAATTGTACAGTATTGGCCACTAGGGTTGGATTGCAGTTGTGTTATGTTGGGACACACAATTGCCATATGATCACCACCACATGTGTAACAACGCTTGTTTGTTGTTAATGTTGTCAGGATCTTGCTCACGTGCATACAGAGATTACGGACGCAGAAAAACACATAGAAAATAGAGGCAACAAGAGACGAGACTGAATGCAAGATTGGGTGCAATCTCCCCCCATGCACTCTGCCTCGACAGTCCACAGAGTGCATGTATTTATAGGAATTTTGATTACGTCAAAAAGAGTGGTTACAAGAGGGCGGCTTTGAAAAGCAAGCGTGAAACTAAAAGTTGATAACTTTTACAAAAAGCCATTGCTTTCAATAACAGAAACTACGGTCTATAACGACCCTTATTCTAACCATTACTTTTCTAACAATAGAACCTTCTACGCAGGTTTATTTACAAGCTAAATAATAATTATTTGGATTATTGATGTCCGCCCTTTCACGCCTTGCACGCTCCTCACAAACCTTCAGCTGCTATATCAGAAACATCAAAAACATATTAATACATTAATAATATAACACTTTAGCAATGTATTTTTCAATAATATACAACATGCCTCCCAGTTGACAAGCAACTGACCTCAGTTGATAAAATAATTCAACACTCTAACAATTATAATGCAGTGTTCAACATATTCCATGTGACAATCCAACAATGCATTGGCTATTCTATATTTCAATCCAACAATGCATTGGCTATTTTATATTTCAATCCAACAATGCATTGGCTATTTTATATTTCAATCCAACAATGCATTGTTCAACATATTCCATAAGGTATAACATGCCCCTCAGTTGAACAAGCAACTGACCTCAGTTGATATAATAATAAACATGGATGGACAGTCACATGTTTCATCACTGAATAAAGAAAATAGGCATGTGCCATGTAAAAATACATGCATGGAAATGTTCATGGAGTTGTTACATTAAAAATGTCTTTGTGTATGGTATGTAGAAATTAAGTGGTCATAATGAGGTGTTAATTGTGTTTTATGTATCCATTGACATTCTTCAATAGAGTGTTTTTTGTACTTAACCAAATATCGATGATATTGAGTACTTGTGCGTGTAGTAGTGACATCATGATCAATGATTTTCTCAAGAACTAAGATTTCAGATTGTTCTTCAATCAAAGGAGGGTCATCAAGAAGTGGAGCAAGTGGTAAAGTTCCTTTAAAGGGTTTAAGTAAACTAATATGAAAAGAATTATGAATGGTCCAATGGGATGGAATATCTAATCGAAATGAATTATCATTAATTTTTTCTATAATGCAAAACGGTCCATAATAGTGTGGTGCAAGTTTAATTTTAGGATGCTGCAAAATATTTTTGAGACGTCGTTTAATTATTCGCAACCATACAAAATCATTTTCCTTGAATTCTTTGGCTAATCGTTTAGTATTGATAATACGTGTATATCGCTCTTGACTTTTCCTAATGTGCTTGTGAACATCATGAAGTATAGAAACGTGATCTTGAGCAATAGAATCAGCCATCGGAAGGTCGGTTTGGGTGAGGGACATGGGAGTGGGGAGCTTTTTACCAAAAACTATTTCAAAAGGTGCACGACCAGTAGTGGTATGTGAAGTGTTATTGTAAGCAAATTGAAGCAATGGCAACTTTTCATCCCAGTTATTAGGATTATCTAATGAATAACAACGCAATAAATCAAGAATAGTACTATTTGTAGCCTCACTCTGTCCATTACTTTCAGGATGAAATGCAGAGCTAAAATCTATTTTAGAACCAAAATGTTGAAATAAGGTAACCCAAAAATGATTACAAAACCTAACATGACGATCAGATAACATTAATCTATTTTAGAACCAAGATGTTGAAATAAGGTAACCCAAAAATGATTACAAAACCTAACATGACGATCAGATAACCTAACATGACGATTAGATAACATTACTGTAGGAAATCCATGATGTGGAAAAATGCATTTAATGAATAATTTTGCAGCTTGAGGTGCAGTCAAAGTTTTTCTACATGGAATGAAATATGCATATTTACTAAACCTATCAACTATTGTCCAAATCATATCATTATGTGATGAAGTGATAGGAAGACCTGTGATAAAATCCATAGAGATTTGTTCCCATTGTTCATTTGGAATAGGAAGTGGCATTAATAATCCAAATCGTTTACCATGATGACGTTTGACACGCTGACATACAATGCATTGAGAAACATAATGTGCAATGTCTTTTTCCATGTGTGGCCAAAAGAAAAAATCTTTGCAAGCAAAAATGGTGCTTTGTATGCCTCTATGACCCATGTAAGATGGTTCATGCATTTCTTTAATGACAAAATCTTTAAAAGCTTGGGTTATGCACAATCTATGTTGAAAATAGAGAAAACCATTATGAAATGTATAATGTTCATCAGATAAAGATGCAGCATTGTTGAAGTCATGCCATGCACATGAAAAATACAAATCAGATGCATAAGTGGAAACCATTTCTTGAAAAGAATGAATTTGGATGGCAGAAATATTATTCAAAACAACAGAATGCAAAGGAAAACGGCTAAGAGCATCCGCTACAACATTAGCTTTACCAGGCTGATATTGTATCATGGGTTGGAAATTTTGAATGAATGATGCCCATTTAAGATGCCTATCAGAGATTAAGGGCTGATTTAATAAATTTTTAATAGCCTGTTGATTGGTTTTGATTAAGACCTCAGAGCCCATAAGATAGTGTTTCCAAATTCGCAAAGCATGCACAACTGCTAACAATTCTTTATCATACGTACTATAATTATGCTCTGAGGGTTTAAGCTTTCTACTCTCAAATGCAATGGGATGGTCATTTTGCATCAGAACAGCACCTATTCCTGAACCGCTAGCATCAGTAACAACATGAAAGGGTTGTGAAAAATCAGGTAATTGTAAAACAGGTGCATGTGAAAGTGCATGTTTAAGTTTGTCAAAGGACTGTTGTTGGGTAATTCCCCATGCAAATTTTATTTTCTTTTTCAACAACAAGGTAAGAGGCAATGCTAAATAGGAAAAGTTTGGAACAAACTTCCTATAGAAACTAGCCAATCCAAGAAAAGAATGAACATCATTGACTGATTGTGGTGTAGGCCATTCTATGATAACTCTAATCTTTTTCGGATCCACATGCACACCTTCACTTGAAATAATATGTCCTAAATATTCTAGCTTACGCTGAAAGAAATAACTCTTTTCAGGATTAGCATAAAATGTGTTCTCTCATAACAAATGAAAAACTCTTTCAAGATGCTTTTCATGTTCACTATCATTCTTACTGTAAATAAGTATGTCATGAAAGAATACAAGAACAAAAGCTTGGTAATCAAGAAAAATATTGTTCATCATTCGCGCAAATGTAGCAGGGGCATTAGTAAGTCCAAAGGGCATTACCATAAATTCATAATGGCCATTTTGAGTTCTAAATGCAGTCTTAAAAATATCACTTTGTGTCATACGAATCTGATGGTAACCCGATTTAAGATCAATTCTACTAAAGACATGAGCTCCTCGTAACTTATCTAAGAGATCATCTATTCGAGGAATAGGGTATCTATGCTTGATCGTGATCGTGTTAAGGGCTCTATAATCAATGCACATTTGATAAGTTTTATTCTTCTTCTCTACTAAGAGAACTGGTGCTCCAAATGGGGAAGAACTAGGCCTTATAAGTCCTTTTTGTACTAGGTCTTTTACTTGATTTTCTATTTCCTTTTGATGTAGTGGGCCATGTCTATAAGGTGCTTTATGAGGAGGAGAACTACCAGGGACTAAGTCTATGCTATGGTCAAAGGATCCTCGAGATGGTGGTAGTTTAGAGGGATATTCAGACATAAAACAATCCTTATAAGTACTCATGAAAGGTTTATATGCATCTTGAAGTGTATGAGTATAATCATTGATGACATTGACAAAAACAATGCATGAGTTGAATCCTTTCCTAAATGCACGCTTTACTTGAGTGTGACTAATCAATGGAAATGGCTGGAAATCATGCCGTGCAGACAAAGTAATGATTTGACCTTTGAAAACAAACTTAAAGGTATGAGTATGGTAGTTTGGTTGGTTGGAGAGATGAAGCAACGGGTGGAGTTGAGTAATTGGATTGTGGAGGACGAGAAAAACTAGGGTAAGATGGGGCATTAAAATTACGCTTCATAGGAAATGAAGGTTTAACAGGAAATGGTCGTGGACGTGGTTGTTGTAGACGGAGTGACTTGGTTATGGACTGGAATTCTTTTTCTGCATCATAAGCAAAAGATATAGCCTCGTTGAGGGTTTTAGGTTGTAGGGTGTGAAGCTTAGCTTGGATTCCCACCTCCAAACCATCTTCGTATTTCTGCTGCAAGATATCTTCTGATACATCTTCAAGCATTCATACAAGTAGTAAATTTTGCCAGAACCGCTCTGTGTAGGTAGTAACCGTATCACCCTCCTTCCATGTAAGGGTCGTCCATGCTCGTCAAACATGCAAATGGTATTGAGGAGGAAGAAATGAATCCTTCACGTTTTCTTGAAAAGCCTTCCAAGTTGTTGGACGCTCCGTACTGTGCCGCAGGACATTCCACCAGAGTTGTGCTTTACCTACTAAATAGTTAGTGGCAAATTTAACATTTTCACTTTCAGCATACATTTCATCGGTATAAAAATCATCAAACTGCGACAACCAAGAAAGTACTAAAGGCCCATCCTTTTGGCCATCAAATCGTAGAAACTGGTAGTTTCTATTACCAATCTTTGAATGAGTAACATCAGATTGGGCAGATACAATAGCTTTTACTACTCTCGCAAGGTTGTCTTCCTCAGCTTGCATCTTTTGGAGGATTTCATCACGTTGTCGGATCTCGTTCTGAGCTCCTTGAAGCTCATGCCGCAAGAGCTCTAGTTGTTGTTCAAGTGTTACTGCAGGTAGGGGTGAATTACTGTAATCCTCCATGGTGCTCTTGGACCCTTGCTCTCAACCTTGGTGTATTGAACCTTCTTGTTTGCAACCTTGGTGTCTCGATTCCATGTTCTCAACCTTGCTTGGTATCTTGAACACTCAATCAAGTGCCACCCAAGGATTTTGAAGGAATTCATAATTCCAAGCTAGCTCATTGGAAAGTTCGTTCTGAGAGCTTTCCAACGGTATATTACATGCCTCAATCCGACCTACGGATTGAGAGATACACTTGATTCTTTCTTGGGTCCAATCTTGAAATCGACGCGCGCGCCTTCCACAAGTAATAAAGAAAGAGAACTTGAGTACAACTCCAAGAGATGGTGGAGTGGTCAAAGTACTTCCCTTGAAAGTAAGAGGTTGTGGGTTCAAATCCTCCTACCTTAGGGACTCTAAACCTCTCTATTACCACTCAAAAATTAAAATTGCCTCGCGCGTAGCCAACGGTCGCCAAGGGAGCCTTGGGTGCCAATGTTGCCAATGTATTGCCTAAGTTCTTTGCCTTAGTTGACGCCTTAGTCGATGCCTTGGAGTAAGCGTAGGTGAAAACGTAGGTTCTGGTTCTGGAATAGGAACAGAAACCGAAACCGAAACCGAAGACGGAACAGAAACAGAAACCGAAACCGAAGACGAAGACGGAGACGGAGATGGAGATGGAGATGGAGATGGAATCGGAATTCAGAATCGCGAACAGAGAACAGAACCCTCTGTATTGACGCGTGCAGAGCTCTGATACCACTGTTGTCAGGATCTTGCTCACGCGCATACAGAGATTACGGACGTAGAAAAACACACAGAAAATAGAGGCAACAAGAGACGAGACCGAACGCAAGATTGGGTGCAATCTCCCCCCATGCACTCTGCCTCGACAATCCACAGAGTGCATGTATTTATAGGAATTTTGATTACGTCGAAAAGAGTGATTACAAGAGGGCGGCTTTGAAAAGCAAGCGTGAACCTAAAAGTTGATAACTTTTATAGAAAGCCATTGCTTTCAATAACAAAAACTACGGTCTACAACGACCCTTATTCTAACCATTACTTTTCTAACAATAGAACCTTCTACGCAGGTTTATTTACAAGCTAAATAATAATTATTCGGATTATTGATGTCCGCCCTTTCACGCCTTGCACGCTCCTCACGAACCTTCAGCTGCTATATCAGAAACATCAAAAACATATTAATACATTAATAATATAACACTTTAGCAATGTATTGTTCAATAATATACAACATGCCTCCCAGTTGACAAGCAACTGACCTCAGTTGATAAAATAACTCAACACTCTAACAATTATAATGCAGTGTTCAACATATTCCATGTGACAATCCAACAATGCATTGGCTATTCTATATTTCAATCCAACAATGCATTGGCTATTTTATATTTCAATCCAACAATGCATTGGCTATTTTATATTTCAATCCAACAATGCATTGTTCAACATATTCCATAAGGTATAACAGTTAACCTAGGCATTTGTTTACTAGAAACTCCTAGTTTCTCGACCACTTTTTCTTCTAGGTCTTCTATCGAGCTAGACAGTTTTGAAGATGCTGGAGATGAATAATCTGAGTCCTTATAGACCTTTGCGAGTTCCAACTCATCTCCAAGGTTGTCCTCAATGTCTATAAAAATTCTTACACATTGCTCTAGCATTCTTGGTTCCTTCAAGTATACATACGAGCGTAGTTTAGAGCTTAAGAGGCCATCTAAAAACAATGACACTTGCTTCGCCTATGAAGGTAGCTCTTGCATTGGACATCTCTCCAGGTATTGTCTAAACCTATGTCCTACCAGTCTAACTGTTTCCTAAGGGGTGTGTTTGAAGCTATGAATTAACGAAGATGTATCATGCCTAATTCCACTTTTAGAGGATTCTATGATGAATGATTTTAACAAGTGATGGATGTCTCTAAATTGCCTTTGTTGCAATGGTTGGAGCCAAGTGAAAGTTGTATTTTTTAACCTTAGTCCAAATGCATTGTATTGCATGAACATGTCTTCTACTTGCTCTACTCGGAGCACTTGATTAAATTCTGCAACATGGTCATAGGGATCTCCTGTCCCATCAAAATAAGTTTTCATGGACTTTACTAACTGGGTGGGGCTTAATACCCTGGCGTGTTCACGTGGTTTAGGTAGAGGAAAATCATCTCTACCACCTGGTATTCTAGGTCCCCTTTGTCTTTCCACTCTATCGGTGTCCATGATGGTTCTATCTCTCCCTATTCGGTGAGTGAAACTTACTTCTGGTCTCTCTTTGTTCTTCTCTCTTTGCATACCATGGGCTAAGGATGTTCCAACACCTTGATGGCTCGTGTTTACATTTTCTCATGATGGAGGGAATACTAGCTCGCCTCTCCATGCGTAGGTATTTCTCGCATGGTCTGGTAACACAAATACTCTTTCTGAAGTTTCATCCAGGTATACAACCTTTCCTGGAGTATCTGGATCCTTAAATTCGTAGATCATGATGGAGCCTACCTCACTAGGTTGTTCCATCCGGTACGTCTAAAATGCTTCATCGGTTTCCTTATTTAGAAACAACTTTATGCTTCTGTTATCCTAGGGGATCCAATCTGGAATTAGTACTCTTGTTAGTGCAGATTTCCCTCTAGGTGTCCTAGGTTCTTCTCCTACTGGTTCTTTCCCTTGGGTTCTTGCTTCCGTCTCTGGCTGAATTACACCAAACTCATTGGTATGATTTGGCTGAGTATTTATGATGTACATTGTTCCTTGTTTGTCTATGTACGCATCTCTCTCGAATTTCACCATGGGACGTTCCAATCCCATGGGTTGATCCGGATTATGCATTTGCACCACTTGTCTTTCCAAACCATCCTCATAGATGCAAGCACCTAAGTAGTTTGTTCGGAAAAATTCTAATTGAGTCTTGTAGTGTCCTTCGGGTCTTTCCAAATATGCTATGTTTGGCCCTCCTTCTCGTCTTTCTATGCTAAAACCCATTTTTGATTCACTCGTATCTGAGCTCAACTCGTAAGGATAACTATTCAATTGTTGTGCCCACGAACGTGTAGTACTTCCTACACTTGCTTCTGATGATCTAAGGCTTCGTCAGTCTGACTTACCTATATGCTTGCCCGATCTAAGGTTCATGAATTGACTTTCTGGCACTCTCTGATCGGTAATGGTTCTTTGCTCTTAGTTGCTTGTTTCTTTGTAAATTCCTTTCGATTCTTGTCTTATCTCAATGTATACGTCAGGAATCGACTTTCCGTGGTACTTTTGAGTTCCCATTCCGTCATATTTAAGTTCTTTCCTTGAGGTTTTCGTATCGCACACCGTTATTTAGCCTTGGACTTGATAAGTTATGTCTCTTGAACTTGATGCGTTCCTATCGTCGATCTAATTTAATCCACAATGCTACACGTTTAGCCTAAGCTAATAATTGACTGAGGGGGTTGAGTATTCTTCCAACCTCAAGTCAGCTGCTTTGAGTGCTCTGATGCCCAAGAAGTCACACTTCCCAAGCTTTGTGTTATTCACTACCTTGCTTTGATTGCCTTTGATAGCCCTTGGTAGACCTGTAAAAATTCAATGTTTAGACCACTTCTCAAATGGATGCTCAAGCACCTTAATATATACACCCTTTAGGTCCCTTTTTTACTTTGCCCAAAATTTTAATGCCCCCTGGCTTTTCTAGTCCCACCAATGGTCAACCTCAAATTATCCTCTCTAAAAATCAACGTCTTCTTTTTTAATGGAGCTTTATAATGAGCTATAAAGCTCAAAAAACAGAATTTGAATGAAAAAGATATGAGCATTCAGGTTCTCAGGAGTAAAAACTGGCAATTAGGTTTTTCTTCACTCATGAGCTAAGGGGTCTCCAATGAGCTTAATCACCCAAAAATTTGCTTAAAATAGCCTCAAATTTGCCCAAAAAATCAAACCCTATTTTTTGCGTTTGGGGTGGACATTCGCGATGATCTGGGACCATGGCGATGGTCTTGGACTGTCCCGATGGCTCAGGTGAACTGTTGGAAGCAGCCAGAGGCACAGACGCCACGGAAGCATGTAAAGAAGGAGCAGGGAGCCAGGCGGATCAATTTTTCAAACAAATATATTTCTTATTAATTCTCCAAACATTCAACAGTGATTGTTATCACTAATTGTAACATATGTATCATAGAAAACCCCATTTTGTAATCCATAGCTCCATTTTGTGCAAGCCGAGGAGTCCTCGAGCTTGAGGAGCTTAGGTAGAATGCGCGTACCAATTTTCGTTATTTTTAGACATCGTTTACCCTTCCAAATAGCCTCTAGGACCTATTTTTTAACTAGGCCGGTCACTAGATGTGAAACCGGTCAAAACTAGTCTAGAAACTATAAAAAGAGCTAGAGAGCTCATTTTTGAGGTTGGTTCATTTTGGTTAGTGTGAGCATAGAGCTAGTTTGAGCTTGTAAGAGCATTCTTGAGTAATAGAGTTAATTTCCCACCTTCCATTGTGTCTTGCTTGTCTCTTCATTGTGTGTGTGTATGTGTGTGTGCATCTTTGTGCTTCTCACCTTCACTCTCACATCATCTCACATTCACGATCTTCATATCACTCCTACCTCTCCCACGGATTGACATTAAGGAGGTGAAGCTTCTTAACGTGGTACTTACCATTGTGCTAGAGCAACACCAAATTTGGCGCCGTTGCCGGGGATCGAGTCTAGGACGAATGTGTGATGGTAAGAGTATAGCAAGAAGTGGCGTTGGAAGGTAAAAATTTCAGTTTTTGTTGTTGTTTTTACTTAGTTTTTAGTGTTTTTCACCTTCCCCACACTCCATCTTCATCATTGCATCATCATCTCCATTTCCAAAAAAATCAGAAAATTCACCATATCCACCCATTCACCTCATTTCCCCTCATTTGTGCATGCGAGAGAGCGAGAGAGAGTTTTTGCGCTTGTGTGTGCTTGCATTTTCTTGAGTTTTCTTGCAGGTACAGAGCTTCAGAGCATCAGGAAAGCTTCCAAAAGGTAAAAAATGTACTTTCTGTCAGAAATTTCCGACTGTGTCGGACCATCGCGATGGTCCGCCAAGTTCGGATTTTGAGGTAGGCGACCACACCACGAGGTAGGCGATCCTTGCGCACGCACGGCACCATAGTTGCATTTCAAAAATTCGTCATTTGGTGGACCATCGCGATTGGCTCGGACCATCGCGATTGTGTCGCACCATCGCGATAGGCTCACGCCATCGCGACGGCTCGGCCGGACCATCGCGACGGTTCGCTTTTTCGGACCATCGCGACGGTTCACTTGAACCATCGCGACGGTCCACTTGGACCATCGCGATTGTTCAGTTGACCCCGGACCATCGCGATTGGCTCATGCCATCGCCACGATAGTGCCACGTGTCACGATAGACCATCGCGACGGTTCGTTTTTCGGACCATCGCGACAGCCCAAAATCGGACCATCGCGATTGGCTCAAGCCATCGCATCGCGGACCATCGCGACGGTTCACTTCGGACCATCGCGATTGTCCACCGTTGACCGTTGACCGCGCCATCGCGATTGTCCGCCCGATCACGCCATCGCGACGGTTCATTTTTTGGACCATCGCGACGGTTCGACCTCACGCCATCGCGATCGTTCACTTCGAGCCATCGCGACGGTTCGCCTTTTCGCGCCATCGCGATTGTCCAAATCCCGCGCCATCGCGACGGTTCGCTCGGACCATCGCGACGGTCCCAGACCATCGCGATTGCCCACCCCCATCGCAAATTTTGGACTTCAATTTTTGACCAATTTTGAGGGTATTTTTGGAAAATTTTTGGACCATTAGACTCATAGGAGACCCCTTAGCTCATATTTGAAGGAAAATTTGATTGTCAGTTTTTACCCCCCAGGGCCTGAACGCGTATAACTTTTTCATCCGAAGTCCGTTTTTTGAGCTTAATAGCTCGTTAGAAAGCTCGTGACGAGTACTACGTGACTTCAACTGTTTTTTTCATAAAGAATACATCTATTTTTGGATAAGCTATTTTGAGGTTCACCTAGTTTGGGACTAGGAAGCCAGGGGGCACACATTGAAAATTTGGGCAAACGAGAAGGGACTTAAAAAGGTGTATATGCTCAAGTGTTTGATCATCTTGTGAATTGGTCTAATATTGGATTTTTCCAGGTTTAGCAAGGGCAATCAAGGACAAGCAAGCAAGGCAGTGAAGACAGCAGAGCTTGGGAAGCGTGGCTTCTTGGGCAACAGGGCATCAGAGCAACCAGAAAAGCCGACTCGAGGTTGGAAGATTACTCAACCCCCTCAGTCAATTCTTAGCTTAGGCTAAACGGTAGTTGTGGATTAACGACGATAGGAACGCCTCAAGTTCAAGATACTTAATTCTTTCAAGTTTAAGACTACAAGTAAAGGTGTGTGTGACGCGAAAACCTAAAGAAAAGAACATAAGTCTGACGGAACGAGAATTCAAAATCATAACGAAAGTCGAATTCCTGACGCATATATTATGACAAGAATCCAAAGAAAAATAAAAAAGAATCAAGAAAGTAATCACAAAGGACCATTGACGATCTAAGTGTGTAATTGAGCGTGCAAGGAAGAAAATTAATGAACCTTAGATCGGGCAAACATATAGGTAAGTCGGACAGAAGAAGCCTTAGATCATCAGAGGCTAGTGTAAGAACTACCGCTCGATCGTGGGCTCAGCAATTGAATAGTAATTACCCCTACGAGAGCTCAGATACTAGCGAATCAGAAATGGCATTTAGCACAGACAGACCAGAAGGAGGGTCTCATGTAGCATACCTAGAAAAGCCAGAAGGACCCTATAGAACGCAATTAGAGTTTCTCCGAACCAACCGATTAGGTGCTCGCATCTATGAGGATGGTTTGCGAAGGCAAGTGGTGCAACTGCACAACCCTGATCAACCCATTGGATTGGAAAGACCAGTGGTGAAATTTGAGAGAGACGCTTACATAGACAAAGAGGGAACCATGTACATTCTAAGTATGCAGCCAAACGATACTAATGAGTTTGGCACAATTCAATTAGAAACGGAAGCGAAATTTCAAGGGAAAGAACCGTTAGATGAACCTAGGACACCTAGAGGGAAATCCGTATTAACGAGAGTACTCATCCCAGAGTGGATCCCTCAAGATAACAGGAGCACCGAGTTGTTTGTAAATAAAGAGACAGACGAAGCCTTTTGGAGGTATAGAAAGGAACACCCTGGTGAGGTAGGCATCATTACAATCTATGAATTCAAGGACCCAGATACACCTGGAAAGGTTGTATACCTGGATGAGACTTCAGAAAGAGTCTTTGTGGTGCCTGAGCGCGCTAAAAACACCTACACATGGAGAGGCGAATTGATATTCCCTCCATCTAGAACAAACATGAATGCAAATCAACAAGGGGCAGGAACATCCTCAGCCCATGGAAATCAAAGAGAAGGAAATCATGAGAGACCGGAAGTGAGCTTCAATCACCCCATAGGGAGAGATAGAACAACCACGAACACTAATAGGACGGATAGACAAAGAGAACAGGGAATACCAGGTGGTAGAGATGATTTTCCTCTACCTAGACCACGTGAACACGCAAGAGTATTGAGACCCACGCAATTAGTGAAATCAATGAAAAATTACTTTGATGGGACGGGAGATCCCTATGACCATGTCGCAGAATTCAAGCAAGTACTACGAGCAGAACAAGTCGAGGACATGTTCACGCAATACAACGCATTTGGGCTAACGTTAAAGAATACGGCTTTAACTTGGTTCCAACCATTGCAACAAAGGCAATTTAGAGACATCCATCACTTTTTAGAGTCATTCATCACTAAATTCTCTAAAAGTGGAATTAGACATGACACGTCTTCGTTGATTCATAGCTTTAAACAAACTCCTCAAGAAACAGTAAGACTGGCAGGACGTAGGTTCAGACAATATGTGGAACGATGTCCAATGCAAGAGCTACCCTCACAAGCTAAACAAGTATCACTGTTCCTAGATGGCTTGTTGAGCGCTAAACTGCGCTCCTATGTGTACCTAAAAGAACCCAGAACGCTAGAGGAGTGTGTAAGGATATGTATAGACATCGAGGACAACCTAGGAGAGGAATTAGAACTCTCAAAGGTCTATAAGGACTCAGATTGTTCTTCTCTAGCATCCACAAAATTGTCTAATTCGATAGAGGACCTAGCAGAAAAAGTGGCCCAGAAACTAGGAGTTTCTAGTAAACAGGTGCCCAAGCTACCAACAAACGTACGTTGTTACACTTGTGGTGGAAATCATTTGGCAAACGTGTGCCCCAATGCACCTCAACCTCAAGCCAACCCTAGTGGCCAATACTGTACAATTGAGAGGAGATATACAAATCATACGGCTCAGGACTGCCCATACAACAAACAAACCGTGAGACAGAACTACCCGCAAACATACCAGCAGCCAGGTAGGTATCAAGGCCAATACAATGCTCAGCCTTATTACTATAGGCCTCCTCAGAACTACCCATACCAGGCTCAACAGAGACCTCAACCCGTCTTAGCTCAGCAGCCACCCCCACCAGCGAATGTCATCTCGGTCAAATACACTGCTGCAGAAGAGAACCTAAGTAGGGCCTTAGTGCTTTCTTCACCTTTGATCACCGAAAGTGACCCGAACTCAAACAGTTTTGACTCTACTCATGTAACTAGTCCACCCGCTTATTACACGGAGTCACCAGAGCATGTGGAGACATATCATTATGATAGTCCTCCAATGGAACCTAGTTGGGAGCCAGACTATGCTAATGTGATGTACGCAAACCCAAACCCACGGCCCCAACTGAGACAACAGAGACCACAGGGCCCTAGAGGACCATGCTTTAGGTGCCAAGGAGATCACTTCATTAAGGATTGTCCACATCCCCCAATAGCAAGGCAATCACAGTACTATAACATACAAGGCTTTTGTGTCGATTGTGGCAAAGAGCACATAATCAAAGATTGTCCTAAGAACCCAGTTAACACTTCAAATGTGACATCGATCAATGTGATAGGTATTGTAAACAACGCAGATGGATCCAATCCTACATACGTGCCTATCCAAGCTATAACCAGAGCCCAGGCACTCTTACAAAACCAACAGCTTAATCAAGAGAAAGTAGCCAGAACTAGTGAAGTTGCAGAATCTAGTAGTAAAAAGACAAAATCTTGGAAAGATTCTAGAGAAAGAATCAAGAGAAAGTGGAGTAAAAAGATAAGTGAGTTGGAAGGAAGTCTAAGAGAATCTAGAGCCAAAATACAAGAATTGGCCTCACAAGAATTAAATCAAGAAAATCCAGCTCAGAAATCAGGATCAGTTTTAGCGGAACCCATACCGGAAGATCTAGACATGATGTTTCGTGCATATCAGGCTAGAATAAAAGAGGGACCTCAAGTCACGGAAATGAGTAAAAACTACCCTCGAGCTGATCTAGAGATTGAGAGAACTAAACTGTGCATGAAAATGGTAGAGTTAGCACAAGCTTTGTTTGAAGCCTCTAGATATCTTAATTGGAATAACATGGCAAAACCGGAATTACACTTTCAAGGACTAATGGAGAGGCTAGAACACTTGATAGAAAGCAAAGAGAAAAAGGATCAGCATAGGAACCCTATTGTCCCAGAGACACAGGAAAGGAATGCACCATCCCTGTCTCAAGTACCCAATACAGAAAGTCAAGACAAGTTGTCTTCCATACATAGGTACTCACATGAATTTTTAAGAGAAATACAAGAAGAGAAATGGAGAAAAGAACAAGGAACTCATCCCCCTATTCAAGAAATAGATGACTTGCAGGAACAATTTCCCCAAGACATCCCCTCTATATATGATGATGTAGAGGTGGAACAACTGAGTGAACCCACAGGATTTGAATCTAATTCTTTACAAGAATTACCTCAGTTCACAGGACCTTGGGAAGCAAAGTCTATTAGTATGAGAGCACCCACGATAATAGTGAGGAATGAAGAATCAGTGATCCCTAGGAACACGGAAGTGATCAAGAACACTAAAGTACAGTGTAATCTCACTCTGGAGGAATTGTTAAAGGTAAAACCAGAATTGTGGAAGCACGTAGCAAATCAATTCCCTGAGCTAGCCACCACGCCCTCTCAGAGAGGATCACATAAGAAGGTACCAGAGATACCCGTGGAAAAGATTGGAGACGTAAGCGAAGGAGAGGAAGGTAACACATATCTTCCAATAACCCATCAGGGCTACACCACGAAAGCCATCTTAGATTCAGGAGCCGGAGTAGCCATCGCTACCACCGCTTTATGGAAACGTTGGGGTAAGCCAGCACTCAGACCCACCAGGATGAAACTACAAATGGCTGATGGACACATAGAAAAACCATTAGGCTTACTAGAAGGAATATCTCTCACCACTTGTGGTGTAGAATTTGAGCATACTTTCGCCATTTGTGACTTCGCGAAAAATCATGCGTATGAGATGATATTGGGACGACCATTCATGCGTCAGTTGCAAATTGTACAAGATTGGGGAACTAATTCTTTGTACTTGCAACATTTAGGAGTGACTACCAAAGTCAATCTTAAAGACTATTCACATAGAGATGTACCCCCAATACAATGGAATACCATCCATAAGACTCCAGTAGAGACGGAATCCGTGCACTCATTAGAATCAGATCCTTCTTGGTTGCATGAGGATACCCATTTATGGATGTGTAAAGTAGCCAAACAAGAGGAAGAAAGATTAGAAGCAAGGACCTTAGGTGCGGAACAACATCCACGAACCCTTCAAGATCCAGCCTACGCACCTGTAGTATTCCCAGACGAGGAGTTTGAACCCCATGGTTGGGCGGAAATCCTAGCAACCATGGATGTAGCCATCAATGAAGAACAATGGACACCCCACTGTGACGAGGATGGCTATGACATTTCAGTTTTCACGATAGAGCCAATCATGTGCGATGCAATTTTAGAAGAGTGCGAACCAAACACTGATGCATTTGAGGATGCAAGCGATTTTGATTTAGAATCAATTATCATGGACTCACCCTTTGCATCAGAGGAAGAATATTTCTACGAGGTAGAGACTCACACTCAGAGACACGAGGAAATTATGAATGAAGTGAGATTAACCACGGAAGTGACTACTAAGAGTGAAGGCAAGAAGAGAAAGAAGAAAGAAACCATGTCAGAAAAAGAAGAATCTTTATTTGAAGTACCCGAGAATTTCAAGAAATATGAAATTGAAGATAGAAGAATCATGGTACGAATGCCTAATAGAAAAGAGAATGATGGACAAGCATATGATAACCGAGAGAAAACCAAGAAAGTCATAGTTGCCATAGAAGGAGAAGAAGAAAAATGTACATACATAGGGCATGATTTGACGAAGGAAGAAGAAGAAGAGTTAGTTGCCCTATTGCGCGAATATAGAGATGTTTTTGCTTGGAGTTACAAAGATTTGAAAGGAGTAGATCCAGATATATGTTCTCATAGAATCCCTATGACTCCAGATGCAAAACCGACAAAACAGAAACCGTACACGTACAATGATAACTACGCTGCGAAGATTAAAGAGGAGATAGATCGCTTGATAGAAGCAGGATTCATTTACGAAATTGAGCATACCGAATGGGTATCCCCCATTGTGGTTGTGCCCAAGAAGAATGGAAAATTGCGTGTGTGTATTAACCTTAAAAAAGTTAATGCCGCCACAATTAGAGATAGTTATCCTCTTCCTATCACAGAACACCTATTGGAAAGAGTTGCGGGCAAGGAAGTTTACAGCTTTCTTGATGGATTCTCAGGCTATAATCAAGTAGCCATTGCTCCGGAAGATCAACATAAGACGGCTTTTGCCACAGAATGGGGCATATTTGCATTTCGTGTAATGCCATTTGGCTTAACGAATGCACCCGCCACTTTCCAGCGACTCATGTGTCATGTTTTTAAGGAATTCTTACGTAAGAGCTTGGAAGTTTATGTCGATGACTTATGTGCTCATTCAAATGTAAGACAGACACATATTCCAGAGTTAAGACAAATATTTGACAAATGTCGAGAATATCAGGTTTGTTTGAACCCAGAAAAATGCGTTTTCATGGTCAGACAAGGCAAAATTCTAGGACACATTGTGTCAAAAAATGGAATCTCTACGGACGAGGAAAAGGTGAAGGTAATTGCAGAATTACCTAGACCAACTAATGTGAAAGAGGTACAGGCATTTATGGGCCATTGCGGTTATTATAGGAGATTCATACACATGTATGCAATCATAGCCAAGCCGTTGTACTCTCTTTTGACCAATTTTGAGTGGACAGATGAATGTGAAAACTCATTCAATGAACTTAAACGACGCTTGTGCTCAGCACCTATATTGACAACCTCAGATTGGAGTAAGCCATTCCATGTACATGTGGATGCATCCAATTACGCCATAGGATGTGTGTTAGCACAACCCACGAAGGAAGGTAACATAGATCTCCCCATAGCTTACGCTAGCAGACAATTGAACACAGCAGAAAGAAATTACACCACGACGGAACGAGAAGGATTAGGGATGATCTACGCAGTAAAGAAGTTTAGGCACTACTTGTTGGCCAACAAATTCAAGTTCTTTACAGATCATCAAGCCCTATTATATTTAGTCAACAAACCATGTAACACAGGACGATTGATACGTTGGTTTCTATTACTCATGGAGTACGATTTTGAAGTGGTAGTGAGGAAAGGAAAGACGCATCTTAGAGCCGACCACCTTTCAAGATTAACCTCAGGAGAAGCTCCTCAAGGAGTAGTGGATGAATTACCAGATGCATACTTGTTTAACCTTGAGATAGCACCAGAATGGGCTAGGCCTATAGTCCCCATTCTCACATACGGACCCAAGAATCCTAGGATAAAGATCAGAGAAGGCGAGATTACCAAGTCTCAGAGGTACCAAATAATGGCAGGAAGCATATATAAACAGGATAATCAAAAGATTCTTGCTTGCTGTGTAGATGAATCAGAACATGCGAATTGGTTGCAATTAGCACACATAGGTGCACTAAAGCAACACCATTCAAAACATCGAACATTACAGACTCTGCATAGATTAGGAGTATACTGGCCTACGATGGAAGCAGATGTCTACAAGTTGTGTAAGGAATGCCATGTTTGTTGTGAAAGACCACCAGTAGAACATGCTACACTATATCACGTGTCCCTCACACCAGACTGGAGTGAACCTTTAGTGACTTACTTGAGGACGAACACATTCCCTCAAGGCATGACCTTAGCGCGACAACGCAGTCTAGAGCAGGAAGCTCAAGGCTACTCACTTATTGGCGATAATCTATACAAAAGAGGACGAGATGGATATCTAAGACAATGTGTTCATGAGAGCGATTATCTGAGAATACTAGAGACTGCACACCAAGGTGTTGCAGGAGGTCATTTTGGACCAGATAGGATAATCAAAGCCATCCTCTTTGCAGGATTATGGTGGCCCACTCTTCACATGGATGCACATACCTATGTAAAGAGATGTGACGTGT
The DNA here is from genome assembly GCA_020310875.1 of Ceratopteris richardii. Classification (NCBI taxonomy): domain Eukaryota; kingdom Viridiplantae; phylum Streptophyta; class Polypodiopsida; order Polypodiales; family Pteridaceae; genus Ceratopteris; species Ceratopteris richardii. Next base: position 153,845,896 of record CM035413.1, read on the forward strand.
GCCAAAGAACTCAGTTTCCTACTCGCAGAGATGAAATGCCATTGAAACCCATGATGGGCGGACGTGCATTTTCTAAGTGGGGTATAGACTTTGTAGGACCCATTAACCCCCCTGCAAAAGGTACACATGCAGAATACATTATTGTTGCCACAGATTATCTCACGAAATGGGTAGAGGCAAAGGCCACAAAGAAGAATGATGCACACACGACTGCAAAATTCTTATTTGAAAATGTCTTTACAAGATACGGATTGCCTATAGAGTTAGTGAGCGATCGAGGCACTCACTTTCTAAACCAAGTCATTGAATATTTGTTACAGGATTTTATGGTGATTCACAAGAAATCTGCACCATATCATCCTCAGGCCAATGGTCAGGCTGAAAGCACTAACAAGATACTATGTACCGTACTGACGAAACTCGTGAATAACAAACGTTCAGATTGGGACAAACAGTTACACCACGCTGTTTGGGCATATCGAGTGGCCTACAAGACCGTACTCAATGCAACTCCCTTTCAGATGGTTTTTGGTCAGAATGCAGTGCTTCCTTTGGACTTCTTGATACCGACCCTTAAGGTTGCACAAGAACATCAGTGGACCGGCCATGAATTATCAGCGAGAATAATGGACTTGGAACGATTAGGAGAAACCAGGCTAAAGGCAGCAGCAGGAATATACGCAGCGAAGAAGCGACAGAAAGCATATTTTGATGCACATGTGAAAGATAAAGGCCTAAAAGAAGGAGATTTAGTTCTAGTGTATACGCTGAAACAGCACGCACGGAAGTTAGAAAAACGAGGTTATGGACCTATGATCATTAACAGACTCTCGACTAGTGGAGCAGTACAGTTAGCCACCTTAGAAGGAGATATAATGCCTAATTACATTAGTGGCTGTAGAGTCAGGTTATATCAAGAACCTCTTACGGAGGATATGCTTAGACGACTCACGTTGGCAAAGAAGCGTAAGGAGGAAGAAAATAGAATACGAGCTGAAGCTCAGGCAGAAGCCATAGAACGCATTAAGCGCATGAAGCTAAGAAGACAAGGACTAGGGAGAGAACATTATAACCATCTGGAAACATCACCCAGATATCCCATGGCCATGTGTCAAGTAAAGTCAACCACGCATCCTAGCATAGTGGACAGGAGACCATTCATTACAGTTAGGCTAGAGCACGGTAAACATAGCCAAGAACTCAGGGCTTTGATTGACTCAGGTGCTGCGACTAGTGCGATTAGATGGTCCCACTATAAGGATTCAGGAATAGAAATGCGGCCAATTGAGGCATACCTCATAGGCCTAGGAGGCATGGAAACCCCTTGCATGGGTGAGGTGGACCTTCCTATCCTCGTTAAGGAGGTGACCATGACAGCGAAGCTATTAGTGTGCCATGATGACGACCTGATAGAACCCCTAATCCTTGGCCAAGATTGGCTATACGATCACTCAGTGGACCTAAATCTTAGACAAGGCTCATTACAGATTGGAACCTTAGAGCAGAAGCGAGTGATACCGCTTGACTTCCCTAACCGCACTCCGCTTGACGGTTGTGACCCTAGACCCTATGAAACGCATGCGACGGAAGACAGGAAGATTTTTGGGCAGACCGGTCACGTTACGTCTACACCAACCCACTCGGGCTTGGCTATAGACAGTTGTCAATCAGAAGGACGACAGGAGATCTTCCCTGGGACTTCCTGCAAACTAGAAGCGACAGTTACCCAAACGCAAGGACAGAAGGGCACAATCAGAGGTCAGGTGGGTTGCATCAGCGGCCAAATGAGCACGACACCCTGCGGTGCTCATCCTTCCAAACTTGTTGCGGACTGGCCTAGATTAAAGTTAAATAAGGCATCACTTCCTAATGGGCAGGTCACGCAAGTCTTGGATCTCCCTTCTTTTCCAAAGCAGAGTGTCCATCCGACCTCTCAACCTCAACAACAACAGAGTCAACCACGACAAAGGAACCCAGACCGACGACAGTATCAGAGGAAACAACATGGAAAGTAGTTTAGGCCTCCCAAAGGAAGCGGCACCAGACAAATATGGGTGCCGAAAGGACAAAAAGCACCGAAGGACTCCAACCAAGCAGAGATCAACAAACAAAAGGCCGAACAGAAACAGAATCGATATCCACCATCCCCTCGACCTTCTTCTACAGGTCCGAGCATCCGACAAATGTGGATCGCCAAGAAGTACCTTACCCATAGACCCACGCCCACGCAGATTTGGGTACCCAAACCATGTATCATAGCTCAACCCATAAGCCATGTAATATATAACCCCCATAACTCATCTCATCCCTCGATACCACCAAACCCGACACCACCTTTTACCCCTCAGCAGAAACCCACCACCCACTCCAAGATCTTTAGGAAATGGATACCGAAACGTGTCCAACCATCTTCCCCTAACCCATTGTCTAACTACCCCTCGACTAACATACAACCTTGTACTAAATCACTAACCTCTAAACCTTGTATAAATTCACACACCATCATCACACACCACTCGTAATCTCATCTCATCAAGAAATGTATGCATGATCTGAAACGTATAGGTGTCTAGAGACCTGCACTAGTGCTGCAAGAAACATTGCATCCATCACATCACAGCACTTGGCTACACGGGTTACGCATCAGTTATGGAAAGGGATTGCGGTCTCACTTTAATGGGATCATGATTAATTTCCATGCTAATGTGTTAATCTTTTGTAGCAGATCTTTCTCACTAGCGCACCAGCCACCATGCAAACCGACGAAGGAACATCAGGAGCAGGCCCCAGTGTAGCGGCTGTGCCCCTCAACGTGCTACGAGCAGAATCACACCCGACTGCTCCACCGCCGGAATTTCAGGGATTTCCAGGGCCCATGCCTATTGATAACCCCCCTATGGGCTACACCGAAAAAATACACAGGAACTCTCATTGGTTTCAGGGCCTTGCAGGACCCCTTGCGGACGCGGACTTTATATTTGAATCCTCTCTGACTTTTGATGACCGCACGTGGGGAAAGTACCAGTTTTTCTCCAGAGAGTTCGAAGCCCTACAAAGCACCCAGGATTTAACTCATGTTTGGGCCAGAGCCGGCTTCACAGAGTATTTCAGTGATCCTCTGCCCAAACCGGATTTTTATAGGTGCTATTATTTAATCACTACATTGCTGGCATCAGAGAATAAGGACATCCCAGGAACCTTCATATTGCCTACTCTAGTGGATGATCCACCTTACAAGAGATTTTATCTCTCTAAGGACTTAATCAGAGCAGCCATCAAGATTCATGGAACCCACACACCCACAGATCGAGAGAGATTAATTCCAGAACCAATGAAACGTGGGGATGTCACGAAGTGGGAGGAGATTTCGGCCATTACACCTGAGCTGTCAAAGCCACTGAGGATATGCATGCAACATTTCGCATTTCCAGCTCAGGACAGATTTACCATGCCCCATAAACGAATCTGGTTCGGATTATATTTGGCATGTACGGGACCTCAAACAGTTGATCTGGCAAGCTGGATCATAGACCAAATGTATCTGGCACAGCACAGATGGGAGCGCAAGAAGGTGCTTAACGGATGTTGTGCGCTCACTAGAATTGTGTATATGTGTTTGGCTTATGACTTGCCAATTGAGCGTGCACTAACAGGAGAAGAACTGAAGGCATTCAAGGGCACAACGAAGAAAGCCAGGAAGCCCAGTAGGACACGGGCAGGTAAGCGCATGCGAGGCACCATCCCTTGCCTTCAAGTGCCAGAGTCGCCATCACCACAACCATCTCCAAAGCGACCACAGACAGAAGCTGCTCCCACTGTACAACCTATTCGCATACGGTTGTCCAGACCAGTGATTACAGAGGCCACCACTAGTACCGCTGCACCTCAGGCAGCTGCCATCGCAGAACCCACCACCACAACAGCAGAAGCTCCCACCACTATTGGTGCGGAAGCGTTTTCTTTCCCGATACCACATATGGAGGCCGACCCCATAAACACGACATTTGATTTTGAGATGCCTGATGCATTCTCAAACGAATTCCAGTATTCAGAAGCACAACTGTTCTCCCAGGAATATGAACGTCCCAGCTACCCTACTACGCCGCGAGATCTGCCACAGGGACAAGCTGTGTCGGGCTCTGAAGAAGAAAGAACCGAAACAGACGACGATCAAGGCGACGATGAAGCCAGCCCGGACTCACATGACGAACAGACAGAGGGCCAAGGCCAACAAACTGACACACACGGCGACACCAGCACATATGAAGATGAGACATTCGAAGCCGCAGCGTACACGCTGGCTATAAAGAAATTATATCGTACCATGGAGAAAGTCTGGGCACGAAAGAAGTTAACTGAAGAGGAGAGCCAGGCATTAATTGAACAGGAACTCATCTCCGGAGGGTTCGAAGATGCATATATCAGAGGGTTCAGAGAGTTAGTCAAATCAGTAGGCTCCCATGAAGCACTCAGGTTTTTACAAAGAAAGCAACTACCACAGTTTGATCCCCGCCGAGTGCGACTACTCTCAAAACCTGGGGAGTATATTCGTGTACCAACAGGAGCCCAATCTTCAGCACAAGCCAGGGAGGCACGCCTCGCCCCCGAACGTTCATTAACCGCAGAAACCATCCTTGTAGATTCGCCACCCCGTACCACCATTGTACATACCACTACTATCCTCGAAATAACATCCACCCCTTCGACTCCTCTCTCACCTCATCTTTCACCAACCCATCCCGTATCACCCGCACACCCACCGGCTTTCCCCACATCCACACCTGTACAAAGCAACATAGCCACAACCTCTTCCTTACCCATTCATACCACCATGCCCACACCCAACCCTCCGCATCCATATGTTAACCCCTTCACCCCTTCATCCTTCCCAGCGTTTCCCCCACCTCTAAGACCCCCATTCCCCTTCCTAACCCCACTAACCTTCTCACCAGTCTCACCTCCCCAACCTACCATAACCCCTATTTCCCCGTTTCACCAAGCGGTTCCAACCATTCCCCCTGTAAACTACACTACATTCGCAAATCCCGTATTCACACCTACACAACCACCCACAATCGCACCACTTTTCACAGTCACAACACTAAACACGTCCAATGGCATGGACATATCACCATCCACCTCACCACCACCCACTCCACTCACAGCACCCTCATATTTAGGCACTTCACAATTTTCCACAATCACCACTGCATCCACTGTCCCAACCCCATTTCCCATTCCCACTGCATCTACTATCACTGCATCCTCACTTAGCACTTCACTACTACTATCGCCCACCATAGACACCGCATTTCAACACATGTTCGCATGCATGACGCAAGTCCGCGATGAGTTTGCATCACTCGGCACCAACTATCAACAGCTGCAGAAAACGACGAACGACCTACAAACGCAGCTTAATTCGTTATCAATTGAGAACGCCTCACTGAACAGCCGATACCAAGACTTACGAGAGGCCTATCACAAGTTAGAACTAGAAAGTGAGGAGAAAACCAAAGAGGCCACCGTGGATTTGGATAACCTACTTAGAGCCCAGACTGTCCGCAATGCAACACTTACTAGAAATATGGGCTTACTAAGAAGACACTTAGCCGCAGCAAAAGAGGAGAACCAGAGACTCCAAGAGCAGAACAGAGAGAACTTGGAAGCGGCTTTAGATCATCCAGAGCAGCCACTAAGTCCGAGCAGATTCAAGGCAATCCCATCCGAGTCGATGCGGATGCTGCTAGACGACCACGTTAGATTGCTCGAGGACTATGATCGTATGAACGAAGAACATCAAAAGTTAAAGGAAGATCACAAACTGCTGCAGCTCAGAGAACCAGCAACACAACAAGTACAAGTAGCAGCAGAATTACCAGCGCCTGTGGACCCTGCCCCTGAAGTTTTAGAGGAACTCAACGCACTCCGGGCCCAGGTAACAAATCTTGAATCGAGAATTGCAGTCTATGAAGCACCACCAAGGCCAGACTCCCCACCTGAGCTACCAGCTGAGGAAGAAACCGTCACAATCCCGGTGGAGGAGACATTCGAAGAGGCTTATGAACCGATTCCCATCCCAGGTGGACGTGTCACGGCCGAAGGCCAGATGACCTACGAATTACCTACCCCCGCGTGGATGAAGACAGTTGAAGAACTCGGAACGACACACTCGGCCAGAGTAGAGGCACAGCTACATGCCATGGCCATAATTGAAGAGAAAATTTTACAGTCACCATTCTTTGCTCAATTGGCCCTGCGACGATACATATCTGGGCATGAGCTCCAATATAAACCATACTTCATGTTAATGGCCGAATACCAGTTAACCATAGAGAAAGAAACAGGTATGAAACCAACGCATGCCACTCAATTCGAGCCAGAGGACTTGCCACCAAGGGCGCAGAGAGGTGAAATCCTTCAACCAGACTGGCGCAAAGATTTATTGCAAAATTATCCAGAGATGATGAGCACGTGGGTAAAAGCGCCGCTTCACTTAAAATTTAATCCGTGCTGGGGACCAGTACCACGACGCCGCTCTTGGACTGCCTTCGCTATAAAGCTACAGAACAATAAGCAGTGCCAAGACTGGTTGAACTATCCCTACTTCAAGCCACCAGTCGCGTTACCCACAGTAGGCTACATGATGGCGACGATCCGCCACTGGCTCCCTCGATTAAAACATATGGATGATATTGCCGCGCACATGACTGTCAAAATCTTTGACATGACGCAGATGGTCTTTAAAGTCTTCCGACGCATCAAGGCTCCCCATGTTAATACCCCGGGCTTTGAGCATGGCAACTTTGATTTAGTCTATGATATGAGCACAACGCCATCGCTACGGGTGTGTTACGCCTGGCACTGCAGGATCAAATATCTACCGGCATGTTACAAGCAGACATTCGAAGAAATGTTCACCACCGGTTTTTGGGAGTACCATTCAGAAGTATTTATAAGCAGGCCCACACACTTATTGCAATTATTTGCCTGTGAACGAATGGTGTACTCCACACATTATCAGCTCCCACCACCAGACGAGCCACAACCTATCGATTGGGAGAAACTCGAGGCTGATCTAGCCCGAGGTATTCGTATATCAGAGCACACCCTCGCTCAAGACCTCCTACAGAATTACATCCGGCAGACCTCACAACAAGGTTCTGTCAGGGACGACAGAAGCGAGAGGGAGGGGGGTGTTGGAAGCAGCCAGAGGCACAGACGCCACGGAAGCATGTAAAGAAGGAGCAGGGAGCCAGGCGGATCAATTTTTCAAACAAATATATTTCTTATTAATTCTCCAAACATTCAACAGTGATTGTTATCACTAATTGTAACATATGTATCATAGAAAACCCCATTTTGTAATCCATAGCTCCATTTTGTGCAAGCCGAGGAGTCCTCAAGCTTGAGGAGCTTAGGTAGAATGCGCGTACCAATTTTCGTTATTTTTAGACATCGTTTACCCTTCCAAATAGCCTCTAGGACCTATTTTTTAACTAGGCCGGTCACTAGATGTGAAACCGGTCAAAACTAGTCTAGAAACTATAAAAAGAGCTAGAGAGCTCATTTTTGAGGTTGGTTCATTTTGGTTAGTGTGAGCATAGAGCTAGTTTGAGCTTGTAAGAGCATTCTTGAGTAATAGAGTTAATTTCCCACCTTCCATTGTGTCTTGCTTGTCTCTTCATTGTGTGTGTGTATGTGTGTGTGCATCTTTGTGCTTCTCACCTTCACTCTCACATCATCTCACATTCACGATCTTCATATCACTCCTACCTCTCCCACGGATTGACATTAAGGAGGTGAAGCTTCTTAACGTGGTACTTACCATTGTGCTAGAGCAACATGAACCGTCGCGATGGCATGGTGCAATCGCGATGGTCCGATGGAGCGAGCCATCGCGATGGTCTACTCAACGAGCAATTGTGATGGCGTCGATCAACGGTCAATGCAACAATCGAGACGGCGCGAGCCCATCGTGATTGTCATGAGGTGCGATGGCTTGAGCCAATCGCGATGGTCCAACTTGGAGGCATCACGATGGCATACCTGGGATAGTTGCGATGGTCTGGCTTGACATGTGGTAGATGAGTCGTCGCGATGGAGTGAGGCAATCGCGATGGCATGGGGTCGACGGGATCATCGCGATGGTCAGTGACCATCATGATGGCTGAAGTGAACTGTCATGATGGTGTGAGACCGTCGCGATGGTCCGGCCAAGCCATCGCGATGGTGTGACACAATCATGATGGCGTGAGCAAATCGCGATGGTCCACCAAAATATGAATTTTTGAAATGCGTTTGTGGATTAGTGGGTGCGCTATTGTTGCCTACCTCTTGGTGTACTCGCTTACCAAAAATGCCGAACTTGGCAGACCATCGTGATGGTCTGACACACATGGCAGATTCTGACAGAGAGTGGATTTTTTACCTTTTGGAAGCTTTCCTATTGCTTTGGAGCACTGTAGCTCAAGCATAAGCACCACCTCCTTTACTTGTCAATCCGCGGAGACGTGAGGACCGGTATGAAGACCACGAGCAAATGAAGGCACAAGTGCGTGAGTGAAAGCACACAAACATGCACACACATACACACACACGCGCACAAAGTAAGATCAAAGAGAGGAACAATGGAAAGCTTAGATTGCAAAAGAGTTCTCTTACAAAAGTTCTATTCTCTAACAAGCTAACCTCAAAAATGAGCTCTCTAGCTCTTTTTATAGTTTTTTGACTAGTTTTGGCCTTGTCCAAACCTAGTGTCCGACCTAGTTAAAAATTAGGTTCCAGGGCTTATTTGAGGGCTCAAACGGAGTCTAAAAATTATGAAAATTGGTAGGATGATAGTTCTAGTACTCCTCAAGCTCAAGGACTCCTCGGCTTGAACAAAATGGAGTTATAAAACTAGATAATGGTATTTACAATGGTTTTTAGTGATGAAAATCACTATTTTTGTAGGGGATTCTTCTGAAAATTTGACATACACTTCTTGGAGCTCCCTACTTGCTCCCTTTCCTTGTGTGTCCACCTTTTGATGTGCTTCCATGCTTTGTCCTTGACTTTGAGCTTCAACACTCCCCCCCCTCTCGAGTCTGTCGTCCCTGACAGACCTTTGTTGTAGTGGTTGTTCCAAGTAGTGCCTTGAGAGGGAGTGTCCGTTCTGTATGAACAAAAGTCGTCTGACTTCCAGATGTATCTAGTTCTTCATCTATCATTGTGAGTCTTTGCAAGTTGTAGTCTCTTGGTATGTGCTTCTTCCTTGGATTCCAGCATGACTGTGTCGTTGTGAGTCTCCGTTGATGTTTTCTAGATCTTCCGCAGTGGATGTTCATAGTAGTCATGCCAAGTACTCATAACCCATATTCAGTGATGGGTAAGTGTGTTCGTGCATGGATTGAGGAAAATATGTGCCTTATGCACGGCCTTGTAATGTAGCCCTATGAATGCTTACTTGGGAAATGCATTGTAAGAAGTATGGTGCAAAAATTGGGGGTCTTGAACTAAGTGCTCAAGGGTATGCCAACGAAGAGGTTTCCTAAGCTATCATGGTTATGATGTTTCGAAGGTAAAGATACTTACCATGGAGAAGTTCGATCCATGTTCATCTCTTCGTGTTGTACACTCGGCCTTTGGGATGGAACATTGTTGATGAATGGCCATGTTGATGGTCCACTTATAAGATCTTTTGAGTGGCTGATCCTGTCTCCTCTTTTCAAAGAATCATTTGTCAAATACAAAGAATTTAATTTCTTTATATTCCTTGACAAACAACATTCGAGAACTACACCAAGCTTAGTTTCACATATTCTCTCTAGCTCACCATAAGCAAGAGTCTTCTCATCCAGTATACATACAAAGATTTGTAGGGTACCAGGGCTACCCCGTGCAGATATCTCCCTGGATGCTCTCGTACATGCAATAGTTATGCATTATTCAAGTTGCAGACCTTCAAGCTCTTCACTCCTACCATAGTATGAGGAAACCATAGTTGTGGATGCCATGCTCATGCCAAGTTCTTGACATCTATGAGATAAGGCAGCAATTATATCATCTGCTCGCCAAGACACACTTCTATCCAAACTGATAAATGCCCAGTAATCAACAGTTCCACCTTTAACCAAGCATGACTCATTCATGTTTCATGAGCCAAACCTGGGAACAAGTGCTTCCTCTTTTTTTTTTTTTTTTTTTTTGAGGAACAAGATATCACAAAACAAGAACACAAAAGTTAGTATCAATAGAAATATTTGATATATGTCACTGTGCTCTTGTGCTTGGGATTCTCAAGTGTGTCTATGCACGACCGTGTAATGTGGCCCTATATTAATGCATACTTTGGAAATGCATGACCTGAATGGTGCAAAAGACAGGGTTGTGCAAGGAGCACATGGTTGTCGCTCGTTCGAGGCTTTCGATGTTATTTACGGAGGTTGATGCCGACCTTGGTGGAGGTATCCATTGAGTCTCAAACTGATGTAATCCTCCTTATTGGAGTCCATTTTAAAACATCATTTGGCACTGTAGAGGTCACTTCAGGCGTCATCCTCTTTGGATGCTTTTTGAACTGTGGTATCCAGTGTGGTTGGCGCTTTGGTTCGGTGGAGGCTACTTGTACTTTTGGCTTCCAAACCCATATCCTTTTTGCATGTCTTCCTACTAATGTTGAAGAGCTGATTTGATCTTCCTTTGGTCTCTGTACGTGGTTCTTACCCTTTTCTCTTTTTGGCTTCTTTGTTGAGACCTTTCGCATGTGGGAGAACATAGGTTGTTGTGGATGTAGGAGCTTCTTAGGTACCCACATCTGTAATTGCCCTTGTTGAGCTGCAGCTAACTTCTTAGGCACCCAAACTTGTTGGATACCTTGTGATTAAGCTTGTCCGAGCTGCTTCCTTCGTCTGCTGGCCTGGTTGGCTTGCGTGGATGGGATTTGTGGGGGAAAGGCTGGTGGTTGCTCTCCTTTGCGTACCCATATCTGCTTCATGCTCGGAACTGCTTTCTTATCGAATGGTGTCTTTCTATTTGATGTAGCAGTTGTCGTGAACGGTTGTGTTTGCTTGTGTGGTGGACTCACTACTGTGGCTACTTTATTCTTTGGAGAAGAAGAAAGATCCACCCGCCTTCGAACCTGGTCTTCCACGATTGACTCCTTCTGCATCACAGAGCTTTTGACACATACAACATCTTCTTTCATATGATTAGTCTTGGAAGAACTAAGAGAGTGTGTGGTGCCATGATCTAGGAGCATGCAGTTCTCTAATTCTAATGTAATGCATTGTTCATGTACCCAAACTTGAAGAATTTGACTTCTTAGGTTTAAGTTAACTGCATGGTCATAGATCCAATCTTGACCCAAGACAAGTGGTTCTGTAAGGTTCTCATCTTGACATACTAGCGCTTTGACTTTCATTGGAACATCCTGAAGGTAGATGGGAAGTTCCACCTCGCCCAAACAAGGGGTTTCCACACCTCCCAATCCTATGAGATAAGCTTCTATGGGATTGATGTTCAACTGCAAGTCTTGGCAGTAGGAAAGTCTAACTGCACTACTTGCTGCACCTGAGTCAATCAATGCTTTCACCGTCCTTGCACCCTTCCCTTGTCCTATCTCTATGGTCACAAAGGGTCTTCGGTCAATGACTTGAGAAGTCGCTATGCCCGACTTTTGGCACATATCCATGTGATATTTTGGGGCTTTTGAGTTGACATCTAGGCCTAATCGCCTTAACTTATTTCGCCTAATACGCTCTCTGACCTCTGCCTGTGCTTCTTCTCTCACTCTTAACTCTTCTTCTTTTCATTTCTTAGCAGTGTTGAGTCTCATTAGCATGTCCTCTATAAGAGGTTCTTGATGTAAGTTGACTCTACAACCACTAATATAGTTTGGCAAGATATCACCTTCTAAAGTAGCCAATTGAACCGCGCCGCTAGTGGAAATTCTGTTAATGATCATGGGTCCATATCCTCGTTTTTCCAACTTACGGGCATGTTGTTTTAGTGCGTAAACCAACACTAGATCTCCCTCTTTCAATCCCTTATCCTTAATGTGTGCATTGAAGTATGCCTTTCGCCTTTTCTTTGCAGCGTAGATGCTTGCAGCCGCTCGTAGCCTTGTCTCACCTAAGCGTTCTAGGTCAAAGATCCTAGATGACAATTCATGTCCATTCCACTCATGCTCTTGTGCTACTTTTAAAGCAGGGATTAAGAAATCCAGTGGTAGCACCGCATTCTCTCCAAAGACCATCTGAAATGGGGTGGCATTGAGTACTGTTTTGTAGGCAACTCGATAAGCCCAAACAGCATGATGAAGTTGTTTGTCCCAATCAGAGCGCTTATTATTTACCAATTTTGTCAATACGTTACAAAGGATCTTATTGGTACTCTCGGCTTGTCCGTTAGCTTGTGGGTGATAGGGGGCAGACTTCTTATGTATCACCAAGAATTCTTGGAGAAGATTTTCAATGACTTCATTCAAGGAGTGTGTGCCTCTATCGCTCACCAACTCTATTGGTAGTCCATATCTCGTGAACACATTCTCGAATAAAAACTTAGCCATAGTCTGAGCATCATTCTTTGTTGTGGCTTTCACTTCTACCCACTTTGTAAGGTAATCTGTGACTACAATAATATATTCTGCATGGGAGTTTCTAGCTGGGGGGGTTAATTGGACCTATGAAGTCTATGCCTCACTTTGAAAATGCACACCCGCCCATCATTGGCCTCAAAGGCATCTCATCTTTTCTAGCTGGATATTGTGCACATTGGCATGTGTCACATTTCTTCACATAGGTATGTGCATCCATATGAAGAGTGGGCCACCAAAGTCCTGAGAATAGAATGGTCTTGATCACTCGGTCAGGACCAAAATGTCCACCTGCAACACCACTGTGTGCAGTCTCTAAGACTTTTAGATAGTCTGGTTCATGAACGCACACTCTTAAGTAACCATCTTTGCCTCTTCAGTATAGGTTCTCTCCTACTAAGGCATAGCCTTGAGCCTCTTGCTCCATGCTTCGTCTTCTTGCTAGACTCGCCTCTTTGGGTAATCTTCCCGATCTCATAAACTCTACCAATGGAGCACTCCAATATGGAATTAATGATACTTGATAAAGGGTCGCATGCTCCACTGGTGGTCTCGCTCTACACATTGGACAATTCTTGATCCACACATGTATTGCTTTGTCCATGCTAGGCCAATACACTCCTAAACGTTTCAAATTCTGCAATGTTCGTTGTTTAGAATAGTGATTTCCTAGCATTCCTTCATGGGCTTGTTGCAACCAACTACTATGTTCATCGTCCTCAACACAACAAGGTAATACACCCTCAGTATCTTGTGTGTACGTGCTTCCTGCTAATATGTGATATTTTTGTGATTTTACAATTTCTTCTTGTGATGTTTTCACATTCTTATTTGCAGGGCCAAAGGTTAGGACTGGTACCAACTTATTTGCCCATTTGGGAACAACTTCCAAATTGAACAGATAAGCATCAGGTAGTTCATCAGACACTCCTTGCGGCAACTCTCCTGAAGTGATGCGAGAAAGGTGATCTGCCCGAAGGTGGGTTCTACCTTTCCTGACAACAACTTCAAATTCATACTCCATTAGTAAGAGGAACCATGTTACTAAGCGTCGAATATTGCAAGGTTTATTGACCAAATATAACAAAGCTTGATGATCAGTGAAAAACTTGAACTTGTTGGCCAATAAATAGTGTCTAAACTTCTTCACAGCATATACCATGCCTAACCCTTCTCGCTCGGTTGTGGTATAATTTCTTTTGGCTGGGTTTAGTTGTCTACTAGCATATGCTATGGGCAAATATAAATTCCCTTCACCTGTGGGTTGTGCTAGCACACATCCTATGGCATGATTGGATGCATCCACATGGACATGGAATGGTTTATTCCAATCAGGAGTGGTCAGTATTGGTGCTGTGCACAAACGTTTCTTCAGTTCATTGAAAGAATTCTCGCATTCGTCGTTCCACTCAAAATTAGACAACAAGGCATAAAGGGGTCTAGCAATGATTGCGTACATGTGGATAAACCTACGGTAATATCCACAATGGCCCATAAAGGCTTGTACCTCTTTAACAGTCCTTGGCCGTAGTAGCTCTGTTATGGCTCGTACCTTATCTTCATCTGTTGAGATTCCATTCTTAGAAACAATATGACCTAAGATTTTACCTTGACGCACCATGAACACACACTTTTCTGGGTTCAGACACACTCGATATTCTCTACACTTGTTAAAGATTTGTCTGAGTTCACGGATGTGAAATCTTCTTTCTTGGGAATGAGCACATAAATCATCCACATATACTTCTAAGCTCTTTTGCAAGAACTCTTTGAAGACATGACACATGAGCCATTGGAATGTTGCAGGTGCATTTGTGAGCCCAAATGGCATAACACAAAATGCAAAGATTCCCCACTCTGTGGCAAAAGTTGTTTTGTGTTGATCTTTTGGGGCAATAGCTACTTACTTGTAACCTGAAAATCCATCAAGGAAGCTATAAACTTCCTTGCCTGCAACACGCTCCAATAGGTGTTCTGTGATTGGAAGTGGACAACTATCTCTGATCGTAGCGGCATTAACTTTTTTAAGGTTAATACACACTCGCAACTTCCCGTTCTTCTTGGGTACCACTACAATGGGGGACACCCATTCAGTATGCTCAATCTCATAGATGAATCCAGCTTCAATCAGCCTATCAATTTCTTCTTTTATTTTGGCTACATATGTATCATTATATGTGTAGGGATTTTGTTTGGTGGGCTTGGCATCAGCAGTCATGGGGATAGTATGAGAACAAATTCTTGGATCTACCCCTTTCAAGTCTCTGTAGTGCCATGCAAACACATCCCTATATTCCCTTAATAGAGCTACGAGCTCCATTTCTTCTCTTGCATTTAGGTCATCTCCTATGTATGTGCATCTCTCTTCGTTCTCTTCAATGGTCACTACAAATTTTCTTGGTCTTTTCTTTATTATCATATGATTCTCCTATGATAGCCTCTCTCTTAGGCATGCGTACCAAAATTTTGTGGTCGTCAACTTCATATTTCTTGAAGTTTTCTGGTACTTCAAACAATGATTCCTCCTCTTTTGGTTTCACTGCTTTTCTTTTCTTTTTCTTTTGACTGCTCTCACTTCCATCCTTTGAATTTACCGTTTTAATACTTGTGAGAGGTTCTTCTTCTTTCTGGGTGAACACTCTTATATCTTCTAGATAGTGCTACTCTGAGTTAAAGCAACTATCCATCACAATGGACTCTAGATCATCATCATTCTCTACTTCCTCTATGACATCACTAGGGTCACATTCTTCTAGCAAGGGCTGACACATGAACACTGAGATATCATAACCCTCCTCATCACAATGAGGTGTCCATTGTTCTTCATTGACATCAATGTCCATGGTGGCTAAGATTTCTGGCTAGCCTTGAGGTTCAAGTTCCTCATCTGGAAAGATCATCGGTGTATAGGCTGGGTCTTTAATTGGTCTATCTCTTGGCGAAGTTCCTTCTTCTCTTGCCTTTAAACATTTTTCCTCTTCCTCTGCGACCTTGCACATCCACAAATGAGTATCTTCATGCAGCCATGATGGATCAGCTGAACTTTTAGAATGCATAGAGATGGAATCTTCTTTCGCTTTGTGGATAGAATTCCACAGTAGGGGTGGTACATCTCTGAAGGTGTAATCCTTCAAGTTGACCTTGGTGGTGACCCCTAAGTGCTGTAAGTACAAGGAGTTGGTTCCCCAATCCTGTACTATTTGCAATTGTCGTAGGAAGGGTCTTCCTAGGATCATCTCATAGACGTTATTTTTCTCAAAGTCACATATAGCAAATGTATGTTCAAACTCCACACCACAAGTGGTTAGAGTTATCCCTTTGAGCAATCCTAGAGGTCTTTCAAAATTATCGTCGGCCATTTGAAGCTTCATTCTAGTTGGTCTTAATGTGGGGTTGCCCCGTTGCTTCCACAAAGAGGTGGTCGCAATGGCAACACCAGCACCTGAATCTATGATTGCTTTGGTTGTGTAACCTTGGTAGGTGATTGGAAGATAAGTATTACCTTCTTCACCCTCACACATGTCCTCTATATTGTCTAGAGGTATCTCTGGTACCCTTTGCTTAGAGCCTGCTTTTGGTATGTTGGAATCAAGTTCTGGAACCTAATCCTTCACATGATTCCATAGCTCAGGTTTTGCTTTGAGCAACTCTTCTACAGTGAGATGACATTGAACCTTAGTGTTCTTCACGACATCAGTGTTCCTTGGGACCACTGAGTCTTCATGTCTTACCAGTATTGTGGGAGCTCTAATCTAGAGAGATCTAGATTCCCATGGGCCTCGAAATTGAGGCAGTTCTTCTAGGATATTAGATTCAAAATCTAATCTTTCATCTTCTTGTTGTTCTGCTTCATCTCCGTAAATAGATGGAATGTCTTGGGGAAATTGATCATGAAGATCATCAATCTCAAGAATAGGAGGGGAATTACCCTTCTCCTTAGCCCATTTCTCTTCTTGTATTTCCCGCAAGAACTCTTGAGAGTAGTGTTGAATTGAAGGAGGTATTTCAGCATCTGTGGAATTAGGAACATAAGCTCCCATTGGTGGTGAGCTTCCTCTTTCAATAACTGGTTGAGCTTGTGGAGGCAAAGAAACTTGTGGTTTGTTTACCAATTGCTCTAATCTTTCTAGTAAGCCCTGGAAATGCAAATCTGATTTGATAGAGTTTGTCTGATTGAAATTTTGACTAGTCTCAAGTATGGCTTGAGCTTGTTCTACCATTTTCATTCACATTTTCATCCGTTCAATCTCTAAATCTGCTCTAGGGTAACTCTTGTCTAGGTTTGCAGCTGTAGGACCTTCTTGAAGTCGAGCCTGGTAGGCCTTGAAAATCATGTCCAAGCCTTCTGAGGTTGGATCTGCAAGAACAGACCTTGGTTGCGGTCTATTTACAATGGGTGGTGGGGTGCGATGAGGTGGAGTGGATGGAGTTTCGGCATGCGAGGGGCTTTGAGATGCGATGTCTTCTATTTTTGTTTTCGCTTCTTTTAAGCTTTCTTCTAGCTCCGATAACTTTTTATTCCACTTGCGATTGGCCTTCTCTCTGGTATCCTTCCATGTTCTTGTTTTCCTCTTACTAGGCTCTCGTGATTCACTCGACTCTGATTGTTCTGTTGGTTTATCCCATTTTAAGGCTTGTGCTCTAGTGACAACTTGTATAGGAGCCACATTGCTACTACTTGAACTTGAATCTGCCACTAAGCCTACCACATTAATGGGTGTAATCTTGGGTGCACTGGAGGGGTTTCTTGGACAATCTCTAGGGAGATGGTCTTTGCCACAATCAAGACAAAAAGCCTGTATTGTGATAGCCTGTCCTTGACTCGGAGCTGGTGGGTGGGGACAATCACGAATGAAATGGTCGCCTTGACATCGACAAGATCCTCTAGGGGCTTGTGGTCTCATTTGTCTCAATTGGGGCCTAGGGTTACGATTTGTGTACATGACATAGGAGTATTCTGGCTCCCAATTTTGCTCCATAGGTGGTGCCTCATATTGATACGAGTAAATCTCACTATGTTCCGGTGACTCTGTGTAATAAGCATGTGGACTACCTTCATGGGAATAGTCTGAACTATGAGCATGAGAGTCATTATCTGGTATCAATGGGGTTAGTGGCACCAATGCTCTATTTGTATTTTCCTCTCCCACATCATATTTGACTGGAATCACGTTGGCAGGAGTTGGTGGTTGGTTTCCCAAGACTAGTTGTGGCCTATATGGTGCCTGATATTGCTGTTGTGGTCTATAATATGGCTGTTGGTATTGATTCTGATACCTACCTTGTTGGTAAGGTTGCTGATAA
This sequence comes from Ceratopteris richardii, assembly GCA_020310875.1. Lineage (NCBI taxonomy): Eukaryota > Viridiplantae > Streptophyta > Polypodiopsida > Polypodiales > Pteridaceae > Ceratopteris > Ceratopteris richardii. The sequence goes on from CM035413.1 coordinate 153,863,777, forward strand.
GTTTGTCTAACAGCCTGCCTATTGTAGGGACAATCTTGAGCCGTGTGGTTCGTGTATTTTCTCTCAATAGTGAAATATGGAGCATTCCTTTCTCTAATGTTTTGGTTTTGCATTGGGCATACATTAGCCATGTGGTCACCCCCGCAAGTATAACACCGATTCAATGGAGTGACTCTCTGTGTTTGTTTATTTTGGACTCCCAGCTTCTTGGCAACTTGCTCAGCTATCTCCTCTATTTCCGTGGAGATTTTTGAAGTATGACTAGTAGAACTATCTGAATCCTTATAGAGTTTGGATAATCCTAACTCCTCACCCAAGTTATCTTCTATGTCAATGCATGTCCGCACGCACTCTTCTATGGATCTAGGCTCTTTCAAGTATACATATGATCTTAACTTTGTGCTCAATAAGCCATCTAAGAACAAAGCCACTTGTTTGGCTGGTGTGGGTAGCTCTGGAGCAGGGCATCTTTCTAGGTAATGTCTAAACCTTCTACCTACTAGTCGCACTGTTTCTTGGGGTGTCTGCTTAAAACTGTGGATCAAAGATGATGTGTTATGCCTGATACCACTCTTGGAAAATTCTACAATGAATTCGTCTAGCAGTTGGCCTACATCGCGATAGTTGCGACTACTCAATGGTTGAAACCAAGCTAAGGCAGTGCCCTTAAGAGTCAAACCAAATGCCTCATACTGGGTGAACAAATCCTCAATCGCGATTCTGAGAATGACCACAGAATCGTGATTCTTTCAGCCAACTTTTAGGCGGGAAAACAGAAAATCGTGATTTTTCAAAAAATTTTGAATTTTCACAGAATCGCGATTTTCATCACATAATCGCGTTTTTTGACGGGAAATTCAAATTTTTGAGCGCCGGCAATGGCGAGCTCCATATGAGCAGAAAATCATGAAAAAAACACAGCGCTTGCTCTCCCTTGCACCTCCTAACTCCTTCCCACACAATAATGCATGAAAAATGGTATGAAAATGGTGAAAATGCACTAAAAAACAAGAAATTTCTATGAAGAAGAAGATGGAAGAAGGTGGAGATGATGATGATGATGAAGATGAAGAGGAAAAACAGAAAATGAACGGAAATGATAGTTTTTTTACCTTCCAACATCGCAAATCTATGATCTTACCATCACAACGCTCGTCCTCGAAGCTCTCTCCCCGGCAACGGCGCCAAAATTTGGTGTAGCTCAAGCGTAAGCACCACCTCCTTTACTTGTCAATCCGTAGAGACGTGAGGACCGGTATGAAGACCACGAGCAAATGAAGGCACAAGTGCGTGAGTGAAAGCACACAGACATGCACACACATACACACACACGCGCACAAAGTAAGATCAAAGAGAGGAACAATGGAAAGCTTAGATTGCAAAAGAGTTCTCTTACAGAAGTTCTATTCTCTAACAAGCTAACCTCAAAAAATGAGCTCTCTAGCTCTTTTTATAGTTTTTTGACTAGTTTTGGCCCTGTCCAGACATAGTGTCCGGCCTAGTTAAAAATTAGGTTCCAGGGCTTATTTGAGGGCTCAAACGGAGTCTAAAAATTATGAAAATTGGTAGGATGATAGTTCTAATACTCCTCAAGCTCAAGGACTCCTTGGCTTGAACAAAATGGAGTTATAAAACTAGATAATGGTATTTACAATGGTTTTTAGTGATGAAAATCACTATTTTTGTAGGGGATTCTTCTGAAAATTTGACATACACTTCTTGGAGCTCCCTACTTGCTCCCTTTCCTTGTGTGTCCACCTTTTGATGTGCTTCCATGCTTTGTCCTTGACTTTGAGCTTCAACAAGCACTATACCTGCAAGAAAACTCAAAAACACACAAGCACATACAAGCACAAAAGCTCTCTCTCTCTCTCGCATGCACAAATGAGGGGAAATGAGGAGAATGGGTGGATATGGTGAGTTTTTTTATTTTTTTGGAGTTGAGGAAGATGATGTGGTGGTGAGGAAGGACTGTAGGGGAGATGAAAAACACAAAAAATAACTAAAAACAACAACAAAAGCTTAAATTTTTACCTTCCAATGCCACTTCTTGCTATACTCTTACCATGACACATTTGTCCTGGACTCGATCCCCGGCAACAGCGCCAAAATTTGGTGTTGCTCTAGCACAATGGTAAGTACCACGTTAAGAAGCTTCACCTCCTTAATGTCAATCCATGGAAGAGATAGGAGTGATATGAAGATTGTGAATGTGAGATGGAGTGAGAGTGAAGGTGAGAAGCATAGAGATGTGCACACACGTACACAAAGACAATGAACAGACAAGCAAGACACAATGGAAGGTAGGAAAATAGACTCTATTACTCAAGATCTCAATTACAAGCTCAAGATAGCTCTAATCTCACAGTAGCCAACACTAGCTAACACTAACCAACCTCAAAAATGAGCTCTCTAGCTCTATTTATAGTTTTTAGACTGGTTTTGACCAGTTTCGCATCTAGTGACCGACATAGTTAAAAAATAGGTTCTAAGTGCTATTTGAAGGGGTAAACGAGGTCTAAAAATAGCCAAAATTGGTAGGCTCATTCTACCTAAGCTCCTCAAGCTCAAGGACTCCTAAGCTTGCACAAAATGGCGCTACGATTTACAAAAGTGGTTGTTCTATGTTTTACATGGTACATGAGTGATGAAAATCACTTTTGGGAGTTTTTGAAAAGTATTTATAAAACATATTTGTTTGAAAAATAATCCGACTGGCTCCCCACTACTTCATTGTGCTCTGTCTTCACATACTTCCTTGACATTTGTGCCTCTGGCTACTGCCAACAGCCTATCACATTTATGGGCATTACTTTAGAGGCATTAGCAGGGTTTTTAGGAAACTCTATTATGAAATGCTCTTTACCACAATCAGTACAAAAGCCTTGAAAGTTATACTAGTGAGGTTGTCTGACTATGGGAGGATGTGAGCATTCTCTTATGTAATGGTCTCCTTGCCACCTAAAACAAGGTCCTTTAGGGTCCTGTGGTCTTGTCTACCTTAGCTAGGGCTGTGAGTTTGGATTAGCATACATGCCATTAGCATAATCTGGCTCCTAGGTGAGTTCCAAAAGTGGGATCTCATATTGGTATGTCTCCATATGTTCTCGTGACTCGGTGTCGTACACAAGTGGATTATCTACATGAGTAGAATCAAAACTATTAGAGTTGACGTCATTTTTTGTGATCAAAAGGGATGGTGGTACTAAGACTCTACTGAGATTCTCTTCTCTAGAAGCATATTTGATGGAGATTACATTTATAGGTGGGGATGGATATTGAGCTAGAACTAGTTGAGGTCTAGGTTGCGTTTGGTATGGTACGTGATAGTTTTTTTGGGACCTGTAATAATGAGGTTGAGCATTGTATTGGCCTAGGTATCTACGTGGTTGGGGATATGCTTGTGGGTAGTTTTGTTGAACCACTTGCTTGTTGTACGGACAGTCTTATGTAGTATGATTAATGTAATGCCTTTCAATTGTGAAGTACTCACTACTAGGATTGGCTTGAGGTTGTGTCAAATTTGGGCAAACATTCACCATATGATCACCACCACAGATGTAACAACATTTGAGTGAAGTTAACCTAGTATTTGTTTGCTTGAGACTCGTAGCTTTTGGGCTACCTTCTCAGCTACGTCTTCTATGGAACCCGAATGTTCTAAGGAAGAATGGGAAGAACTATCTGTGTCCTTGTAGAATTTGGAGAGTTCTAACTCATCTCCTAAATTTTCCTCAATGTCTATAGAGATTCCACTACAAGAAAAAAGGGGGCGTAGGGATACCCCCGAATCGGGAAAAAAACGGGAACCGTCGCTTATGCGACGAGGTCGTCGCATAAGCGACGGTAGGAATTTTGATTTTTTTTTTGCCCGACCCTCGTCGCATAAGCGACGGTAGGAATTTCGATTTTTTTTTTTCCCGACCCTCATCGCATAAGCGACGATAGCGTCGCATAACCGACGCTACTTAAAAAGTGTCACTATCACCGTGGCTGCCTAGCGACGAATTTAACGACGTTGGCAAACTACAGAGCGCCGCATATGCGACGCTCTGGAATGTAAAAAAAAAATTGATTTCTCCCGGCACATTTGTGCCGGGACTTGGACGTGAGCAAGAAGGGAGAGACCGAGAGAGAGAGAGAGAGAGAGAGAGAGAGAGAGAGAGAGAAAGAGCACGCGTGAGAGGGAGAGAGAGAGAGAGAGTGAGACCATTGGTAGGTATGCGCACACACACACACTTACACACACATACATATGTACACACACATATACACGCATAGACACACACACACATACACATAGACACACACACACATACACACAAATACACACACATATACACACATACACAATGCATAATGCATACACATACACACATGCACACGTAATGCATACACATGCACACACATATACATGCATAATTCACATGTATACATACACATACATAATGCACATGCATATGCATACATCATGCATACACGTACATACACACATCTGCATACATACACACATAGACACATACACACATAGACACATAGACACACATAGACACATACACACACATAAACACATACACACTCATAGACACACACACATACACATAGACGCGCACACACATACACACACATATACACACACATACACACATAGAAACATACACACATAATGATGCATTCACACATATACACATGCATACACACATAGAGACACATATACACACACACATCCAAACATACACACTCATAGACACACATAATGATGCATTCACACACATACACATGCATACACACATAGACACACATATACACTTACACATCCAAACATACACACTCATCGACACACATTCATACACACACACATCCAAACATACACACTCATAGACACACACACATACACATAGATGTGCACACACATAGACGGGCACACACATACACACACATATACACACACAGACACATACACACATATTGCTGCATCCACACACATACACATGCATACACACATAGACACACATATACACACACACATACACACATATGTATACACACACACATAGAGAGAGATACACACACATACACATACATGCATACATATGCATACATAATGCATATGCATACATACACATACATAATGCATACACACACATATGCATACATAATGCATACACACACATACACAAACCTATGCATACATACATGCATACAAACACATAGACACATACACACATAGACACATACACACACATAGACACATACACACACATAAACACATACACACTCATAGATGCGTAGCGACACATACACATAGACACACACACATACACACACATACACAAACACATACACACATAGAACATACACACATAGACACATACACGCATAGACACATAATGATGCATACACACATATACACATGCATACACATACATATGCATACATACATGCATACACATACACACACATAGACACATACACACATAAACACATAAACACATAAACACATAAACACATACACACTCATAGGTACACACACATACACATAGACACACACACATAGTATATACACACACATGCACACATAGACACATACACACATACACATGCATACACACATACAAACACATATACACACACATACACACGCATATATGCATACACACACACATAGAGAGACATACACACATAAACACATACATGCATACATATGCATACATATGCATACATAATGCATATGCATATGCATACAATGTACATACATACTTACATGCATACATAATGCACATGCATAGATACATACACACACACAGATACATACACACATAGAGACATACACACACATGAACACATACATACTCATAGATACACACACATACACATAGACAGACACACTTACACACATAATGATGCATACACACACATACACATGCATACACACATACAAACACATGTACACACACATTCACACACATATATGCATACACACACATACACATACATGCATACATATTGCATATGCATATGCATACATACATACTTACATGCATATGTATACACACACACATATGCATACATACATACTCACATGCATACGCATACACACACACATATGCATACATAATGCATACATACATACTTATATGCATACATAATTCACATGCTTACATACACTGTCATAATCTATACACACACACATACACACATAGACACATACACACATAATGATGCATACACACACATACATATGCATACACACACATATGCATACATACATGCATACACATACACACACATAGATACATACATACACATAAATACATTCACACTCATGGACACACACATACACATAGACACACACACATACACACACACATACACACATAGACACATACACGTAATGATGCATACACACATACACGTAATGATGCATACACACATACACGTAATGATGCATACACACATACACATGCATACATAGACACAAATAATGATGCATACACACACATACATATGCATACACACACATATGCATACATACATGGATACACATACACACATAGACACATACACACACATAGATACACACATACACATAAACACATACACACTCATAAACACACATATACACACACATACACACATACACATGCACACACACACATATACACACACATACACATAGACACATGCACACGTAATGATGCATACACACATACACATGCATACATACAAACACATTGATGCATACACACACATACATATGCATACATACATGCATACACATACACACATAGATACATACACACACATAGATACATACATATACATAAACACATACACACTCATAGACACACACATACACATAGACACACACACATATACCTACACACATACACACATAGACACATACACACATAATGATGCATACACACACATACAGATGCATACACACACATATGCATACATACATGCATACACATACACACATACACACATACACACATACACACACATAGATACATACATACACATAAACACAAACACACTCATAAACACACACACATACACATAGACACACACACACATATACACACACACAAACACACATAGACACTTACACACATAATGATGCATACACACACATACACATGCATACACACATACAAACACATATACACACACACATACACACATAGACACATACACACGTAATGATGCATACACACATACACATGCATACATAGACACACATAATGATGCATACACACACATACATATGCATACACACGCATATGCATACATACATGCATACACATACATACATAGACACATACACACACATAGATACATACATATACATAAACACATACATACTCATATACACACACACATACACATAGACAACACACACATATACATACACACATACACACATAGACACATACACACATAATGATGCATACACACACATACACATGCATACACACATATATGCATACATACATGCATAAACATACGCACATAGACACATACACACACATAGATACATACATACACATAAACACATACACACTCATAGACACACACACATACACATAGACACACACACACACACATATACACACACACAAACACACATAGACACTTACAAACATAATGATGCATACACACACATACACATACATACACACATACAAACACATATACACACACACATACACACATAGACACATACACACGTAATGATGCATACACACATACACATACATACATAGACACACATAATGATGCATACACACACATACATATGCATACACACACATCTGCATACATACATGCATACACATACACACATAGACACATACACACACATAGATACATACATATACATAAACACATACACACTCATAGACACACACACATACACATAGACAACACACACATATACATACACACATACACACAGACACATACACACATAATGATGCATACACACACATACACATGCATACACACATATATGCATACATACATGCATACACATACACACATAGACACATACACACACATAGATACATACACATAAACACATACACACTCATAGACACACACACATACACATAGACACACACACACATACACACACACACATATACACACACACAAACACACATAGACACTTACACACATAATGATGCATACGCACACATACACATGCATACACACATACAAACACATATACACACACACATACACACATAGACACATACACACGTACTGATGCATACACACATACACATGCATACATAGACACACATAATGATGCATACACACACATACATATGCATACACACACATATGCATACATACATGCATACACATACACACACATAGATACATACATATACATAAACACATACACACTCATACTCACACATACACATACATGCATATATATACATACATAATGCATATGCATATGCATACATACATACATACATGCATACATCACACACCTATACACATACATACACACATACATACACACATACATATACACACACATACACACATAGACACATATACACATAAATATGCATACACACACATACACATGCATACACACATATACACACACATACGTACACACACATGCATACATACACATACTTAATGCATACACATTTACATATGTACACGTATATATATTGATTTCTAACCATTTTGTTTTATATGTTAGGTATTATGGATCCCAGTAGAGAGAGAAAGGCAAAACTCACTCTCATAAAAAGTCGTATGAGAGCAACAGGTCCGTCTTATACTCTAGGGGCCATAATGCGGGACTACGTAGAGATGTCTGATGAGGAGCTGGATTATACGATCCAGATGCTTACGCGATTAGACGAGGGCTCTTCTGCGGCTCCACATGCAGGAAGAGAGCTATCTACTCATAGGTATGTTTTTTTTCATAAACTTTTTTAATGATATTATAACACATATTTTTATTTATTTCTATCTATCTATTTTCAGGACACTTATACCACCTCCAACACGTGATAGCAGAGCAGAGACGTTGCCTATGAGGACATGCATAGGCACGTTAGGACTAGAGTGCGACATAGAGCCAGAGGGGAACATTGTATACATAGGAAATGGATTGGAGTTCAAGAGGAGAATGCGCGCACTATGCGACTCTTACCTGTGATTTATCCACTTACCGTGGAAGTAAGTAAAAGTTTTACATATAAATTGAAATATATATCTTATGTTTTATTTACATTATGTATTTTATTTTTGTAGTGAGCATGATGAGAGGGATAAAAAGTACGTGCTCAGTTCACTTGAGACGGAGTTTGGGACAGGGTGGTCGCTTAAGTGGTGTTTAAAAGTGATGTGGACACTTATTGCTCATCGTCGCGACAATGCACGGTATGTATGTATATGAGAGAGAGAGAGCACTAATCTCGATATTAGGGTTTTGAAATCCCTAATTTAAAAACTCTAATTCAACCTTTTAGCCATATGTTTGAAGTATATGTACACCTCCGACGTCCTACTAGAGAGATGTCTCTCCTCCCAACCGTATGCCTCTATATATCGCTACTCGAATCAATGAGGATCATAATATATGTAAAGATATATACACATCATGTAGATAGGATACATAAATATAAAATGGAGTAGATATATTATGCATCACACATACATGCCTAAATGCACACATAAATATATATGTACATACTAACATATTTACACATACATGTACATGCCTACATGCACACATAAACATATATATACATGCATACATATTTACATGTACATATTTACACATAGACACATATACATGTACACAATTATAAACACTTGCATATATTACGTACATGAATACATGAATATTTTACATAAATGCATATGCATATATACACATATGCATATTTAACACATGTATACATATATCACACACATGCAAACACATACATATACATGAAATACATATATATGCATACTAACATATGTATACATATAATACACATGAATACACACACATATGCATACAAACATGATAAAAATTTACTCCTCGAAGATAAAGCTATATATAAAATAATTAGGCATACCCTCGAGCTTCATGTTCTAACTTAGAAAAACATGATTTCATCTCTCTAGTAGGATCCATCGTTATTCAAGTTAATAAAAAAAACCTATTATCTGATATCCATTCAGAAGCTTCAAGTTATTGATCGATAACTAGAGTAGAATTTATTATCTAAGCTGCTCATATGTTTTCATTATTGCCATCATTTTGGTAAGACATCAATATAGTCTCATCTTCATTATTCTTATTGATTTCATTTATTTCTTCTATTGTTATGTTCTCATGAATCACATCATCTATTGGTGGATTAATATCTATTTCTGGTAATTCCTCTTCCTCATCAGTAGAATCAGCATGTAGAGAATTATCCTCTTCATCAAAAAGATTAGTATCATGATCACGTATAATGAGTCTAATTTCTATTCCAGATGTTGATGTATCAGTATCTGATGCTGAATCATCAAGAGGACTTTCTTCAATCTCTCTAACAATAAACTGTTCAAACAATGACCTACCTCTAGGTTGCACATGAATGACTTGCCACCAAGGATGAGCATCTTGGTTTTTATAAAAAAATGCTTTTTCAATATGCCTAGGAAGAATATATGGTTCTTTAGTAGATCGCATTACCTTGGAAGAATCAATTGCCCAAAACCCAAATAATTCCTTTGTTATTGTAGAATTACTACCTTTATACTCCGCTCGATACCAGTCAACCTTCAAAATGACCTATCAAAATATATAACAACAAAAACGTCCCATTATTAGGTGCTTAAAAAAATAACTAACTCTAAAAAAATATATATATAATTTTTTCTACATGTTTGAATGTACGAAATGAAATTTTGTAGATACCAACAATAGTTCCAACGTAACCAAGTTCGCTATCTATAAGGTTCGTGTCTTTTGAGCTAGCACGTGATAGTTGCTTGAAACAAGCAACAATACTAGAATCCTCTGTTTTACGTAAAGAATCAATGGCTTTGATTCTAATATGCTGTCCAAAAGCCCACATATTAGTGAACATTCGAGCCTGCAAAATAAATTCAATTAGTAAATAGAAACTAACATACATATATGAAAAAAATAAAATATATATTTAAAAAAATTACCTTTTGTTCACAACCTATCATTAACTCTCTTTGCTCATCTGAGATTTCTTCATTATTTGCGTTGGCACGTTGCAAACGATTATATAGCCAATCCGTGAAAGAATGTATATCTGTAATCTCATTATTATCGAGATTACGTCTAGATCTTTTGTTTTTCCCCCTTTTACTTCGGGGACTTTGAAGTTCCTCGTACTCGCTAAGGAATGCTTGCATGTATTCGCTATTATATGCTACAAAAGTAGAAACATCATTTTTTTCTTGAAATGTAAATAAGAATGGAACCCCGTTACCTGATAATACCTCATCTGTTATTTTTGAAGAAGACTCGTTGGTCCATGCACGTGGAGCTTCTTCATGAACTCTTTCAAGGTACTCACTAACGTAATACATGCACTCTTCAAGCATCCAACCCTTTGCCATGGATCCTTCTAGTTTTGCTCTTTGTCACACGTAACCCTTTAGTATTCCCATAAATCGCTCAACCCAAAACATCCATCGAGTGTTGACAAAACCAGCAATCTCTATCTCATCTACAAGATGGACTAGTAAATGAACCTGAATATCAAAAAATGAAGTAGGAAGTTCTTTTTCCATCAAACATAGTAGCTCTTTGCATTCACGTTTTTTTTGTGGGATCGAATTTTTATCGATCTCTTTGGATGTAATCCACCTATACAAATCATAAAAACAATTATAAAGAGGCTAATTAAAAAATAAAAGATATCCAATATTCATACATATTAAATATAAAAGTATCATAATTACCTTATAAATGATCCAGGACGATAGATCACATCTCGTACTCCTTTCGTTGTACATCCATCAATAACCAAAGGTAAAATATGTTTCAAAAAGTTATCTCAATCATGGGTCTTTAACCCAGGTAAGCTCTTATCATCCATAGTAAACATGTTTTGAAACGATGCTCCATATCCTGTAGGAGTCTTGATCAATTGAATTCTATTGTTGATAGTCTGTATCTCTTTTGTTGTAAGTACCCAAGGAGCAAATGCATAAGTCGTTTCTTGTCGATGTCTATCAAAAACTGGCCATAACTTTGGTTTGGATTTTTGATCTTTCAAATCATTCCTTGATGCTGTGGTATCTTTTAGTCCAAGAAGATGCTGCCATAGTGAATAACCAATATTTTTGAATATATGCATAGGATCAAGAAGATGACATACTTTTAACTCTTTCCAATACTCCAAAGAATACCATATTGATATGTTCTCTGCGAGTGCCAATTTCCCTTTACCTCTGTTCACATACTCACTATCTAAATCATCACTGAAGATTTTTGCTTCTAGATCTATCAGAGGTCCATCTGTCTATTTTTTATACCAATCCATAGGCGTCATAGGTTTTGGATACTGGCCTGTTTCAAGCTTTCCATTAAAATGTATCGCTTCTCTTTTAGATCTTAATGGATGATCATCAGGCAAGAATCGTCGATGTCAAAGATAAATATTTTTGTTGAGATTCTTACTATAGATTGATCTCAACCAATCACCACAATATGGACACACTTTATAACCCTTAGTAGATATTCTTGCATCATGGAAAATGATAAAAATATAATTACATTAAATCATATCTATTGACATGCATATTGAATAAAAAAATTACATCAATACCTGAAGAAATGCCATATCCAAGAAAATCGTGAATAGTCCAAGCCACAATACCACGAATCGTAATATGTCTTTCATTGATGCTTTTCGATACATCAATGACATTAATACCTCTCCATAACTCTTGAAGATCGTCAATGAGAGGAGCAAGATATACATTCATATCTTTAACTTGTCTTTTGCCTGGGATTAAAAGTGAAAGCATTAAATGTTCCTTTTTAATGCTAAGATATGGCGGAAGATTGTAGTTTATGACTACCACTTGCCATGTTGACCATTTACTGGATTTCATGGAGAATGGATTAACCCCATCTAATGCAACTCCTAACTTTAGATTCTGTGGATTTTGTGCAAATTCAGGCCATGTAGAATCAATATGCTGAAAAGCAACACTATCATGAGGAATTCTGATTATTCCATCAGTACTTTTGTGATCATGTCCCCAAGTCAAAAGCTTTGATAATTCGGGGCTTTGAAACATATGTTTAATCCGTGGAGCCAATGGAAAATGTCTCAATACCTTTTTCGGGATTTTACCTTCTTCAGCCTTATATCGAGGAGATTAACATTTGGGACATGTCAAAGAGTCTGCATATTCACCTGTATATAAAATACAATCGTTAGGACATGCAAGATAATCTATACCAAGATTGTTGATTATCTTCTTCATTTCATCATGTGAGGAGGAAGAATATTCTGACTTGGTAAAAACTTTTCAGATAATAACCTGTAAGTTTATCAAAAAAAGATATATTAAAAAAGGTAAATAAATATATATACATATATACATGCAAGTTTTTATTCTTACTTTAGATAACGTAAGAACAAGAACTTGAATTGAATAGATACTTTTTGTCCGCGCATCTTTTAAAACTATTAATGCATCTTTCAAAATATTTACGCAAAATTTGGATGGCAGGATACAATTGTTTGTTTTGGATGATATGAAGTATGTACCTTCATTGAATGATTTGTCGATTCACACTTTCAAACTGAACATATGTGTGAATCGACAAATCGTTCATATCCTCCAAAACAAACAATTGTATCTCGCCATCCAAACAATCGTATCCTGCCATCCAAACAATCGTATCCTGTCAATTCACACATATGTTCATATAATGGTGACCTGGATGAATCGCATGCACAGAGGTTACTCAAGATAGAGCAGGATTTCTTGGGTATGCTGTAAACCTCTTGCATGTCAATGATGAGCATCTGAACTTTAGGATACAAAGTGGACTACTCCATTATAATCAGGTTACAGTCTCTTGAGTAACCTCTATGCATGCGATTCATCCAGGTCACCATTGCAAATATTTGGAACGATGCATTAATAGTTTTAAAAGATGCGCGGACAAAAAGTTTCCATTCAATTCAAGTTCTTGTTCTTACCTTATCTAAAGTAAGAATAAAAACTTGCATGTATTTATATATGTATATATATTTATGCATATATATATATATATATATATATATAGATAGAAAATTGAAATTTATACCTTAATAGTCTCGAAACAGATACATTACTCCATCCAGAACGATTTTGAAGGTTGAGAATAAGTAAGCTCGCACTTAGTTGTGTCAAACGACTTCCTTCATATACATGCTTTAGACATTCCTCACGAAGATATTTCTCATTTTTAGAAATATCCATGCTCTCACTGTCATTTTGATACCAATCCTCAATAAAATTTGCCATGCCATCATCTTCATCATTGTCACACAAATCTTTTACTTTGTCGTCTTTTGAATATAGATCTTTGAACTTTGCATATTGCACAGGATTAGTTTTGTGTAGCCTCCTCATGGAAGCTTTTGATAAATGAGGTCTTTCCGGTAATTGTGAATGCTGTGGACGAATATCATCAACATCATACGTTGGAATCTACACATATAAATAAAACTCATTAGTATTCCATAAATGAATAAAAATTAAACTTCAAATATAAAATTATGTATATGACTTATTAAATATGGATAGAAAATTTTTATTCTCTCTAGCTAAAAGGTGCTCTTGGAGGTCTACGCCATCCATAATTCACTAATAGTTCATCACCAGCATGTAATGTAGTAATAGCATTGACAACTATGTATCTTGATACATCTCTACTCATGTATGGTGATTCATGACTATTTTCACACTCCTCACATGTGCAATTAGTCCTTGAACTATTATGTAACCCTCGACTACTATTTATTAAACCTGCTATATTTCCATGTGTGTAAGGTCTTCCATCAATATATAATCTTTCATTTTCTGCATGTAAAATCCTTCTACTAGTAAGGGATGCTGCGTTCAAGCATATTCCATAAGTACACATGCTTTGAACATAACGTGAAAGTCGATGCCAATCTCCCCATCCATATATAGGCCTACAAAATGACATAAGAGTGACTTCAGAGTTCGGAGGCACATACAAATCCTCCACAATAAAGAGACCACGACCACCATTAGTAATAGTGGATGGAGCAATCATATAGCGATTACCCCAAAAGTTGAAAACCTCTCCATCTAAAGGAAGTGGTCCTCTATTCCATCCTCCATATCTTCTTCTATCATTTGTTTGTACTAAAGAACGATCACGAGTTGGCAATGGATAATCTCCAGCCGTCTCATTCTCTAAACCAGGAGGTAGAGGATTTCTAGAAACCTCTGCTTGTAGTTGATGAACAGCAAGTCCATGACGTGTACGAGGTATATTAACATTATGAGAAAAATCATCATCATCATCATCATCGAGCAAGTATTCCTGTATATCAATAATAATTTGATTTTATACATGGTTTTTAAATAAAATAATGACATTAATATATATAGAAAATACATACCCGAGCATTATCATGTTGACTAGGTGATAGTGCACGCTCAAAAGTACCATACTCTACCTCATGTTGAATACATTCCAATCGTGGTCTTCGATACATGCCATAACAAGAGTTACACCAACATATAATATGCTCTTGATAAAATTCATCATAATTCCTATCGGAGGACACATGTGAAGTCGTTGCATGGGTAGGAGGTGGTGGAGTACCCTCTGATTGATCAGAATCTGCACATCATAAGAAACATAAAAAAAAAAAAGTTATGTATCCATCAAATATAGTTAAAATTAAATATTTCATATACTTACAGTATAAAGTCGTTGCCCGATGAGGAGACGGTGGTGGAGTTCTATCTGATTGATCAGAATCTACAAATAATGGTATTTGATATTAATAATTTGATTATAAACATAAATAAAAAATTCACATATACATATTTACACATACACACATATTCACATATACACATTTACACATACACACATATTCACATATACACAACTACATATTATTGTGGGATAAATGCATGTATTTTGTATGAATGAGTGTATATGCATGCATGTGTGTGTACGTATATATGTGGATATGTATATGTGTGTTTATGTTATATGTATGTATATGTGTATATGTATACATATATGCATGTGTATATGTTTGCATGTATATGTGTATGTGGGTATGTGTATGTGTATGTGTATGTGTGTGTATATATGTGTACGTATTCTGACTTTTTTTCCTGTTTGAGATTAAATTAACACGAGATATTGTATGGTCGAAAAAAATAAGAGGCGAGCTAACATACCACCTGAGTCGTGGCAGTTTTTTCGTAGATAGCTACATCTTCAAGAGTCATTTCCTCAGCAGAAGGTACACAAATTAATAGCTTATATTTATAATTTTTATATATTTTAGTAATTTTTTACATTTAATTTATGTATTTTTTTTCTTGAATAAATAGGCTGCTACAAAGAAGAGAGTGGAGTCGGGCCACACACCGCACTTAGGCCAAATGGGCCATAATGGTTTTGTAGCTACATTTGTAAGTATATGTGTTATTGTGAGTATATTTTTTATTTTAGTTAAAATGCAAGCAACTAATGTTTTTTATTTGTTTCATTGCAGTGAAAGGATTATGGCTGATATCCTACGAAACACGAGATCGAGTATGCTACACATTTTGGATATCGGCATTTGGGCGAGTATATACAAGATCATCTTGATGCCTCTGTGAGTATTTTTAAATTTTATATAATTATTTTGTTGTTATGAATGTTTTAATTATTTTATTGATTTATGTTTGTTATATGTAATACATGAGTATTATGGGGAGACAAATATGGATGAGGTGGAGAGACAAACACAGGAGGGATGATCTCGATCGTCACAGGGTGATCATGACGATGAGGATGAGGAAGATCAGGATGATCATGATATTGCTGATGATGATGATGATGATGATTAGGATTTTAGTTGATTATGACATTGGATTATATGTATTTACATTGATATATATGTATTTTTTATCTATATATTTTTCATTTTAGTTATGTTTTGAATTGTGTGTATGGTATTAAGTAATGAAGAGTTTTGATTCTATTGATTGTTATTATTGTTTATATTAAGCATGTGTTTTAATACTTTAATTATATAATTCATTCATATGTGTGTACCTAAGTGTATATGTATGTATGTGCATGTGTATGTGTGTTTATATGTATGTATGTGCATGTGCATGTATAAGTGTATATGTGTGTATGAGTATGTGCATGTGCATGTGTATGTGTGTGTATATGTATATGCATGTATATGTATAACTCTATGTGTATGTGTGTGTATGTGCATGTATATGTGTATATGTAGGTATGTGCATGTGTGTGTGCATGTGTATATGTGTTTTAATACTTTAATTATATAATTCATTCATATGTGTGTACCTAAGTGTATATGTATGTGTGTGTATATGTATGTATGTGCATGTGTATGTGTGTGTATATGTATATGCATATATATGTATAACTCTATGTGTATGTGTGTGTATGTGTGTGTATGTGCATGTATATGTGTCTATGTAGGTATGTGCATGTGTGTGTGCATGTGTATATGTGTTTTAATACTTTAATTATATAATTCATTCATTTGTGTGTACCTAAGTGTATATGTATGTGTGTGTATATGTATGTATGCACATGTGTATGTGTGTGTATATGTATGTATGTGCATGTGCATGTATAAGTGTATATGTGTGTATGAGTATGTGCATGTGCATGTGTATGTGTGTGTATATGTATATGCATGTATATGTATAAATCTATGTGTATGTGTGTCTATGTGCATGTATATGTGTATATGTAGGTATGTGCATGTGTATATGTGTTTTAATACTTTAATTATATAATTCATTCATATGTGTGTACCTAAGTGTATATGTATGTGTGTGTATATGTATGTATGTGCATGTGTATGTGTGTGTATATGTATATATGTGCATGTGCATGTATAAGTGTATATGTGTGTATGAGTATGTGCATGTGCATGTGCATGTGTATGTGTGTGTATATTTATATGCATGTATATGTATAACTCTAAGTGTATGTGTGTGTATGTGCATGTATATGTGTATATGTAGGTATGTGCATGTGTGTGTGCATGTGTGTGTGCATGTGTATATGTGTTTTAATACTTTAATTATATAATTTATTCATATGTGTGTACCTAAGTGTATATGTATGTGTGTGTATATGTATGTATGTGCATGTGTATGTGTGTGTATATGTATGTATGTGCATGTGCATGTATAAGTGTATATGTATGTATCAATATGTGCATGTTCTTGTGTATGTGTGTGTATATGTATAACTCTATGTGTATGTGTGTGTATGTGCATGTATATGTGTATATGTAGGTGTATGCATGTGTGTGTGCATCTTCATCATGTATAAGTGTAAGAGTGCATATCAATAAGTGTGAGTATGGTATGTAATGAAAATAACACAATTCAAATGATCTACAAATAATAGAAATTGTACTTACAATTGTTAGCCATAGTTTTTGCTTGGTTAGCTTCTTGAATAACCTGCAATAAAGAGAGAAAGAAAAGAGAGAGAGAGAGAGAGAGAGAGAGAGAGAGATCTAGAGAGAAAGATATATAGAGAGAGAGAGAATTCAAAGAGAGAAAGATGTAGAAAGAGAGAAACAAAGACAGAGGGAGACAATAACAGAGAGCTTAGGCAAAACAACAATTCTGCATATACTTGCTTCAGCTCATAAGCGCAACGCAATTGTGAACGTTGGAGAGCTCTTCGATCGGATGCGTGAAAATGCCGATTGCAGAGCCTCCAACATTTTAATTTTTGTCCGTCAATAGATCGTCATGTAAGCGATGCTATTCGTCGTCGTATAAGCGACATTTTTTAGCGTCGCTTATGCGACGGCTACCGACGTCGCTTATGCGACGCAAAAAAGCGTCGCTTAAGCCACGCGTTTAAATAGCGTCATTTTAGCAACGTTGTACGAGAGCGTCGCAATCCAAGTCGCAAATACCATCAATTTTTGCGTCGTCTAATCAACGGTCCGCGCCCGACACTAATTACGATGCAAGTTGCAATTTTATAGCGACGGAATTATGTCGCCTTAACCGTCGCTATATGCCCGTATTCCTTGTAGTGTTCTCATGCATTGCGCTAGAGTTCTAGGTTCCTTCAAGTATACATAGAATCGTAGTTTAGAGGTCAATAGCCCATACAAGAATAAAGATACGTTCTTGGCTTGAGTGGGTAGTTCTGGAATTGGGAATCTCTCAATATACTATCTAAATCTATGTCTTGCAAGTTTAACTATCTCCTTTGGGGTCTGTTTGAAATTGTGGATTCATTAAGAAGTATTGTGCTTGATTCCACTTTTAGAGAACTCAATGATGAATGATTCTAACAAATGGTGAATGTTTTTAAATTGCCTTTGTTGTAAAAGTTGGAACCAAGTTAGGGCCATGTTTTTCAGCATGAGTCCAAATGCATTGTATTGGGTGAACAGATCATCCACTTTCTGAGCTCACAACACTTGTTTGAATTCAACAACATGATCATAGGGATATCTTGTCCCATTGAAATAGTTTTTCATCAACTTCACTAACTAGATAGGCCTTAATATACTTGGGTGCTCTCAGGATCTAGGTAGAGAAGATTCATCACCTTGGACTCTTGGTTCTCGATCTCTCCATTCTATAGGTTTCCACTAGGTAGTGATGTGTGTGAACACACTAGGACCACAAAGGGCATTTTTTTCCCTCTTTAGGAGGTTTTTTCCCCCTAGATTGTATGTATGCCTACTTCTTCCTTGTGTTGTTTGCATGCTTCCATAGACCTCGAACTCCAACAATTGGTATCAGAGCAGGTGAGCACGTCATGTAGGGCATCATCGACACCCTTTCGGTCAGACTCTATGAATAACACCAAATTTGGTGAGCATACTCATGGTGATTAGGAGATCAAAATAGCTTCAATCTGTGGTGCCAAAATCGCAATCTGAGCTCATTTCGGCCTTTGAGTGCACTATCACAATGCTTATGTAGGCTATTTCATCTTTTTGTGCCAAAGATATGTTGAGATATCAAGCTCAACATGTGATGATCTAGGATGGCACATATTACTTTTTCATTTCTCTGACATGTATAGTGGTCACACCAGTATATGTCAGGGATACTTCATTGAGCTTTATTAGATTTATCTACCGAGAGTGAGGGCACATACTTCATTGAGCTTTATTAGATTTATCTACTGGTCTTTATATATTGCAAGAGTTGTATTCTTGTTTTAGGTCATCCTTGTACATTCCTTGTTTATGTAATAGAAGAAGAAGAAGATCATTCTTCCTTGCCTTAATCTAAGCGTGTGCCTCTCTTTGATTGTGAGAGTGTGTGTGTGAGCTCTCTTCCTTATCTCCCTCCTCGTGACATGGTATCAGAGTCCGTGTGGCTATAGAGAGCTCATGGAGAAGGCTGACAATGAAGAGTACACGAGACGGCGTGGAGAAAGCATGATTTACAAACGATCTCAGATTGCTATAAAAATTGGCATGAAGGTAGAAGACCTCAAAATATTTTCACAAGTTATCCGTTTAGGGGCACTCCTTTTTATCAGATCAAAATTTCAGACCCATATCGACCTCTGTTTTGAGCCTACAATGTGGGGCCCAAAGAAAAACTAGATCAATTTTGGAAACTGTATCTGGGGTTCTGTTCGGCAACACTCATATATTCCTGATCTAGAATTTCAAGCGATTTCGTGTAATATTGATACACGAAAACTGTGTTTTGATGAGATTGAACTGTCGCGTCATAGTGGGATAGTGTTCAAGCAGAAGTGCTACTTGTAGTGCTTTGCAGTGTTATGAATAGGTGCAGAAATGGCAAATGCAGATGGAATGAGTCAGTTTATGAGCGATAAGCTAGACAAGAAAAAATTCCATGCTTGGAGATTCAGAATGATGAACTTCCTGATGGGAAAAGGTTACTAGAAGTACATCGAAGGAGAGAACAAAAATGCTCTACATTTACCAGAGAGGAATCGAACTGCAGAATAGTTAAGAGCATATGAGGAATGGAATCATGGAGCAGAAAAGGTAATTTATTGGCTATCTGTTAGTATACATGATAGCATGATTGGGCACATATAGGATGTAAAGAATCCAAAAGAGGCTTGGAACAGTTTGGTCACATTGTATGAGACCAATACAAAGGCATGGAAATTGCAACTCAAGAATGAGCTGCATACATTGGAAAAGAAGAGCATGTTGGTAAGTGACTATGCCCTGAAAATCAAAAGCATATGTGAGTCACTTGCATCTATTGGCGTGAATGTAGATGATGATGATAAGGTGGAAGTGTGCCTTCATGGTTTAGGAGCTGCATATAAGCAGTTCAAAACTTCTATATAGAGTAGAAAAAATATTCCGAATCTTACTGATTTGGTATCCATGCTGATTATTGAAGCAAAGAATCTTGGTGAGGATTCAAAATCCTAAGGAAAGCCTAGTGCTAAGCAGCTATTCTACTCTAGTAGATGAAGAGCCAGAGGTATAGGTTTTGGAAGTGGAAGAGCAAACAATAACCAAGACCAAGGTCAACAACAGAATCATGTAGTAGGAAGAGGACAATTTCAAGGTGGGGGGAGCCAAAGAGGTCGCATGAACACCACTAATGAAGAGGATGGCTTCACTAATAGCAATGAAGACAACCAAGAGAGTGAAAGCTCCTTCCTTGGGCCTACTCTTCTGGTATGCATGCCAAGCTTACTGCAACAAAAGTCAAAGTTCAAAGGGAAACAACCATCGGGCATGCCTTGGAAGAGCCCCCTCGAGAGTAGGATCCTAAGTCAAGAGGTTGCGAGGAAAAAAGAAGATCAAAAGAAAAAAAGGACCGGGTCCCTCCCCTCAAAGAGGGCAATTATCAATAATGAAAATCACTTTGCTAAACGTCAGGGTGTTGTCCGACCCCTCAAGAGCAGCAATTCTTGGTCAATGGTTCAAAGACAAGTGCCTCAACCCCGACTTTATCTGCTTACATATTGACGATCAGGAGAAAGAGACATGGGATAAAATCAAGCTCTATCTCAACCTAGTCGAGGTGAAAGACACGAAGGGGTTCTCCCAGTCTAGGCTCCAATTGGGGGACTCTCTGAGGAAACTAAGACTTGATAGATGTTACATTGACCAGAAAAGCATCCTTAAGTGGGTTATTCCTTCCATTTCCCAACACATGGACCTGACTATCTCGGACCACTACCCGATCACTCTTTCTTTCAAACCGATTCCCATGCTACGGAAAGCTCTTTGGTTTCATTCTTGTCTGACCTCATTTTCCCTCCCCTTTGTCCACCAAGAAATCTCCGCAGTTTGGGCAGATGCCTTTGCCTATTGTAATGAACCGGCTAAGTGCTGGAGAAGTGCAGTGGAAAGGACTAGACAAATTCTTATTAGGACTCATAAGGCCATAAGAGATATCCGAAATAAAAGGAGAGAAACGGTGTACCAGAGGCTCTCATGACTTGAAGAAGAAGTGAACAAAGGTAACTTGCAATGCCAACAAGGGCTTTTGAAAATTAGGGGAAGACTAAGACTCGAGGAAGAGGTTCAAAGGAAAAATCTGCAAACATTCTTCAAAGATTGGTGGGCGGGGAGGGCTGATAAACCTTCGAAAGAGATGTGTAACATCCTTAAAAGGAAGAAAGCCATGGAAGCCATCCCCTTCTTTGTCAACAATAATGGGATTGAATGTAGCATGGAAGTTGAGAATAGATCTATCATCATCGAGCACTTCACCCATCTTCTTGGGGTCTGGACTCCTCTTTCCCCGCACAGGCGTGACTGCATGCATACAGCTCAAGGGTTGCTCAACCTAGAATCCCTCAGAACATGATTTCTCTGTTGGATGCTAACATTTCAGAAGACAAAATTATCCAGGTTATTGATGCTCTCCCCAATGGAAAAAGTCGGGGCCGTAATGGACTCACCAATGAGTTTTTCAAGTTATTCAAGCATGTGGTGGCCACCCCGCTGTGTTTGGTGTGGCAATAGGCTCTCTCCTTTGGTGCCCTCCCTGAGTGTCTTAATAATGGTGTCATCAAGTTAATTCACAAAAGGGGAGATAAGAACAAAATTGAAAAGTGGTGAATGATTACCATGCTCCAAACTAGATACAAGATAATTGCCAAAGTCATCGCCAACAGAATCTCTTGTGATTTAAAGTCATGGCTTTGTGAGGACCATAAAGGTTTTATCAAAGGAAGATCTATACTTGAAGCAATTTTTGATATTTGGGAAGGCCTTGCATTTGCTAAGGAGTCTGCACAAGATCTAGTATTCATTAAGATCGACTTCGACAAAGCATATCACAGATTGGAATGGGACTTTATTCTCCAATCACTGAAAGATCTTGGATGTAGCCAAAAGTTCACGAAGATGGTTTCCACTCTCCTCGAAAACACTTCAACGAGAATGAATATCAATGGCTAGCTCTCTAAACCCATATGTTTAAAAAGATCTATCAGGCAAGGCTGCCCACTGGCTCCACTACTCTTCGCTATCGCCTTGGATGGCCTTAGTCGTCTTTTAAAGCATCACTTGGATACTGGCAATCTCAAGGGTTTTTCCCTACCTCTTGGTCATGACCAAATGATTGCGAGACTCTTTGCCGATGACATGAATGCCTTTGTTCTTAACGATATCAACTGCATTGAGGTGTTTTGGAGTTGCCTAAACACCTTTTGTGTGGCGTCAGGTTCAAAAATCAACCATGCTAAAACTGCTTTCAGAGCAATCCGTGGGCCTCCACCCCAACTATTGATTGATCAGGGGTGTCAAGTTATCCCTAGTGGTCAAGTCTTCCATCTCCTCTGTATCCCTTATGGGATTCAACATCTCAATGGACCAAAGGTGGAATTGGGTGCTATCCAAATTGGATAGCAAACTAAATCATTGGAAAAGTATGCAATCTAACTTGGCAGGGCGTGCAATGGTTGTCAACACATTTATGCTTTCTACGACTATTTACTTTATCTAGTGTTGGAGACGTAAGGAGAAAGAATAGGCCAAAGTGGAAAGAATATGTAGAAACTTCCTATGGACTGGGGACACCAATAGAAGGGGGATTCGAAAAATCAAATGGGAAAGTTAAATTAGCTCGAAAGACTCAGGGGGCTTGGGTATCTTGGATATCGCTGGGTTGGCTGACAAGTTGGCGGCAAAGTGGTTTATCAAGGCTTGGAGCAATAGTGAGTCCTCTTGGGCTAAATTGATCTTTAGAAACTTGAAAGACCTTACCTTAGTTGGTCTTCTCGGTTGGAAGGACATTGGGATCTCACGCTTTTGTTCTCTCCCCACCCAGTGTCCCCTAAAGGCTCTAGCCTCATGTGTTCCTTATGGAAGAGTTGGAACAAAGCCAAACAATTCATCAGAATCAGTGATGAGTGGAAGTGGGCAGCTGGGATAAGAAAAAATGACTCTATCTGGTTCCCGATCATCGGCATAAGGGGTGGAGTCTAGGAACCTCCAAATTGCTAAGTGACTATGGAAAAAGGGGTTCAAACAGTGGAAACAACTCTGGAAACAAGAGACCGGCCAGTGGATTAGGTTTGAAGACTTAGACCCGAGACATAGAGTTTCTCTTGAGGAATGGACTCTCCTCCAAAGCAGGTGTTTACCATGGGACCACTCAACTAGCTGCCTTCTCAATGGATAGGATCTTCCGTGCTTGGAGGGCCCCAAATGGAGCAATGGTAAGAAACTATCCAAAATTCCCAACTTCAAAGAAAACTTAGATGTTCACCACACTCTTAACAAGGTGTGGTGCCTTTCTTGGACCAAAATTCGATGGGAACTTAAGTTCATGTCTATTTGGCACCCCCTTATTGAGATTAAGAAATCCGTTGTCATGTGGCAAATCTTGCATAAGGATATCTGGTACAATGCAATGGCCAACAAAATTTGTGGTGTGCCTCCATGGTGCAAGCGGTGCCATCGATGCATCGAGGACCTTGTTCACCTTTTCTTTGACTACCCCAAATCCCCTGTTATCTAGCATCATGTGACACGGGTTTTGAGACTCACGAACCAAATCAATTGGCAATAGGTGCTGTTGGGTGAGGCGGTTGGCTGCTCATCAAGGTTGTGGAATTCCATCAGGGGTGAGACTCTTCAGAAGATTTGGAGGGAGCAATGTGCTGTCAACTTTGGCCAAACACCAAAGGAATGGTCGATTGAGAAATCCTTGTTTCTTCTAGGTAAAAGAATCCCCCGTGGTAAGAGGTCTCCACCATTTAGGCACCACTGTATTTATATCCTCATTGATAACAAGTTGAAACCCAAATGGGTCCCACATGAGGGAGACGATAGATTTGTTCGCCTCATTTGTAATGCCCTCTAGCTTACCAAACTTGTCCCCTGCATTATGGGATTTGGGGAGTCCCATGGGCACTAGTCCCTTTCACGTGTAACTTTTCTTCTTTATTTTAATTAACGTTTCGGAGAATAGGCCAAGCTTGAACTTCTTTTTATAAAAAAAATAAAAAAAATTAAAAAATATAAAATAAAAAAAACAAGGATGTCTGAGGTAAAGCGAAACTTGGGGGGGGGGGGGGGGGGAGGGGGAAATCAAATATTCATTGCAGAACATAAGCTGTAGTTTCCATTGCTATGATGATGATGATGATTTGGGGCTTAGGTAGGTCCAAGTGTTTGGGAGATGTGAAAGGGCCCTCTCTTCCTCTAAACTTGGATTCCTCTCATGAATCCATGAGGAGGGATGATCTACACTCGGATCATCAAGAAGGAGATCAACAAATGCTTTGTATCAATGCTATGGAAAATGATGTTGAATCTATGGTCAATCATGACAATCCATCATCTATTTGTACATCTAGAGATTCTATGTGTAATAATGATACATGTATCACTGAATCTCTGGTCCAATCGCAAACCACACAACCCAACGATCCATTGCATGAACATGTTGTATGTATAGAAGATCAATCTTTGTTAAATTCCCCTTGTAAAGATGACTTGTCCCTAAAGATTCACATAGAAGGCCCAAAAGACCCTTATGTCAAGAAGAAGAAATCACATTTCCCTTGTAATGTCAAGCAAATTTGGGTGTCCAAGCAATTACTTAGAGCCCAACCAAATCGCACCATGATATGCGTACCAAAGAAATCCCTTGTACAAAATCAATCCTCTCACACTAGACTTCATAATCTATGGTCTAGACCCACCATGCCTTATCTCCAAGAAAGATCACTTCTAACCAAAGGATCCAAAGCAATGAAGCCAAAACTAAAAAACGATCCAAGGAGAAACTTCAAGGTGAGGATCAGCGAAGCAAGGACATATTGGTGGCCTAAAACCTCTTCACGCAACATCCATGGGTGTCAAACCCAACCTTGCCCAATGCATAGCATATGTTCAAGATGCACACCAAGTATGCATGCGAATAGGGCCTCATCCAAAGGCCAAGCATTAGGCACACTAAGTTTAACCCAGGCACAAAGAGGGAACATGTACATACAATTGAAAAATTTGCTTTTGTTTTTTCTTTTTTCAGGTGGGTGGACAAAGGTATCATCCATTTCAAATGGTTGATGGAAAAAAGGGTTCTTGGAGTTGGACATTTGGAGAAAGCCTCATCATCGCTTCACCCTTGAGCACTTTGCTCAAGATCCATCCATTTTTGCACAATTTTTTGTTGTATGCATTTTTTAGAGTATGCATAAGATAGGGTCATATTAGAAGACCGTGCATGGACTCTTTTTTGTCTTCCACCCATGCACTCTTAGTCCCCACTCATGCACATGGACTAAGAAGAGATGAATCTATTTCATCTATTTGTATCCATCATCTACATTTTTGTCATTTCATACTCATAGATCATCCATCCATTCTTTTTTTTTTAAGCATTCTAGCATATCCTTCTCATCTATATGAGCCAAAAGACCCAAGTTAAAGCACTCTACTGCAAACAAATATGCAAAAAGCAAGATGAGGAAAAGGAACAAAGCAAAGCACTCCCAGGACACAAGGATCATTCAATCAAGAGGAACTTCTACACGCTCTTCCGCAAAAAGCTCCATACTTGCAAAAGCTTTGTCGAGGACGACAAAGTCAAGGAGGGGGAGAGTGTTGATGACAAAACATATATTTCTTGGATGCACTCTTTTTCATAATCATTTGTATATTTTTCTACCTCTCATTCAATTGAATGAGCACTCTTGTATAGGTGTGTGTTAGTGCCACACTAGAGAATAAGTGGGATTCATTCTCCTTTCAGTTTACAAATCCCACATAGCATGCTTTTTTGCCATTTTGTATATAAAGAGGCCTCCACCTCTTCTTTTGGAGAGCGTTTCTAGAAGTAATGAGATAATGCTAGTTCGTAGTTAGACTCTAGCTCTCTTATCATCATGATCCTCAAGCAAAAGGCCAAGCTAAAAATACCAACAAAATTCTTTGTATAAAACTTACCAAAATAGTAAATTACAAGAGTTCGGATAGGAACAAACAATCACATCATATTGTTTGGGCCTATAGGATTGTTTACAATATAGTGTTAGGAACTCCACCATTCAATTTGATATATGGACAAAATGTCATTCTACCCATAGAATTTCTAATTCCTACATTGAGAGTAGCAGGAACTTATGAGTGGCAAGGTAATGAGCTACCAAGCCATGTTGAGAAAATTACAAGGAATAAGACTTAGAGTTGTAGTGAGTATTTATGCTGCAAAATGTAGGCAAAAGCCTATTATGATGCACATATTAAGGATAAGAACTACAAGAAGGTGACTTTATTTTAGAGCACCCACTAAAAAAACATGCCAAAAAGCATCATCTATAAAAGTGACAAAATAAAGATAAACTCCTAATGAACTTGTGGGCATATGACCACACACATTTGTATGAACGAGATTTAAAGGCTCAATTGAAGATTCAATGTGTGTTTTGTGCACATTCCTGGTTTTCTTTCCATGTTGACAATGCTCACAAAATGAAAAATTAGAGAAAGATAACACAAGTAGACAGAATGAGAAAGATTTTCCATTCCATTACATGATATATGGCCCAAACAACCATCCCAAATACAAGCCGTGGGTTGTTCAATAACAGCTAACAAGTGTTCTTTCTATGATACAAATAAAGGATAAAGTGAGCAAACTTTGCTTCCTTTTGCAATAATCATATTTCCCTTTGATATGCGAAAGGATTAAGCATAGAAGACCACCTTGTAACCAAGGTTATCAAGTTGAACAACTAACATCAAACTATGTGATAACTGAGGTTAATAGTATACATTCTACATAGTAAATTTTGAACCATCAATGAATTGTGCAACCACATCTGTAATCCCCACAATCTCACACTGCTAAGAGTCACCAAGTCTCATAGTACCAAGAGACGTTGCTGCATAATTAGAGAACCATTCACTGTGTGTTGTCACATGGAAAGAAGCACCATAATCTAGTAGCCATGTGTGGGAAAGAGAATCAGCCATAAGAGCCTTAGTTTTCATAGTACTATCAAGTGTCAACACATCAGCATCATAAAAAATAGCATTAATCTCTTCAATATTCACTGTCAAAGTAGATGGTGCAAGTATTTTTTCAACATGCCCATCAACATTATGTCCTTTACCTTTAGCATTATTGAATGCATAAGAGTCTTTCTTCATGTGTCCTTTCTTATGACAATAATGGCATTCGATATCCCTATTCCTTGATTTACTTTTACTCTTATTTCATTAACCATTTTTTCCTTGTTCTTGCTCTTACTAGGTTGTTGATTCTTTCCTTGGTAAGAATGAAGAACATTATATGCATCTCCAATCTGAGTGCCAACCATAGATTTTGTATGGGTGAATATAGCATCAAACTCATTTAGATGAGAAACAACACTATTTGTGTCCTTCATGCAAAGGTCATATAACTTTCTCATCAGATACACGTTATTTGATGTCATCTCTTTTTCATTTGTATTGCATAACTTCTTCCAAAGCTCTCTACACTTTCACAATCTAATACTATAAAGTAAACATTATCTACTAGGCACAATCAAATGGTAGACCTAGCCATTTCATCCAACTCATCCCAATCATCTTCGTCCATGTCAGTAGCCTTCGTTGAGATTCCATTTACTAGCTTCCATTGCCTTCTCTGAATCAACACATCTTTAATCTGATTCTTCCATAGAGCAAAGTTTGTGTCATAAAATTTCTGGATCTCAAAATGGTCTTTACCCTGCAAGTTATAGCTCCTCCTCAGAACACTTGCATTAGACCTTGATCAACACTATTGGGAAGTGAAGGTGGTCTAAGGAAGGGAGAGCAGCGCAGGGTTGGATCAGGCCTCGTCGGGTGCGTCGTCCCCCTCATTCGATGAGCAGTGTCTACACGGTGGATGGTCTCACCTGTGGTATGGTGGTCGTCATCTACGACATCGGTCCACGCCTCGAAAGAGAAAGGCTCAAGCGCCTCGATGATGCAACGTATGCTCCTAAGCATCGTGGATGCAGAATGAGATATGCAATCCTAAAAAAATGGCTGCTCTCGCTAATAATGGTCCAACAATTCACATCCAATGATTAGTATACAAAATCAATAATACAACTCAGAATATATGCCACGATAGTGCAGTCTGAACAATACAAAATGGACACTCCGCTACAATGCAGATCAGGTAATACAGTATAGAATTCACGCTATAGTGCGAGAATGCGCCCACAAGCTTCTCTTTGGTCATCCTGGCAGGAACTTCACTTGATGGCAAGTCTTTTCTTCACTTTCTATCTTCAATCTTCATAAACTTCATGTCTTCGGTCTTCCAAAAGCTTTACTTCAAATGATCTCTTTACTTCATAAATCTGGCAATAACCTCCAAATCATGTAGTAACCTAGAGAAAAGATCCACAAAGAAGATCGACAGGGGGGTAATGCTTCACTTCGGTCTTCACTTCCTTCTTCAAATCATGAGATGACCTATCCCTGGAAAGAAGATCCATAGAAAAGATCCATGGGGAATAGCTTCTTTACTTCAATATTTGAATGTTTTCTTCAGTACTGTTTTCTTTGTATAATCCTCCAACATCAATACTTGGAGAGAAAATCCATGCAGGGTATACTTCACTTCTATCTTCAAGCTTTTCTCTTCTCTTTATATAATATCTTGAATGGTACTTCAAATCAGGAGAATCCTGGACGTGGAGAAAAGATCCACAAAGAAGCTCCATGGGGTATAATCTTCACTTCGGTTCTTCAAAAACTTTAACTTCAAATCAACTGGAACCACCTAGACCTGGAGAGAAAATCCATGGGGGTATAAAATCACTTCTTTACTTTACTTCCACTCGTACTCTGCAAATCATGAGAATCTCATATGAAAATATCGATGGCTTGGAGAGAAGATCTGTCGGGGGTCATTAATATATTTTTAAATACATTCTCAAGAGAAAAACATAAGAGTAACACTTTAATAACAATAAAATATCATGAAGCTCTTTGAAAAAAGATTTTTTCATGTATTTTTTTTATGTCATCTTTAAATTTGAGAAGCAATTTATCATTTATCTTTAATTTATTTTTATCTCAACTCATTCAAACTTATAAAAGTTCTTTCGACTCTCGTGTGTGAATCTGTCAGTTTCTCATAACATTGATGGCAATATTGCTTATCAATTGATATTTCATAGGTATGCCCTCAAATGGAACTTCGTTCATCCTTCTAGATTGAAGTTGGAATTTGCCAATAACATATTTTATTCTTTTTAAGTGTGTCTCACTCATATATAATAAATTCATCGTTGTCTACTAAGTTCTTAAGCTATGAAATATATTCATTGCTCCAAATCCGTAAACATTTCAACTCTTTGATGCTTCAATACCTAAGTAGGGTAGGTCATTGGCAATCATTGATGACGTTTTGGCTAATTTGACCATACTAAATCTATAAAGCGGACCTTCATAAAGCCTTTGTGTGATAAGAAGGTGATTTAAGGGGGGAGTAATTTGAGGGGTACAGATATCTCTCTCTCTCTCTCTCTCTCTCTCTCTTTCAACTTTTTATAACCGCCTCTAAATTGGAAGAAGAATATTCTTTCCATTGATTTTGAACATGTTCCAGTCTCTCTCTCTCCCTCTCTCTCAAAACTCTCTCTCTCTCTGTCTCTCTCTCTCTGTCTCTCTCTCTCCCTCTCTCTCAAAACTCTCAAAACTCTCTCTCTCTCTCGCTCTGTCTCTCTCTTTCTCTCTCTCAAAACTCTCTCTCTCTCTCTCTCTCTCTCTCTCTCTCTCTCTTCAATCGAGCTTTTCTTCAATTTTCCTCATTTATTGTTCTTCATCAGCATCAGCATAGGCGTACCACCACCCCCTGGGTTGTCTTCCTTGAAGAGGCACTTAGACCACCACCGATGTACCACATACTACACCCACCTCCACCCATCACCAGTAGCCAGGGTGTTTTACTCACATTATAGATCCCCCATGTATTAGGTGGTCACTATCTGCAGAGTCAGAGCCACGTCTCCCTAGCATTTTCCAGCACTATATAGTGTTGTGTAGCGATATACTTTTTATTTCATTTCATCTTCTAGAGAGGGTTACTACACTTGTACATGGTTTTTGTCTCTTATGCCAAGTTTGGCCTCCAGAAGACATTAATATGACTTTCTCTCTCTCTCTCTCTCTCTCTCTCTCTCTCTCTCTCTCTCTCTCTCTCTCTCTCTCTCTCTCTCTCTCTCTCTCTCTTCAATCCAGCTTTTCTTCAATTTTCCTAATTTATTGTTCTCCATCAGCATCAGCATCGGTGTCATCAGCATGATTGGATGCATCCACATGGACATGGAATGGTTTATTCCAATCAGGAGTGGTCAGTATGGGTGCTGTGCACAAACGTTTCTTCAGTTCATTGAAAGAATTCTCGCATTCGTCGTTCCACTCAAAATTAGACAACAAGGCATAAAGGCGTCTAGCTATGATTGCGTACATGTGGATAAACCTACGGTAATATCCACAATGGCCCATAAAGGCTTGTACCTCTTTAACATTCCTTGGCTTGGTAGCTCTGCTATGGCTCGTACCTTATCTTCATCTGTTAAGATTCCATTCTTGGAAACAATATGACCTAAGATTTTACCTTGCCGCACCATGAACACACACTTTTTTGGGTTCAGACACACTCGATATTCTCTACACTTGTTAAAGATTTGTCTGAGTTCAGGGATGTGAAATCTTCTTTCTTGGGAATGAGCACATAAATCATCCACATATACTTCTAAGCTCTTTTGCAAGAACTCTTTGAAGACATGACACATGAGTCGTTGGAATGTTGCAGGTGCATTTGTGAGCCCAAATGGCATAACAAGAAATGCAAAGATTCCCCACTCTATGGCAAAAGCTATTTTGTGTTGATCTTCTGGGGCAATAGCTACTTAATTGTAACCTGAAAATCCATCAAGGAAGCTATAAACTTCCTTGCCTGCAACACGCTCCAATAGGTGTTTTGTGATTGGAAGTGGATAACTATCTCTGATCGTAGCGGCATTAACTTTTTTAAGGTTAATACACACTCGCAACTTCCCGTTCTTCTTGGGTACCACTACAATGGGGGACACCCATTCAGTATGCTCAATCTCATAGATGAATCCAGCTTCAATCAGCCTATCAATTTCTTCTTTTATTTTGGCTGCATATGTATCATTATATGTGTAGGGCTTCTATTTGGTGGGCTTGGAATCAGTAGTCATGGGGATAGTATGAGAACAAATTCTTGGATCTACCCCTTTCAAGTCTCTGTAGTGCCATGCAAACACATCCCTATATTCCCTTAATAGAGCTACGAGCTCCATTTCTTCTCTTGCACTTAGGTCATCTCCTATATATGTGCATCTCTCTTCCTTCTCTTCAATGGTCACTACAATTTTCTTGGTCTTTTCTTTATTATCATATGATTCTCCTATGATAGCCTCTCTCTTAGCCATGTGTACCAAAATTTTGCAGTCGTCAACTTCATATTTCTTGAAGTTTTCTGGTACTTCAAACAATGATTCCTCCTCTTCTGGTTTCAGTGCTTTTCTTTTCTTTTCTTTTTCTTTTGAACAATGTATATGTGTATATGTATACATATATGCATGTGTATATGTTTGCATGTATATGTGT
This sequence comes from Ceratopteris richardii, assembly GCA_020310875.1. NCBI lineage: Eukaryota > Viridiplantae > Streptophyta > Polypodiopsida > Polypodiales > Pteridaceae > Ceratopteris > Ceratopteris richardii. Next base: position 153,897,127 of record CM035413.1, read on the forward strand.
ATGTGGGTATGTGTATGTGTATGTGTATGTGTGTGTATATATGTGTATGTATTCTGACTTTTTTTCCTGTTTCAGATTAAATTAACAGGAGATATTGTATGGTCGAAAAAAATAAGAGGCGAGCTAACATACCACCTGAGTCGTGGCAGTTTTTTCGTAGAAAGCTACATCTTCAAGAGTCATTTCCTCAGCAGAAGGTACACAAATTAATAGCTTATATTTATAATTTTTATATATTTTAGTAATTTTTTACATTTAATTTATGTATTTTTTTTCTTGAATAAATAGGCTGCTGCAAAGAAGAGAGTGGAGTCGGGCCACACATCGCACTTAGGCCAAATGGGCCATAATGGTTTTGTAGCTACGTTTGTAAGTATATGTGTTATTGTGAGTATATTTTTTATTTTAGTTAAAATGCAAGCAACTAATGTTTTTTATTTGTTTCATTGCAGCGAAAGGATTATGGCTGATATCCTACGAAACATGAGATCGAGTATGCTACACATTTTGGATATCGGCGTTTGGGCGAGTATATACAAGATCATCCTGATGCCTCTGTGAGTATTTTTAAATTTTATATAATTATTTTGTTGTTATGAATGTTTTAATTATTTTATTGATTTATGTTTGTTATATGTAATACATGAGTATTATGGGGAGACAAATATGGATGAGGTGGAGAGACAAACACAGGAGGGATGATCTCGATCGTCATAGGGTGATCATGACGATGAGGATGAGGAAGATCAGGATGATCATGATATTGCTGATGATGATGATGATGATTAGGATTTTAGTTGATTATGACATTGGATTATATGTATTTACATTGATATATATATATTTTTTATCTATATATTTTTCATTTCAGTTATGTTTTGAATTGTGTGTATGGTATTAAGTAATGAAGAGTTTTGATTCTATTGATTGTTATTATTGTTTATATTAAGCATGTGTTTTAATACTTTAATTATATAATTCATTCATATGTGTGTACCTAACTGTATATGTATGTATGTGCATGTGTATGTGTGTTTATATGTATGTATGTGCATGTGCATGTATAAGTGTATATGTGTGTATGAGTATGTGCATGTGCATGTGTATGTGTGTGTATATGTATATGCATGTATATGTATAACTCTATGTGTATGTGTGTGTATGTGCATGTATATGTGTATATGTAGGTATGTGCATGTGTGTGTGCATGTGTATATGTGTTTTAATACTTTAATTATATAATTCATTCATATGTGTGTACCTAAGTGTATATGTATGTGTGTGTATATGTATGTATGTGCATGTGTATGTGTGTGTATATGTATATGCATGTATATGTATAACTCTATGTGTATGTGTGTGTATGTGCATGTATATGTGTATATGTAGGTATGTGCATGTGTGTGTGCATGTGTATATGTGTTTTAATACTCTAATTATATAATTCATTCATATGTGTGTACCTAAGTGTATATGTATGTGTGTGTATATGTATGTATGCGCATGTGTATGTGTGTGTATATGTATGTATGTGCATGTGCATGTATAAGTGTATATGTGTGTATGAGTATGTGCATGTGCATGTGTATGTGTGTGTATATGTATATGCATGTATATGTATAACTCTATGTGTATGTGTGTCTATGTGCACGTATATGTGTATATGTAGGTATGTGCATGTGTGTGTGCATGTGTATATGTGTTTTAATACTTTAATTATATAATTCATTCATATGTGTGTACCTAAGTGTATATGTATGTGTGTGTATATGTATGTATGTGCATGTGTATGTGTGTGTATATGTATATATGTGCATGTGCATGTATAAATGTATATGTGTGTATGAGTATGTGCATGTGCATGTGTATGTGTGTGTATATTTATATGCATGTATATGTATAACTCTAAGTGTATGTGTGTGTATGTGCATGTATATGTGTATATGTAGGTATGTGCATGTGTGTGTGCATGTGTATATGTGTTTTAATACTTTAATTATATAATTTATTCATATGTGTGTACCTAAGTGTATATGTATGTGTGTGTATATGTATGTATGTGCATGTGTATGTGTGTGTATATGTATGTATGTGCATGTGCATCTATAAGTGTATATGTATGTATCAATATGTGCATGTTCTTGTGTATGTGTGTGTATATGTATAACTCTATGTGTATGTGTGTGTATGTGCATGTATATGTGTATATGTAGGTGTATGCATGTGTGTGTGCATCTTCATCATGTATAAGTGTAAGAGTGCATATCAATAAGTGTGAGTATGGTATGTAATGAAAATAACACAATTCAAATGATCTACAAATAATAGAAATTGTACTTACAATTGTTAGCCATAGTTTTTGCTTGGTTAGCTTCTTGAATAACTTGCAATAAAGAGAGAAAGAAAAGAGAGAGAGAGACAGAGAGAGAGAGATCTAGAGAGAGAGATCTAGAGAGAGAGATCTAGAGAGAGAGATATATATAGAGAGAGAGAGTTCAAAGAGAGAAAGATGTAGAAAGAGAGAAACAAAGACAGAGGGAGACAATAACATAGAGCTTAGGCAAAACAACAATTCTGCATATACTTGCTTCAGCTCGTAAGTGCAGCGCAATTGCGAACGTTGGAGAGCTCTTCGATTGGATGCGTGAAAATGCTGATTGCAGAGCCTCCAACATTTTAATTTTTGTCCGTCAACAGATCATCATGTAAGCGATGCTATTCGTCGTCGTATAAGCGACATTTTTTAGCGTTGCTTATGCGACGGCTACCGACGTCGCTTATGCGACGCAAAAAAGTGTCGCTTAAGCGACGCGTTTAAATAGCGTCATTTTAGCAACGTTGTACGAGAGCGTCGCAATCCAAGTCGCAAATACCGTCATTTTTTGTGTCGTCTAATCGACGGTCCGTGCCCGACACTAATTACGATGCAAGTTGCAATTTTATAGCGACGGAATTATGTCGCCTTAACCGTCGCTATACGCCCGTATTCCTTGTAGTGTTCTCACACATTGCTCTAGAGTTCTGGGTTCCTTCAAGTATACATAGAATCGTAGTTTAGAGGTCAATAGCCCATACAAGAATAAAGATACGTTCTTGGCTTCAGTGGGTAGTTCTGGAATTGGGAATCTCTCAATATACTATCTAAATCTATGTCTTGCAAGTTTAACTATCTCCTTTGGGGTCTGTTTGAAATTGTGGATTCATTAAGAAGTATTGTGCTTGATTCCACTTTTAGAGAACTCAATGATGAATGATTCTAACAAATGGTGAATGTTTTTAAATTGCCTTTGTTGTAAAAGTTGGAACCAAGTTAAGGCCATGTTTTTCAGCATGAGTCCAAATGCATTGTATTGGGTGAACAGATCATCCACTTTCTCAGCTCACAACACTTGTTTGAATTCAACAACATGATCATAGGGATATCTTGTCCCATTGAAATAGTTTTTCATCGACTTCACTAACTAGATAGGCCTTAATATTCTTGGGTGCTCTCAGGATCTAGGTAGAGAAGATTCATTACCTTGGACTCTTGGTTCTCGATCTCTCCATTCTATAGGTTTCCACTAGGTAGTGATGTGTGTGAACACACTAGGAGGTTTAGGAGGTTTTTTCCCCCTAGATTGTATGTATGCCTACTTCTTCCTTGTGTTGTTCGCATGCTTCCATAGACCTCGAACTCCAACAATTGGTATCAGAGCAGGTGAGCACGTCATGTAGGGCATCATCGACACCCTTTCGGTCAGACTCTATGAATAACACCAAATTTGGTGAGCATACTCATGGTGGTTAGGAGATCAAAATACCTTCAATCTCTGGTGCCAAAATCGCAATCTGAGCTCATTTTGGCCTTTGAGTGCACTATCACAATGCTTATATAGGTTATGTCATCTTTCTGTGCCAAAGATATGTTGAGATATCAAGCTCAACATGTGATGATCTAGGATGGCACATATTACTTTTTCATTTCTCTGACATGTATAGTGGTCACACCAGTATATGTCAGGGATACTTCATTGAGCTTTATTAGATTTATCTACCGAGAGTGAGGGCACATTTGTTTCTTTCCAGCTCACTCATTCGTAGACATTAGGTTTTTTTTATGTACTGGTCTTTATATATTGCAGTAGTTGTATTCTTGTTTTAGGTCATCCTTGTACATTCCTTGTTTATGTAATAGAAGAAGAAGAAGAAGATCATTCTTCCTTGCCTTAATCTAAGCGTGTGCCTTTGTTTGATTGTGAGAGTGTGTGTGTGAGCTCTCTTCCTTATCTCCCTCCTCGTGACATGGTATCAGAGTCCGTGTGGCTGTAGAGAGCTCATGGAGAAGGCTGACAATGAAGAGTACACGAGACGGCGTGGAAAAAGCATGATTTACAAACGATCTCAGATTGCTATAAAAATTGGCATGAAGGTAGAAGACCGCAAAATATTTTCACAAGTTATCCGTTTAGGGGCACTCCTTTTTATCAGATCAAAATTTCAGACCCATATCGACCTCTGTTTTGAGCCTACAATGTGGGGCCCAAACAAAAACTAGATCAGTTTTGGAAACTGTATCTGGGGTTCTGTTCGGCAACACTCATATATTCCTGATCTAGAATTTCAAGCAATTTCGTGTAATATTGATACACAAAAACTCTGTTTTGATGAGATTGAACTGTCGCGTCATAGTGGGATAGTGTTCAAGCAGAAGTGCTACTTGTAGTGCTTTGCAGTGTTATGAATAGGTGCAGAAATGGCAAATGCAGATGGAATGAGTCAGTTTATGAGCGATAAGCTAGACAAGAACAAATTCCATGCTTGGAGATTCAGAATGATGAACTTCCTGATGGGAAAAGGCTACAAGAAGTACATCGAAGGAGAGAACAAAAATGCTCTACATTTACTAGAGAGGAATCGAACTGCAGAATAGTTAAGAGCATATGAGGAATGGAATCATGGAGCAGAAAAGGTAATTTATTGGCTATCTGTTAGTATACATGATAGCATGATTGGACACATATAGGATGTCAAGAATCCAAAAGAGGCTTGGAACAGTTTGGTCACATTGTATGAGACCAATACAAAGGCATGGAAATTGCAACTCAAGAATGAGCTGCATACATTGGAAAAGAAGAGCATGTTGGTAAGTGACTATGCCCTGAAAATCAAAAGCATATGTGAGTCACTTGCATCTATTGGCGTGAATGTAGATGATGATGATAAGGTGGAAGTGTGCCTTCATGGTTTAGGAGTTGCATATAAGCAGTTCAGAACTTCTATATAGAGTAGAAAAAATATTCCGAATTTTGCTGATTTGGTATCCATGCTGATTATTGAAGCAAAGAATCTTGGTGAGGATTCAAAATCCTAAGGAAAGCCTAGTGCTAAGCAGCTATTCTACTCTAGTAGATGAAGAGCCAGAGGTATAGGTTTTGGAAGTGGAAGAGCAAACAGTAACCAAGACCAAGGTCAACAACAGAATCATGTAGTAGGAAGAGGACAATTTCAAGGTAGGGGGAGCCAAAGAGGTCGCATGAACACCACTAATAAAGAGGATGGCTTTACTAATAGCAATGAAGACAACCAAGAGAGTGAAAGCTCCTTCCTTGGGCCTACTCTTCTGGTATGCATGCCAAGCTTACTGCAACAAAAGTCAAAGTTCAAAGGGAAACAACCATCGGGCATGCCTTGGAAGAGCCCCCTCAAGAGTAGGATCCTAAGTCAGGAGGTTGGGAGGAAAAAAGAAGATCAAAAGAAAAAAAGGACCGGGTCCCTCCCCTCAAAGAGGGCAATTATCAATAATGAAAATCACTTTGCTAAACGTCAGGGGGTTGTCCGACCCCTCAAGAGCAGCAATTCTTGGTCAATGGTTCAAAGACAAGTGCCTCAACCCCGACTTTATCTGCTTACAAGAGATTAAAATCGACGCAGAGGATCTCCAGAAACGGCTTAAACGCATTTCTTTGAACCACCTTTGGCTTTCCACTTTGCACCCTAGGGGGGTGGTGGTGGCTTCAATTGGTATTAGTCACTCCTGGTCGGACAGTTTGACCTCGACTTGTGAAGATCAAAATCATCGTTAGATTGCTGCCTCTATCGGGATCCCCAATCAGTTCACTGTGGTCTCAATATATGCCCCTAATGGAGAGACGGATAGAATCGACACCTCGACTTCCCTACACTCTCTCTCACACAATGTTTTGCTTTGCGGGGACTTCAACATGGTTGAATTTTGTGAGGACCATTGGAATAACAAGCGGAAAATTATTGACGATCAGGAGAAAGAGACATGGGATAAAATCAAGCTCTATCTCGACCCAGTCGAGCTGAAAGACATGAAGGGGTTCTCCCAGTCTAAGCTCCAATTGGGGAACTCTCTGAGGAAAGTAAGACTTGATAGATGTTACATTGACCAGAAAAGCATCCTTAAGTGGGTTATTCCTTCCATTTCCCAACACATGGACCTGAATATCTCGGACCACTACCCAATCACTCTTTCTTTCAAACCGATTCCCATGCTACGGAAAGCTCTTTGGTTTCATTCTTGTCTGACCTCATTTTCCCTCCCCTTTGTCCACCAAGAAATCTCCGCAGTTTGGGCGGATGCCTTTGCCTATTGTAATGAACCAGCTAAGTGCTGGAGAAGTGCAGTGGAAAGGACTAGACAAATTCTTATCAGGACTCATAAGGCCATAAGAGATATCCAAAATAAAAGGAGAGAAACGGTGTACCGGAGGCTCTCATGACTTGAAGAAGAAGTGAACAAAGGTAACTTGCAATGCCAACAAGGGCTTTTGAAAATTAGGGGAAGACTAAGACTCGAGGAAGAGGTTCAAAGGAAAAATCTGCAAACATTCTTCAAAGATTGGTGGGCGGGGAGGGCTGATAAACCTTCGAAAGAGATGTGTAACATCCTTAAAAGGAAGAAAGCCATGGAAGCCATCCCCTTCTTTGTCGACAATAATGGGATTGAATGTAGCATGGAAGTTGAGAATAGATCTATCATCATCGAGCACTTCACCCATCTTCTTGGGGTCTGGACTCCTCTTTCCCCGCACAGGCGTGACTGCATGCATCTAGCTCAAGGGTTGCTCAACCTAGAATCCCTCAGAACATGATTTCTCTGCTACATGCTAACATTTCAGGAAACAAAATTATCGAGGTTATTGATGCTCTCCCCAATGGAAAAAGTTGGGGCCGTAATGGACTCACCCATGAGTTTTTCAAGTTATTCAAGCACGTGGTGGCCACCCCGCTGTGTTTGGTGTGGCAATAGGCTCTCTCCTTTGGTGCCCTCCCTGAGTGTCTTAATAATGGTGTCATCAAGTTAATTCACAAAAGGGGAGATAAGAACAAAACTGAAAAGTGGTGAATGATTACCATGCTCCAAACTAGATACAAGATAATTGCCAAAGTCATCGCCAACAGAATCTCTTGTCATTTAAAGTCATGGCTTTGTGAGGACCATAAAGGTTTTATCAAAGGAAGATCTATACTTGAAGCAATTTTCGATATTTGGGAAGGCCTTGCATTTGCTGAGGAGTCTGCACAAGATCTAGTATTCATTAAGATCGACTTCGACAAAGCATATCACAGATTGGAATGGGACTTTATTCTCCAATCACTGAAAGATCTTGGATGTAGCCAAAAGTTCACGAAGATGGTTTCCACTCTCCTCGAAAACACTTCAACGAGAATGAATATCAATGGCTAGCTCTCTAAGCCCATATGTTTAAAAAGATCTATCAGGCAAGGCTGCCCACTGGCTCCACTACTCTTCGCTATCACCTCGGATGGCCTTAGTCGTCTTTTAAGGCATCACTCGGATACTGGCAATCTCAAGGGTTTTTCCCTACCTCTTGGTCATGACCAAATGATTGCGAGACTCTTTGCCGATGACATGAATGCCTTTGTTCTTAACGATATCAACTGCATTGAGGTGTTTTGGAGTTGCCTAAACACCTTTTGTGTGGCGTCAGTTTCAAAAATCAACCATGCTAAAACTGCTTTCAGAGCAATCCGTGGGCCTCCACCCCAACTATTGATTGATCAGGGGTGTCAAGTTATCCCTAGTGGTCAAGTCTTCCATCTCCTCTATATCCCTTATGGGATTCAACATCTCAATGGACCAAAGGTGGAATTGGGTGCTATCCAAATTGGATAGCAAACTAAATCATTGGAAAAGTATGCAATCTAACTTGGCAGGGCCTGCAATGGTTGTCAACACATTTATGCTTTCTACGACTATTTACTTTATCTAGTGTTGGAGACGTAAGGAGAAAGAATTGGCCAAAGTGGAAAGAATATGTAGAAACTTCCTATGTACTGGGGACACCAATAGAAGGGGGATTCGAAAAATCAAATGGGAAACTTAAATTAGCTCGAAAGACTCAGGGGGCTTGGGTATCTTGGATATCGTTGGGTTGGCTGACAAGTTGGCGGCAAAGTGGTTTATCAAGGCTTGGAGCAATAGTGAGTCCTCTTGGGCTAAATTGATCTTTAGAAACTTGAAAGACCTTACCTTAGTTGGTCTTCTCGGTTGGAAGGACATTCGGATCCTCACGCTTTTGTTCTCTCCCCACCCAGTGTCCCCTAAAGGCTCTAGCCTCATGTGTTCCTTATGGAAGAGTTGGAACAAAGCCAAACAATTCATCAGAATCAGTGATGAGTGGAAGTGGGCAGCTGGGATAAGACAAAATGACTCTATCTGGTTCCCGATCATCGACATAAGGGGGTGGAGTCTAGGAACCTCCAAATTGCTAAGTGACTATGGAAAAAGGGGTTCAAACAGTGGAAACAGCTCTGGAAACAAGAGACCAGCCAGTGGATTAGGTTTGAAGACTTAGACCCGAGACATAGAGTTTCCCTTGAGGAATGGACTCTCCTCCAAAGCAGGTGTTTAGCATGGGACCACTCAACTAGCTGCCTTCTCAATGGATAGGATCTTCCGTGCCTGGAGGGCCTCAAATGGAGCAATGGTAAGAAACTATCCAAAATTCCCAACTTCAAAGAAAACTTAGATGTTCACCACACTCTTAACAAGGTGTGGTGCCTTTCTTGGACCAAAATTCGATGGGAACTTAAGTTCATGTCTATTTGGCACCCCCTTATTGAGATTAAGAAATCCGTTGTCATGTGGCAAATCTTGCATAAGGGTATCTGGTACAATGCAATGGCCAACAAAATTTGTGGTGTGCCTCCATGGTGCAAGCGGTGCCATCGATGCATCGAGGACCTTGTTCACCTTTTCTTTGACTACCCCAAATCCCCTGTTAGCTAGCATCATGTGACACGGGTTTTGAGACTCACGAACCAAATCAATTGGCAATAGGTGCTGTTGGGTGAGGCGGTTGGCTGCTCATCAAGGTTGTGGAATTCCATCAGGGGTGAGACTCTTCAGAAGATTTGGAGGGAGCAATGTGCTGTCAACTTTGGCCAAACCCCAAAGGAATGGTCGATTGAGAAATCCTTGTTTCTTCTAGGTAAAAGAATCCCCCGTGGTAAGAGGTCTCCACCATTTAGGCACCACTGTATTTATATCCTCATTGATAACAAGTTGAAACCCAAATGGGTCCCGCATGAGGGAGACGATAGATTTGTACGCCTCATTTGTAATGCCCTCTAGCTTACCAAACTTGTCCCCTGCATTGTGGGATTTGGGGAGTCCCATGGGCACTAGTCCCTTTCACGTGTAACTTTTCTTCTTTATTTTAATTAACGTTTCGGAGAATAGGCCAAGCTTGAACTTCTTTTTATAAAAAAAATAAAAAAAATTAAAAAATATAAAATAAAAAAAACAAGGATGTCTGAGGTAAAGCGAAACTTGGGGGGGGGGGGGGGGGGGGGGAGGGGGAAATCAAATATTCATTGCAGAACATAAGCTGTAGTTTCCATTGCTATGATGATGATGATGATTTGGGGCTTAGGTAGGTCCAAGTGTTTGGGAGATGTGAAAGGGCCCTCTCTTCCTCTAAACTTGGATTCCTCTCATGAATCCATGAGTAGGGATGATCTACACTCGGATCATCAAGAAGGAGATCAACAAATGCTTTGTATCAATGCTATGGAAAATGATGTAGAATCTATGGTCAATCATGACAATCCATCATCTATTTGTACATCTAGAGATTCTATGTGTAATAATGATACATGTATCACTGAATCTCTGGTCCAATCTCAAACCACACAACCCAACGATCCATTGCATGAACATGTTGTATGTATAGAAGATCAATCTTTGTTGAATTCCCCTTGTAAAGATGACTTGTCCCTAAAGATTCACATAGAAGGCCCAAAAGACCCTTATGTCAAGAAGAAGAAATCACATTTCCCTTGTAATGTCAAGCAAATTTGGGTGTCCAAGTAATTACTTAGAGCCCAACCAAATCGCACCTTGATATGGGTACCAAAGAAATCCCTTGTACAAAATCAATCCTCTCACACTAGACTTCATAATCTATGGTCTAGACCCACCATGCCTTATCTCCAAGAAAGACCACTTCTAACCAAAGGATCCAAAGCAATGAAGCCAAAACTAGAAAACGATCCAAGGAGAAACTTCAAGGTGAGGATCAGCGAAGCAAGGACATATTGGTGGCCTAAAACCTCTTCACGCAACATCCATGGGCGTCAAACCCAACCTTGCCCAATGCATAACATATGTTCAAGATGCACACCAAGTATGCATGCGAATAGGGCCTCATCCAAAGGCCAAGCATTAGGCACACTAAGTTTAACCTAGGCACAAAGAGGGAACATGTACATACAATTGAAAAATTTGCTTTTCTTTTTTCTTTTTTCAGGTGGGTGGACAAAGGTATCATCCATTTCAAATGGTTGATGGAAAAAAAGGGTTCTTGGAGTTGGACATTTGGAGAAAGCCTCATCATCACTTCAGCCTTGAGCACTTTGCTCAAGATCGATCCATTTTTGCACAATTTTTTGTTGTATGCATTTTTTAGAGTATGCATAAGATAGGGTCATATTACAAGACCGTGCATGGACTCTTTTTTGTCTTCCACCCATGCACTCTTAGTCCCCACTCATGCACATGGACTAAGAAGAGATGAATCTATTTCATCTATTTGTATCCATCATCTACATTTTTGTCATTTCATACTCATAGATCATCCATCCATTCTTTTTTCTTAAAGCATTCTAGCATATTCTTGTCATCTATATGAGCCAAAAGACCCAAGTTAAAGCACTCTACTCCAAACAAATATGCAAAAAGCAAGATGAGGAAAAGGAACAAAGCAAAGCACTCCCAGGACACAAGGATCATTCAATCAAGAGGAACTTCTACACGCTCTTCCACAAAAAGCTCCATACTTGCAAAAGCTTTGTCGAGGACGACAAAGTGAAGGAGGGGGAGAGTGTTGATGACAAAACATATATTTCTTGGATGCACTCTTTTTCATAATCATTTGTATATTTTTCTACCTCTCATTCAATTGAATGAGCACTCTTGTATAGGTGTGTGTGAGTGCCACACTAGAGAATAAGTGGGATTCATTCTCCTTTCAGTTTACAAATCCCACATAGCATGCTTTTTTGCCATTTTGTATATAAAGAGGCCTCCACCTCTTCTTTTGGAGAGCTTTTCTAGAAGTAATGAGATAATGCTAGTTCGTAGTTAGACTCTAGCTCTCTTATCATCATGATCCTCAAGCAAAAGGCCAAGCTAAAAATACCAACAAAATTCTTTGTATAAAACTTACCAAAATAGTAAATTACAAGAGTTCGGATAGGAACAAACAATCACATCATATTGTTTGGGCCTGTAGGATTGTTTACAATATAGTGTTAGGAACTCCACCATTCAATTTGATATATGGACAAAATGTCATTCTACCCATAGAATTTCTAATTCCTACATTGAGAGTAGCAGGAACTTATGAGTGGCAAGGTAATGAGCTACCAAGCCATGTTGAGAAAATTACAAGGAATAAGACTTAGAGTTGTAGTGAGTATTTATGCTGCAAAATGTAGGCAAAAGCCTATTATGATGCACATATTAAGGATAAGAATTACAAGAAGGTGACTTTATTTTAGAGCACCCACTAAAATAACATGCCAAAAAGCTTTAGAAGAGGGTTCATTGACCATTTATTATTTACAAAATCTCCACATGATGTGTGATCCCAATTAGCAACTTTGCAAGGTGAAATCTTGCCTTACATTAGTGGATGTTGTGTCAAGAGGTATCTAGACCGCTTAATAGATGATACATTGGCAATACTTCAAATGGCTAAAAATAGAAAGAATTGAAGAGGAAAAGATAAGAGAAGAAGCTCAAGAAGAAGCTAGATAGAGGATCCTTTGTTGTTCCCTATTGTACACGTTTGAACCATCCCATTGTTCCCTATTGTACACGTTAGAGGATGACTAATGAAAGGGATTTTTGAACCATCCCATTGTTCCCTATTGTACACGTTTTTCATCATGAGGGTCATAGTGATAGGAAAATGGTTAATAAGCCATGACCACCATGTTCAAACCAGAGTCTTCAACAAAACGTGAGGACTAGTATCCTCAAATACCACTCTTCTCACTTCAACCTCCTAAATGGGTTGTTTATTCATTTTAGACTCATTGAAAATGGATTCACTACTTTCTGATTATTCATCGTGTTTCAAGATCCCATATGCAATATCCCAATTGTCGTTCTCGACCATATCCAAGAAAAATGCATTTCTTTGATTTATGGTCCAACTTTTGTCTAAGATTCTTCGGTATATGAATGTATTCTTCACACCCAAAAACTCAAAGATGATCATAATATGGTGGCTTCCCTATCCATAATTCCTGTGCCACTTTTAGAACTTTGGCAACACTAGGTGAAAGGTTAATCACATGAACTATATTCAATACTACTTCTTCCCAAAAGCCGTGTGAAAGGTTTGTATGATGCAACATAGAAACTACTCTATCCTGAATAGTTCTATTCATTCTTTTAGCTACATCATTCTATACTAGAATATAAGGAGCTATAAACTCTCTACAAATTCCTCTAGACTGACAGAAAAGGCTGAATTCATGTGAGCTATACTCACCCACATGATCACAATGTAAAGCCTTAAGCTTAGTTCATTTTTCAATCTCAACTGAAGCAAGCCTTTTTTTGAAAGTAGGGAATACCTCATCCTTTGCTTTGATAGGATATACCCAAAATTTTCTAGTAGCATCATCTATAAAAGTGACAAAATAAAGATAAACTCCTAATGAACTTGTGGGCATATGACCACACACATTTGTATGAACGAGATTTAAAAGGCTGAATTGAAGATTCAATGTGTGTTTTGTGCACATTCCTGGTTTTCTTTCCATGTTGACAATGCTCACAAAATGAAAAATTAGAGAAAGATAACACAAGTAGACAGAATGAGAAAGATTTTCCATTCCATTACATGATATATGGTTACCAAATACAAGCCGTGGGTTGTTCAATAACAGCTAACAAGTGTTCTTTCTATGATACAAATAAAGGATAAAGTGAGCAAACTTTGCTTCCTTTTGCAATAATCATATTTCCCTTTGATATGCGAAAGGATTAAGCATAGAAGACCACCTTGTAACCAAGGTTATCAAGTTGAACAACTAACATCAAACTATGTGATAACTGAGGTTAATAGTATACATTCTACATAGTAAATTTTGAACCATCAATGAATTGTGCAACCACATCTGTAATCCCCACAATCTCACACTGCTAAGAGTCACCAAGTCTCATAGTACCAAGAGACGTTGCTGCATAATTAGAGAACCATTCACTGTGTGTTGTCACATGGAAAGAAGCACCATAATCTAGTAGCCATGTGTGGGAAAGAGAATCAGCCATATGAGCCTTAGTTTTCATAGTACTATCAAGTGTCAACACATCAGCATCATAAAAAATAGCATTAATCTCTTTAGTATTCACTGTCAAAGTATATGGTGCAGGTATTTTTTCAACATGCCCATCAACATTATGTCCTTTACCTTTAGCATTATTGAATGCATAAGAGTCTTTCTTCATGTGTCCTTTCTTATGACAATAATGGCATTCGATATCCCTATTCCTTGATTTACTTTTACTCTTATTTCATTAACCATTTTTTCCTTGTTCTTGCTCTTACTAGGTTGTTGATTCTTTCCTTGGTAAGAATGAAGAACATTATATGCATCTCCAATCTGAGTGCCAACCATAGATTTTGTATGGGTGAATATAGCATCAAACTCATTTAGATGAGCAACAACACTATTTGTGTCCTTCATGCAAAGGTCATATAACTTTCTCATCAGATACACGTTATTTGATGTCGTCTCTTTTTCATTTGTATTGCATAACTTCTTCCAAAGCTCTCTACACTTTCACAATCTAATACTATAAAGTAAACATTATCTACTAGGCACAATCAAATGGTAGACCTAGCCATTTCATCCAACTCATCCTAATCATCTTCGTCCATGTCAGTAGCCTTCGTTGAGATTCCATTTACTAGCTTCCATTGCCTTCTCTGAATCAACACATCTTTAATCTGATTCTTCCATAGAGCAAAGTTTGTGTCATAAAATTTCTGGATCTCAAAATGGTCTTTACCCTGCAAGTTATAGCTCCTCCTCAGAACACTTGCATTAGACCTCGATCAACACTATTGGGAAGTGAAGGTGGTCTAAGGAAGGGAGAGCAGCGCAGGGTTGGATCAGGCCTCGTCGGGTGCGTCGTCCCCCTCATTCGATGAGCGGTGTCTACACGGTGGATGGTCTCACCTGTGGTATGGTGGTCGTCATCTACGACATCGGTCCACACCTCGAAAGAGAAAGGCTCAAGCGCCTCGATCATGCAATGTATGCTCCTAAGCATTGTGGATGCAGAATGAGATATGCAATGCTAAGAAAATGGCTGCTCTCGCTAATAATGGTCCAACAATTCACATCCAATGATTAGTATACAAAATCAATAATACAACTCAGAATATATGCCACGATAGTGCGGTCCGAACAATACAAAATGGACACTCTGCTACAATGCAGATCAGGTAATACAGTATAGAATTCACACTATAGTGCGAGAATGCGCCCACAAGCTTCTCTTTGGTCATCCTGGCAGGAACTTCACTTGATGGCAAGTCTTTTCTTCACTTTCTATCTTCAATCTTCATAAACTTCATGTCTTCGGTCTTCCAAAAGCTTTACTTCATAAATTTGGCAATAACCTCCAAATCATGTAGTAACCTAGAGAAAAGATCCACAAAGGAGATCGACAGGGGGGTAATGCTTCACTTCGGTCTTCACTTCCTTCTTCAAATCATGAGATGACCTATCCTTGGAAAGAAGATCCATAGAAAAGATCCATGGGGAATAGCTTCTTTACTTCAATATTTGAATGTTTTCTTCAGTACTGTTTTCTTTGTATAATCCTCCAACATCAATACCTGGAGAGAAAATCCATGCAGGGTATACTTCACTTCTATCTTCAAGCTTTTCTCTTCTCTTTATATAATATCTTGAATGGTACTTCAAATCAGGAGAATCCTGGAGAAAAGATCCACAAAGAAGCTCCATGGGGTATAATCTTCACTTCGGTTCTTCAAAAACTTTAACTTCAAATCAACAGGAACCACCTAGACCTGGAGAGAAAATCCATGGGGGTATAAAATCACTTCTTTACTTTACTTCCACTCGTACTCTGCAAATCATGAGAATCTCATCTGAAAATATCGATGGCTTGGAGAGAAGATCCGTCGGGGGTCATTAATATATTTTTAAATACATTCTCAAGAGAAAAACATAAGAGTAACACTTTAATAACAATAAAATATCATGAAGCTCTTTGAAAAAAGATTTTTTCATGTATTTTTTTTATGTCATCTTTAAATTTGAGAAGCAATTTATCATTTATCTTTAATTTATTTTTATCTCAAGTCGTTCAAACTTATAAAAGTTCTTTCGACTCTCGTTTGTGAATCTGTCAGTTTCTCATAACATTGATGGCAATATTGCTTATCAATTGATATTTCATAGGTATGCCCTCAAATGGAACTTCGTTCATCCTTCTAGATTGAAGTTGGAATTTGCCAATAACATATTTTATTCTTTTTAAGTGTGTCTCACTCATATATAATAAATTCATCGTTGTCTACTAAGTTCTTAAGCTATGAAATATATTCATTGCTCCAAATCCGTAAACATTTCAACTCTTTGATGCTTCAATACCTAAGTAGGGTAGGTCATTGGCAATCATTGATGACGTTTTGGCTAATTTGACCATACTAAATCTATAAAGCGGACCTTCATAAAGCCTTTGTGTGATAAGAAGGTGATTTAAGGGGGGAGTAATTTGAGGGGTACAGATATCTCTCTCTCTCTCTCTCTCTCTCTCTCTCTCTCTCTTTCTATCAACTTTTTATAACCGCCTCTAAATTGGAAGAAGAATATTCTTTCCATTGATTTTGAACATGTTCCAGTCTCTCTCTCTCCCTCTCTCTCAAAACTCTCTCTCTCTCTCTCTTTGTCTCTCTCTCTCTCTCTCTCTCTCTCTCTCTCTCCCTCTCTCTCAAAACTCTCTCTCTCTCTCTCTCTCTCGCTCTCTCTCTCTCTCTTTCTCACTCTCAAAACTCTCTCTCTCTCTCTCTCTCTCTCTCTTCAATCAAGCTTTTCTTCAACTTTCCTCATTTATTGTTCTTCATCAGCATCAGCATAGGCGTACCACCACCCCCTGGGTTGTCTTCCTTGAAGAGGCACTTAGACCACCACCGATGTACCACATACTACACCCACCTCCACCCATCACCAGTAGCCAGGGTGTTTTACTCACATTATAGATCCCCCATGTATTAGGTGGTCACTATCTGCAGAGTCAGAGCCACGTCTCCCTAGCCTTTTCCAGCACTATTTAGTGTTGTGTAGCGATATACTTTTTATTTCATTTCATCTTCTAGAGAGGGTTACTACACTTGTACATGGTTTTTGTCTCATATGCCAAGTTTGGCCTCTAGAAGACATTAATATGACTTTCTCTCTCTCTCTCTCTCTCTCTCTCTCTCTCTCTCTCTCTCTCTCTCTCTCTCTCTCTCTCTCTCTCTCTCTCTCTCTCTCTCTTCGATCCAGCTTTTCTTCAATTTTCCTAATTTATTGTTCTCCATCAGCATCAGCATCGGTGTCATCAGCATGATTGGATGCATCCACATGGACATGGAATGGTTTATTCCAATCAGGAGTGGTCAGTATTGGTGCTGTGCACAAACGTTTCTTCAGTTCATTGAAAGAATTCTCACATTCGTCGTTCCACTCAAAATTAGACAACAAGGCATAAAGGGGTCTAGCTATGATTGCGTACATGTGGATAAACCTACGGTAATATCCACAATGGCCCATAAAGGCTTGTACCTCTTTAACATTCCTTGGCCGTGGTAGCTCTGCTATGGCTCGTACCTTATCTTCATCTATTGAGATTCCATTCTTGGAAACAATATGACCTAAGATTTTACCTTGCCGCACCATGAACACACACTTTTTTGGGTTCAGACACACTCGATATTCTCTACACTTGTTAAAGATTTGTCTGAGTTCAGGGATGTGAAATCTTCTTTCTTGGGAATGAGCACATAAATCATCCACATATACTTCTAAGCTCTTTTGCAAGAACTCTTTGAAGACATGACACATGAGCCGTTGGAATGTTGCAGGTGCATTTGTGACCCAAATGGCATAACAAGAAATGCAAAAGATTCCCCACTCTATGGCAAAAGCTATTTTGTAGCGATCTTCTGGGGCAATAGCTACTTAATTGTAACCTGAAAATCCATCAAGGAAGCTATAAACTTCCTTGCCTGCAACACGCTCCAATAGGTGTTTTGTGATTGGAAGTGGATAACTATCTCTGATCGTAGCGGCATTAACTTTTTTAAGGTTAATACACACTCGCAACTTCCCGTTCTTCTTGGGTACCACTACAATGGGGGACACCCATTCAGTATGCTCAATCTCATAGATGAATCCAGCTTCAATCAGCCTATCAATTTCTTCTTTTATTTTGGCTGCATATGTATCATTATATGTGTAGGGCTTCTATTTGGTGGGCTTGGAATCAGCAGTCATGGGGATAGTATGAGAACAAATTCTTGGATCTACCCCTTTCAAGTCTTTGTAGTGCCATGCAAACACATCCCTATATTCCCTTAATAGAGCTACGAGCTCCATTTCTTCTCTTGCACTTAGGTCATCTCCTATGTATGTGCATCTCTCTTCGTTCTCTTCAATGGTCACTACAATTTTCTTGGTCTTTTCTTTATTATCATATGATTCTCCTATGATAGCCTCTCTCTTAGGCATGTGTACCAAAATTTTGCGGTCGTCAACTTCATATTTCTTGAAGTTTTCTGGTACTTCAAACAATGATTCCTCCTCTTCTGGTTTCACTACTTTTCTTTTTTTTTTCTTTTGACTGCTCTCACTTCCATCCTTTGAATTTACCGTTTTAATACTTGTGAGAGGTTCTTCTTCTTTCTGTGTGAACACTCTTATATCTTCTAGATAGTGCTGCTCTAAGTTAAAGCAACTATCCATCACAATGGACTCTAGATCATCGTCATTCTCTACTTCCTCTATGACATCACTAGGGTCACATTCTTCTAGCAAGGGCTGACACATGAACACTGAGATATCATAAACCTCCTCATCACAATGAGGTGTCCATTGTTCTTCATTGACAGCAATGTCCATGGTGGCTAAGATTTCTGGCCAGCCTTGAGGTTCAAATTCCTCATCTGGAAAGATCATCACTGTATAGGTTGGGTCTTTAATTGGTCTATCTCTTGGCGAAGTTCCTTCTTCTCTTGCCTTTAAACGTTTTTCCTCTTCCTCTGCGACCTTGCACATCCACAAATGAGTATCTTCATGCAGCCATGATGGATCAGGTGAACTTTCAGAATGCACAGAGATGGAATCTTCTTTCGCTTTGTGGATAGAATTCCACTGTAGGGGTGGTACATCTCTAAAGGTGTAATACTTCAAATTGACCTTGGTGGTGACCCCTAAGTGCTGTAAGTACAAGGAGTTGGTTCCCCAATCCTGTACTATTTGCAATTGTCGTAGGAAGGGTCTTCCTAGGATCATCTCATAGACGTTATTTTTCTCAAAGTCACATATAGCAAATGTATGTTCAAACTCCACACCACAAGTGGTTAGAGTTATCCCTTTGAGCAATCCTAGAGGTCTTTCAAAATGATCGTCGGCCATTTGAAGCTTCATTCTAGTTGGTCTTAATGTGGGTTTGCCCCATTGCTTCCACAAAGAGGTGGTCGCAATGGCAACACCAGCACCTGAATCAATGATTGCTTTGGTTGTGTAACCTTGGTAGGTGATTGGAAGATAAGTATTACCTTCTTCACCCTCACACATGTCCCCTATTTTGTCTAGAGGTATCTCTGGTACCCTTTGCTTAGAGCCTGCTTTTGGCATGTTGGAATCAAGTTCTGGAACCTGATCCTTCACATGATTCCATAGCTCAGGTTTTGCTTTGAGCAGCTCTTCTACAGTGAGATGACATTGAACCTTAGTGTTCTTCACGACATCAGTGTTCCTTGGGACCACTGAGTCTTCATGTCTTACCAGTATTGTGGGAGCTCTAATCTGGAGAGATTCAGATTCCCATGGGCCTGGAAATTGAGGCAGTTCTTCTAGGATATTAGATTCAAAATCTAATCTTTCATCTTCTTGTTGTTCTGCTTCATCTCCGTAAATAGATGGAATGTCTTGGGGAACTTGATCATGAAGATCATCAATCTCAGGAATAGGAGGGGAATTACCCTTCTCCTTGGCCCATTTCTCTTCTTGGATTTCCCACAAGAACTCTTGAGAGTAATGTTGAATTGAAGGAGGTATTTCAGCATCTGTGGAATTAGGAACATAAGCTCCCATTGGTGGTGAGCTTCCTCTTTCAATAACTGGTTGAGCCTGTGGAGGCAAAGAAACTTGTGGTTTGTTTACCAATTTCTCTAATCTTTCTAGTAAGCCCTGGAAATGCAAATCTGATTTGATAGTGTTTGTCTGATTGAAATTTTGACTAGTCTCAAGTATGGCTTGAGCTTGTTCTACCATTTTCATGCACATTTTCATCCGTTCAATCTCTAAATCTGCTCTAGGGTAACTCTTGTCTAGGTTTGCAGCTGTGGGACCTTCTTGAAGTCGAGCCTGGTAGGCCTTGAACATCATGTCCAAGCCTTCTGGGGTTGGATCTGCAAGAACAGACCCTGGTTGCGGTCTATTTACAATGGGTGGTGGGGTGGGATGAGGTGGAGTGGATGGAGTTTCGGCATGCGAGGGGCTTTGAGATGCGATGTCTTCTATTTTTGTTTTCACTTCTTTTAAGCTTTCTTCTAGCTCCGATAACTTTTTATTCCACTTGCGATTGGCCTTCTCTCTGGTATCCTTCCATGTTCTTGTTTTCCTCTTACTAGGCTCTCCTGATTCACTCCACTCTGATTGTTCTGCTAGTTTATCCCGTTATAAGGCTTGTGCTCTAGGGACAGCTTGTATAGGAGCCACATTGCTACTACTTGAACTTGAATCTGCCACTAAGCCTACCACATTAATGGGTGTAATCTTGGGTGCACTGGAGGGGTTTCTCGAACAATCTCTGGGGAGATGGTCTTTGCCACAATCAGGACAAAAAGCCTGTATTGTGATAGCCTGTCCTTGACTCGGAGCTGGTGGGTGGGGATAATCACGAATGAAATGGTCGCCTTGACATCTGAAACAAGATCCTCTAGGGGCTTGTGGTCTCATTTGTCTCAATTGGGGCCTAGGGTTAGGATTTGTGTACATGACATTGGAGTATTCTGGCTCCCAATTTTGCTCCATAGGTGGTGCCTCATATTGATACGAGTAAATCTCACTATGTTCAGGTGACTCTGTGTAATAAGCATGTGGACTACCTTCATGGGAATAGTCTGAACTATGAGCATGAGAGTCATTATCTGGTATCAATGGGGATAGTGGCACCAATGCTCTATTTGGATTTTCCTCTCCCACATCATATTTGACTGGAATCACGTTGGCAGGAGTTGGTGGTTGGTTTCCCAAGACTGGTTGTGGCCTATATGGTGCTTGATATTGCTGTTGTGGTCTATAATATGGCTGTTGGTATTGGTTCTGATACCTACCTTGTTGGTAAGGTTGCTGATAAGTTTGTCTAACAGCCTGCCTATTGTAGGGACAATCTTGAGCCGTGTGGTTCGTGTAGTTTCTCTCAATAGTGCAATATGGAGCATTCCTTTCTCTAATGTTTTGGTTTTGGGCATACATTAGCCATGTGGTCGCCCCTGCAAGTATAACACCGATTCAATGGAGTGACTCTCTGTGTTTGTTTATTTTGGACTCCCATCTTCTTGGAAACTTGCTCAGCTATCTCCTCTATTTTCGTGGATATTTTTGAAGTACGACTAATAGAACTATCTGAATCCTTATAGAGTTTGGATAATCCTAACTCCTCACCCAAGTTATCTTCTATGTCAATGCATGTCCGCACGCACTCTTCTATGGATCTAGGCTCTTTCAAGTATACATATGATCTTAACTTTGTGCTCAATAAGCCATCTAAGAACAAAGCCACTTGTTTGGCTGGTGTGGGTAGCTCTGGAGCAGGGCATCTTTCTAGGTAATGTCTAAACCTTCTACCTGCTAGTCGCACTGTTTCTTGGGGTGTCTGCTTAAAACTGTGGATCAAAGATGATGTGTTATGCCTGATACCACTCTTGGAAAATTCTACAATGAATTCGTCTAGCAGTTGGCCTACATCGCGATAGTTGCGACTACTCAGTGGTTGAAACCAAGCTAAGGCAGTGCCCTTAAGAGTCAAACCAAATGCCTCATACTGGGTGAACAAATCTTCAACCTGCTCAGCTCTTAATACTTGTTTGAACTCGGCCACATGATCATAAGGATCTCCTGACCCGTCAAAATAATTCTTCATTGCCTTGATCACTTGAGTGGGTCTAAGGGTTCTTGGGTGCTCTCGGGGTCTAGGCAATGGAAAATCCTGTTCATCTCTTTGTTGCCTATGTGCTTGATGTCTCTCTCTTTCAGGTCTTTCATTTTCAAATCCTGACCTATTCCTGCCCACGGTGTGTGCAAAACTTACCTCAGGTCTCTCTCTAGTTCTTTCTCTCTGGGCTTCATGAGCTTGGGATGATCCTACTCCTTGGAGGCCATGGGAAACATTGGATCTTGGTGGAGGGAAAATCAATTCATTCTTCCAAGTATATGCATGTCTATCATGTTCTGTTACCAAGAATATCTTCTCTGATGTGTTATCCAGGTAGACAACCTTGCCTGGTATCTCAGGATCTTTGAATTCATAGATGATGACTATGCCCAATTGGCTAGGTTGATCTGGCTTGAATCTCCAAAAGGCTTCCTCTGTTTCTCTATTCAAGAAGAGTTCTATGCTTTTGTTGTCTTGGGGGATCCAATCTGGTGTGATCACTCTGGTCAGAACTGACTTACCTCTAGGAGTCTGGGGTCCTTGTCCTACATTTCCTTGTTCTAGGTCTCCTATCTCATTCTCATGAATGATATTTCCAAACTCATCGGTCCTATCTGGTTGGTTGGTAACCACATACATGGTTCCTTCCTTATCAATGTATGAACCCTCTTCGAACTTGACCACCGAGTGTTCAAGTCCAAAGGATTGATCTGGATTTTTGAGTTGGACCACTGATCGCCTCAGGCCATCCTCATAGATGCGAGCACCTAATCGGTTGGTCCGAATATATTCCAACTGTGTCTTATAGGGACCTTCTGGTGTTTGTAGATGGGCACTCCCTGAGCCACCTGCAGGTTTCCCCATGCTAAAAGACATTTCTGAGTCACTTGTGTCTGAACTTAGTCCGTAAGGATGACCACTTAGTTGTTGTGCCCAAGACCTAGCTGTATGGTTGACACTGGACTGAGAAGATCTAATGCTTTGTCTATCCTTGCCTAGGTGTCTACCAGATCTCAAGTTCATAAGCTTTGGCTAAGCGTCCAAAATTTCCCCATGGTATGGTTCAAAAATCCTTTGGAGTCCCCTTGGGTTCCAGGTCCCACTTGAAGCCCAACTTCAAATTATCCTATCCTAGGATTTGAAACGAGCTTTCCAACGAGCTACAGAGCTCAAAAAATGGACTTTGGATGAAAAAGTTATGTCAAATCAGGCTTCTAGGGGTCAAAACAGGCAAACAGGACCTTTGGAGAAAAACGCGATTTTGTGAACTTTCAGAGAATCGCGATTTTGTGAACTTCAAGAGAATCGCGATTTTGTGAACTTCAAGAGAATCACGATTTTGTGAACTTTCAGAGAATCGCGATTTTGTGAACTTCCAGAGAATTGCGATCTTGTGAACTTCAAGAGAATCGCGATTTTGTGAACTTTCAGAGAATCGCGATGCTGTAAAGTCAAAGAATCGCGATGTTGAGCACAAAATCGTGTTTTTGAAAATCGCGATGTTGAGCACAAAATCGTGTTTTTGAAAATCGCGATTTTGAGCAGAAAATCGTGTTTTGAAAATCGCGATGTTGAGCACAAAATCGTGTTTCTGAAAATCGCGATGTTGAGCACAAAATCGTGTTTTAGAGAATCGCGATTTTGACTCAGAGAATCGCGTTTTCACAAAATCGTGTTTTTGCTGAAAATCGTGTTTTTTGGCTGAAAATCGTGTTTTTTGGCTGAAAATCGTGTTTTTTGGCTACAAATCGTGATTTGTGAGAATCGCGATTTTGAGCGCAATCACAGAATCGTGTTTTCTCAGAATCGTGTTTTTGACATGAAAATCGTGATTTTTCAGAATCGCGATTTTGGGCAGACAATCGTCTTTTCACATAATCTCATTTTTGACATGAAAATCACGATTGCTAACAAAAAATCGTGTTTTCACAAAATCGTGGTTTGGCTGAAAATCGTGATTTGTGAGACTTCAATCTGGGGTGCCAAAATCGCAATCTGAGCTCATTTCGGCCTTTGAGTGCACTATCACAATGCTTATGTAGGCTATTTCATCTTTTTGTGCCAAAGATATGTTGAGATATCAAGCTCAACATGTGATGATCCAGGATGGCACATATTACTTTTTCATTTCTCTGACATGTATAGTGGTCACGCCAGTATATGTTAGGGATACTTCATTGAGCTTTATTAGATTTATCTACCGAGAGACAGGGCACATTTGTTTCTTTCCAGCTCACTCATTCGTAGACATTAGGTTTTTTTTATGTACTGGTCTTTATATATTGCAGTAGTTGTATTCTTGTTTTAGGTCATCCTTGTACATTCCTTGTTTATGTAATAGAAGAAGAAGAAGATCATTCTTCCTTGCCTTAATCTAAGCGTGTGCCTCTCTTTGATTGTGAGAGTGTGTGTGTGAGCTCTCTTCCTTATCTCCCTCCTCGTGACATGGTATCAGAGTCCGTGTGGCTGTAGAGAGCTCATGGAGAAGGCTGACGGTGAAGAGTACACGAGACGGCGTGGAGAAAGCATGATTTACAAACGATCTCAGATTGCTATAAAAATTGGCATGGAGGTAGAAGACCTCAAAATATTTTCACAAGTTATCCCTTTAGGGGCACTCCTTTTTATCAAATCAAAATTTCAGACCCATATCGACCTCTGTTTTGAGCCTACAATGTGGGGCCTAAAGAAAAACTAGATCAGTTTTGGAAACTGTATCTGGGGTTATGTTCGGCAACACTCATATATTCCTGATCTAGAATTTCAAGCGATTTCGTGTAATATTGAAACACGAAAACTGTTTTTTGATGAGATTGAACTGTCGCGTCATAGTGGGACAGTGTTCAAGCAGAAGTGCTACTTGTAGTGCTTTGCAGTGTTGTGAATAGCTGCAGAAATGGCAAATGTAGATGGAATGAGTCAGTTTATGAGCGATAAGCTAGACAAGAACAACTTCGATGCTTGGAGATTCAGAACGATGAACTTCTTGATGGGAAAAGGCTACTAGAACTACATCGAAGGAGAGAACAAAAATGCTCTACATTTTCTAGAGAGGAATCGAACTGCAGAATAGTTAAGAGCATATGAGGAATGGAATCATGGAGCAAAAAAGGTAATTTATTGGCTATCTGTTAGTATACATGATAGCATGATTGGACACATATAGGATGTCAAGAATCCAAAAGAGGCTTGGAACAGTTTGGTCACATTGTATGAGACCAATACAAAGGCATGGAAATTGCAACTCAAGAATGAGCTGCATACATTGGAAAAGAAGAGCATGTTGGTAAGTGACTATGCCCTGAAAATCAAAAGCATATGTGAGTCACTTGCATCTATTGGCGTGAATGTAGATGATGATGATAAGGTGGAAGTGTGCCTTCATGGTTTAGGAGCTGCATATAAGTAGTTCAGAACTTCTATATAGAGTAGAAAAAATATTCTGAATTTTGCTGATTTGGTATCCATGCTGATTATTGAAGCAAAGAATCTTGGTTAGGATTCAAAATCCCAAGGAAAGCCTAGTGCTAAGCAGCTATTCTACTCTAGTAGATGAAGAGCCAGAGGTATAAGTTTTGGAAGTGGAAGAGCAAACAGTAACCAAGACCAAGGTCAACAACAGAATCATGTAGTAGGAAGAGGACAATTTCAAGGTAGGGGGAGCCAAAGAGGTCGCATGAACACCACTAATAAAGAGGATGGCTTCACTAATAGCAATGAAGACAACCAATTTCAGAGAACAAAATTATCGAGGTTATTGATGCTCTCCCCAATGGAAAAAGTCCGGGCCGTAATGGACTCACCAATGAGTTTTTCAAGTTATTCAAGCACGTGGTGGTCACCCCGCTGTGTTTGGTGTGGCAATAGGCTGTCTCCTTTGGTGCCCTCCCTGAGTGTCTTAATAATGGTGTCATCAAGTTAATTCACAAAAGGGGAGATAAGAACAAAACTGAAAAGTTGCGAATGATTACCATGCTCCAAACTAGATACAAGATAATTGCCAAAGTCATCGCCAACAGAATCTCTTGTCATCTAAAGTCATGGCTTTGTGAGGACCATAAACGTTTTATCAAAGGAAGATCTATACTTGAAGCAATTTTCGATATTTGGGAAGGCCTTGCATTTGCTGAGGAGTCTGCACAAGATCTAGTATTCATTAAGATCGACTTCGACAAAGCATATCACAGATTGGAATGGGACTTTATTCTCCAATCACTGAAAGATCTTGGATGTAGCCAAAAGTTCACGAAGATGGTTTCCACTCTCCTCAAATTTACTTCAACGAGAATGAATATCAATGGCTAGCTCTCTAAACCCATATGTTTAAAAAGATCTATCAGGCAAGGCTGCCCACTAGCTCCACTACTCTTCGCTATCGCCTCGGATGGCCTTAGTCATCTTTTAAAGCATCACTCGGATACTGGCAATCTCAAGGGTTTTTCCCTACCTCTTGGTCATGACCAAATGATTGCGAGACTCTTTGCCGATGACATGAATGCCTTTGTTCTTAACGATATCAACTGCATTGAGGTGTCTTGGAGTTGCCTAAACACCTTTTGTGTGGTGTCAAGTTCAAAAATCAACCATGCTAAAACTACTTTCAGAGCAATCCGTGGGCCTCCACCCCAAGTATTGATTGATCAGGGGTGTCAAGTTATCCCTAGTGGTCAAGTCTTCCATCTCCTCTGTATCCCTTATGGGATTCAACATCTCAATGGACCAAAGGTGGAATTGGGTGCTATCCAAATTGGATAGCAAACTAAATCATTGGAAAAGTATGCAATCTAACTTGGCAGGGCGTGCAATGGTTGTCAACACATTTATGCTTTCTACGACTATTTACTTTATCTAGTGTTGGAGACGTCAGGAGAAAGAATTGGCCAAAGTGGAAAGAATATGTAGAAACTTCCTATGGACTAGGGACACCAATAGAAGGGGGATTCGAAAAATCAAATGGGAAAGTTAAATTAGCTCGAAAGACTCAGGGGGCTTGGGTATCTTGGATATCGTTGGGTTGGCTGACAAGTTGGCAGCAAAGTGGTTTATCAAGGCTTGGAGCAATAGTGAGTCCTCTTGGGCTAAATTGATCTTTAGAAACTTGAAAGACCTTACCTTAGTTGGTCTTCTCGGTTGGAAGGACATTGGGATCCTCACGCTTTTGTTCTCTCCCCACCCAGTGTCCCCTAAAGGCTCTAGCCTCATGTGTTCCTTATGGAAGAGTTGGAACAAAGCCAAAAAATTCATCAGAATCAGTGATGAGGAAGGGCAGCTGGGATAAGACAAAATGACTCTATCTGGTTCCCGATCATCGGCATAAGGGGGTGGAGTCTAGGAACCTCCAAATTGCTAAGTGACTATGGAAAAAGGGGTTCAAACAGTGGAAACAACTCTGGAAACAAGAGACCGGCCAATGGATTAGGTTTGAAGACTTAGACACGAGACATAGAGTTTCCCTTGAGGAATGGACTCTCCTCCAAAGCAGGTGTTTAGCATGGGACCACTCAACTAGCTGCCTTCTCAATGGGTAGGATCTTCCGTGCCTGGAGGGCCTCAAATGGAGCAATGGTAAGAAACTATCCAAAATTCCCAACTTCAAAGAAAACTTAGATGTTCACCACACTCTTAACAAGGTGTGGTGCCTTTCTTGGACCAAAATGCGATGGGAACTTAAGTTCATGTCTATTTGGCACCCCCTTATTGAGATTAAGAAATCCGTTGTCATGTGGCAAATCTTGCATAAGGGTATCTGGTACAATGCAATGGCCAACAAAATTTGTGGTGTGCCTCCATGGTGCAAGTTGTTCCATCGATGCATCGAGGACCTTGTTCACCTTTTCTTTGACTACCCCAAATCCCCTGTTATCTAGCATCATGTGACACGGGTTTTGAGACTCAGGAACCAAATCAATTGGCAATAGGTGCTGTTGGGTGAGGCGGTTGGCTACTCATCAAGGGTGAGACTCTTCAGAAGATTTGGAGGGAGCAATGTGCTGTCAACTTTGGCCAAACCCCAAAGGAATGGTCGATTGAGAAATCCTTGTTTCTTCTAGGTAAAAGAATCCCCCATGGTAAGAGGTCTCCACCATTTAGGCACCATTGTATCTATATCCATATTGATAACAAGCTGAAACCCAAATGGGTCCCGCATGAGGGAGACGATAGATTTTTACACCTCATTTGTAATGCCCTCTAGCTTACCAAACTTGTCCCCTGCATTGTGGGATTTGGGGAGTCCCATGGGCACTAGTCCCTTTCACGTGTAACTTTTCTTCTTTATTTTAATTAAGGTTTCGGAGAATAGGCCAATCTTGAACTTCTTTTTATAAAAAAATAAAAAAAATTAAAAAATATAAAATTAAAAAAACAAGCATGTCTGAGGTAAAGCAAAACTTGGGGGGGGGGAGGGGGAAATCAAATATTCATTGCAGAACATAAGCTGTAGTTTCCATTGCTATGATGATGATGATGATTTGGGGCTTAGGTAGGTCCAAGTGTTTGGGAGATGTGAAAGGGCCCTCTCTTCCTCTAAACTTGGATTCCTCTCATGAATCCATGAGCAGGGATGATCTACACTCGGATCATCAAGAAGGAGATCAACAAATGCTTTGTATCAATGCTATGGAAAATGATGTTGAATCTATGGTCAATCATGACAATCCATCATCTATTTGTACATCTAGAGATTCTATGTGTAATAATGATACATGTATCGTTGAATCTCTGGTCCAATCTCAAACCACACAACCCAATGATCCATTGCATGAACATGTTGTATGTATAGAAGATCAATCTTTGTTGAATTCCCCTTGTAAAGATGACTTGTCCCTAAAGAGTCACATAGAAGGCCCAAAAGACCCTTATGTCAAGAAGAAGAAATCACATTTCCCTTGTAATGTCAAGCAAATTTGGGTGTCCAAGCAATTACTTAGAGCCCAACCAAATCGCACCATGATATGGGTACCAAAGAAATCCCTTGTACAAAATCAATCCTCTCACTAGACTTCATAATCTATGTTCTAGACCCACCATGCCTTATCTCCAAGAAAGACCACTTCTAACCAAAGGATCCAAAGCAATGAAGCCAAAACTAAAAAACGATCCAAGGAGAAACTTCAAGGTGAGGATCAGCGAAGCAAGGACATATTGGTGGCCTAAAACCTCTTCACGCAACATCCATGGGTGTCAAACCCAACCTTGCCCAACGCATAGCATATGTTCAAGATGCACACCAAGTATGCATGCGAATAGGGCCTCATCCAAAGGCCAAGCATTAGGCACACTAAGTTTAACCCAGGCACAAAGAGGGAACATGTACATACAATTGAAAAATTTGCTTTTCTTTTTTCTTTTTTCAGGTGGGTGGACAAAGGTATCATTGTTGGAGCAAGTCTATGACAAGCCTAAGTATTGGCTTGAGTCTCACAAAGTCTTAGAAGAAGCTTTAAAAAGAATACTATGTAAAGTTCACTTGTGAACTACCTCTTGTAACTTTTGAAGAGTTTACTTAATGTAAAAGTAAGAGAATCTTAAGTGGTTGAGTCCACTTGATCAAGAATGGAAAGAGGAGCCACGAATTCGTTATTTGTGGTAGGTAGAGAATCAAATCAATCATTGATTGATTGGAGAGTGATTGAGGGAAGTTAGCCTCCCAAACTCAACTATAAATAGATGGCAGTTTTAGTCATGGTTAGAGAGACCTATGTGAAGACCTCCAAGAGCTGAGCTTTATGTCATATCAAGGTGTGATTACAAGGCACACATATGTATCAGTAAGTCAGTTATTGTACAAGAAATATACTTTCATTTTCATGATTATTTGGTTTCATCTTTCCATGTTCTTGTGAAGTGTACTACTCACTGCCATTACTCTCAGTTTTCTCAGTCAGCTTGCAGAGATGTTTTCTCTGAGCTTGGTGCATCATTTTCAGTGACTTAACTTAGTAAAGTTATCTCTATAAGTCTAATATATTCTCAAAAATTTTCATGTCATTTGGATGTTGCAATCTTCAGTTATGTTCATTTGAAGTCAACAGGGTCTGTTCATCTTCACTTCTCTATCAGGTACCCAACTTTTTTACTCATCTTGTCAGAGCCATTTCTCAGTGGTTACTTATCAACATTCAGTGCTTTAAAGCTTGTTGGATTCAGCTTACTGTCTAGTATAACCATACAAATTTTCATAATCATTGGATTTCTACATTTTGAGTAATGTTGATTTTTCTGCTCACTAGTCTATTTCTGTAGCAGCCCATGAAAATCGGGATGATGTCATCACTTGTTAAAACTCATTCTCAGTGTGTGGTTCATTATTGTTGATGAGATTACTCTTGAAAGTTAGCTCTTTAAGTTGCCTAGACTTCCCCAAGAGGAATTGAGCTAATTGCTGCTGTGCTCAGAGAATTTTGTAAAACACTAGACAGGTGTATGAACCAAGAATAGCAAGTTTTCACCTCTGAGCTAACTCCAACTTATCTGTTTTGATCTATCTTTTTGAGAGTGATCTTCCAAGGTACATAGGGTGTCTAATACATCCATTGGCAAGCTAAAAGGGCCCACCATATACTCCTGGAGTTCATTTGGCTGGTGTAGATCAAGGATTTTGCAACACCTCTTCATCTTGAAGCACATACCTATCCATCTCTTCACAATCATCCATTTCAAATGGTTGATGGAAAAAAAGGGTTCTTGGAGTTGGACATTTGGAGAAAGCCTCATCATCGCTTCACCCTTGAGCACTTTGCTCAAGATCCATCCATTTTTGCACAATTTTTTGTTGTATGCATTTTTTAGAGTATGCATAAGATAGGGTCATATTACAAGACCGTGCATGGACTCTTTTTTGTCTTCCACCCATGCACTCTTAGTCCCCACTCATGCACATGGACTAAGAAGAGATGAATCTATTTCATCTATTTGTATCCATCATCTACATTTTTGTCATTTCATACTCATAGATCATCCATCCATTCTTTTTTTTTAAGCATTCTAGCATATTCTTCTCATCTATATGAGCCAAAAGACCCAAGTTAAAGCACTCTACTCCAAACAAATATGCAAAAAGAAAGATGAGGAAAAGGAACAAAGCAAAGCACTCCCACAACACAAGGATCATTCAATCAAGAGGAACTTCTACACGCTCTTCCACAAAAAGCTCCATACTTGCAAAAGCTTTGTCGAGGACGACAAAGTCAACTCTTTTTCTTGGATGCACTCTTTTTCATAATCATTTGTATATTTTTCTACCTCTCATTCAATTGAATGAGCACTCTTGTATAGGTGTGTGTGAGTGCCACACTAGAGAATAAGTGGGATTCATTCTCCTTTCAGATTACAAATCCCACATAGCATGCTTTTTTGCCATTTTGTATATAAAGAGGCCTCCACCTCTTCTTTTGGAGAGCTTTTCTAGAAGTAATGAGATAATGCTAGTTCATAGTTAGACTCTAGCTCTCTTATCATCATGATCCTCAAGCAAAAGGCCAAGCTAAAAATACCAACAAAATTCTTTGTATAAAACTTACCAAAATAGTAAATTACAAGAGTTCGGATAGGAACAAACAATCACATCATATTGTTTGGGCCTATAGGATTGTTTACAATATAGTGTTAGGAACTCCACCATTCAATTTGATATATGGACAAAATGTCATTCTACCCATAGAATTTCTAATTCCTACATTGAGAGTAGCAGAAACTTATGAGTGGCAAGGTAATGAGCTACCAAGCCATGTTGAGAAAATTACAAGGAATAAGACTTAGAGTTGTAGTGAGTATTTATGCTGCAAAATGTAGGCAAAAGCCTATTATGATGCACATATTAAGGATAAGAATTACAAGAAGGTGACTTTATTTTAGAGCACCCACTAAAAAAACATGCCAAAAAGCTTTAGAAGAGGGTTCATTGACCATTTATTATTTACAAAATCTCCACATGATGTGTGATCCCAATTAGCAACTTTGCAAGGTGAAATCTTGCCTTACATTAGTGGATGTTGTGTCAAGAGGTATCTAGACCCCTTAATAGATGATACATTGGCAATACTTCAAATGGCTAAAAATAGAAAGAATTGAAGAGGAAAAGATAAGAGAAGAAGCTCAAGAAGAAGCTAGATAGAGGATCCTTTGTTGTGGATGACTAATGAAAGGGATTTTTGAACCATCCCATTGTTCCCTATTGTACACGTTTTTCATCATGAGGGTCATAGTGATAGGAAAATGGTTAATAAGCCATGACCACCATGTTCAAACCAGAGTCTTCAACAAAACGTGAGGACTAGTATCCTCAAATACCACTCTTCTCACTTCAACCTCCTTAATGGGTTGTTTATGCATTTTAGACTCATTGAAAATGGATTCACTACTTCTGATTATTCATCGTGTTTCAAGATCCCATATGCAATATCCCAATTGTCGTTCTCGACCATATCCAAGAAAAATGCATTTCTTTGATTTATGGTCCAACTTTTGTCTAAGATTCTTGGGTATATGAATGTATTCTTCACACCCAAAAACTCAAAGATGATCATAATATGGTGGCTTCCCTATCCATAACTCCTGTGCCACTTTTAGAACTTTGGCAACACTAGGTGAAAGGTTAATCACATGAACTATATTCAATACTACTTCTTCCCAAAAGCCGTGTGAAAGGTTTGTATGATGCAACATAGAAACTACTCTATCCTGAATAGTTCTATTCATTCTTTTAGCTACATCATTCTATACTAGAATATAAGGAGCTATAAACTCTCTACAAATTCCTCTAGACTGACAGAAAAGGCTGAATTCATGTGAGCTATACTCACCCGCATGATCACAATGTAAAGCCTTAAGCTTAGTTCATTTTTCAATCTCAACTGAAGCAAGCCTTTTTTTGAAAGTAGGGAATACCTCATCCTTTGCTTTGATAGGATATACCCAAAATTTTCTAGTAGCATCATCTATGAAAGTGACAAAATAAAGATAAACTCCTAATGAACTTGTGGGCATATGACCACACACATTTGTATGAACGAGATTTAAAGGCTGAATTGAAGATTCAATGTGTGTTTTGTGCACATTCCTGGTTTTCTTTCCATGTTGACAATGCTCACAAAATGAAAAATTAGAGAAAGATAACACAAGTAGACAGAATGAGAAAGATTTTATGAAGGTGATTTAAGGGGGGAGTAATTTGAGGGGTACAGATCTCTCTCTCTCTCTCTCTCTCTCTCTCTCTCTCTCTCTCTCTCTTTCTATCAACTTTTTATAACCGTTTTTGAATTGGAAGAAGAATATTCTTTCCATTGATTTTGAACATGTTCCAGTCTCTCTCTCTCCCTCTCTCTCAAAACTCTCTCTCTCTCTCTCTGTCTCTCTCTCCCTCTCTCTCAAAACTCTCTCTCTCTCTCTCTCTCGCTCTCTCTCTCTCTTTCTCTCTCTCAAAACTCTCTCTCTCTCTCTCTCTCTCTCTCTCTCTTCAATTGAGCTTTTCTTCAATTTTCCTCATTTATTGTTCTTCATCAGCATCAGCATAGGCGTACTACCACCCCCTGGGTTGTCTTCCTTGAAGAGGCACTTAGACCACCACCGATGTACCACATACTACACCCACCTCCACCCATCACCAGTAGCCAGGGTGTTTTACTCACATTATAGATCCCCCATGTATTAGGTGGTCACTATCTGCAGAGTCAGAGCCACGTCTCCCTAGCCTTTTCCAGCACTATATAGTGTTGTGTAGCGGTATACTTTTTATTTCATTTCATCTTCTAGAGAGGGTTACTACACTTGTACATGGTTTTTGTCTCATATGCCAAGTTTGGCCTCCAGAAGACATTAATATGACTTTCTCTCTCTCTCTCTCTCTCTCTCTCTCTCTCTCTCTCTCTCTCTCTTCGATCCAGCTTTTCCTCAATTTTCCTAATTTATTGTTCTCCATCAGCATCAGCATCGGGGTCATCAACATCCTCGAGCATCAACATCGATATCATCATCATCATTATAATCAATCATTTATCATCATGAATCATGAATCATCCTCATTCACTAATCATCAATCATCATCAACATTAATCATTATTCATGATCACCATTCAACATCATCATAAATCATCATCAATCATTATCATCAATAGCTCTTGATCATTCTCATACATTTTTATTATGATTATTCTTCAATCAATCTTCAATATTTGCAAATATATCTTGAAAAGTTAGATTTTTACTTTTGTTCCTTTTCAAAGACTTAGAAGGCTTTGCAATCATCTTTACTCCTCCCTCGATTTGCTTAATAATATCATCAAGCAGTTGTTAAGCTTCGTTAACGCGTTTTATATCTTCTCGAGTTTCTTCTTTACTCTTTTCTTGTTCAATCTGTTTATCAAGGTTTAATTGAGATTCTAATTTTGCAACTTTCTCTTGATCAAATAGATTCTCATTAGTTAAAATTTTTGGATCAAATGAGACATATACATCTTGATCTTTCTTTGATCTTTCTTTGATCTTTCTCGAAATTCAGAATCTCTTTTGTCTATCTCTATTTGTTCTTCTAATATTTGCTCAATATTTTTTTTTCAACCTTTATCTGCCTACTTTTGGTTTCTTCAAAAGGTTTCTCTTGACTCTCAATAGACAGCATACTCATTTGTTCATCAGATCTATTATCTTCATGAGTTTTTGTTTTCTATATTTTTTTAATTGATTTTAGTCTAGCTTTGTGTCACTCTAGCACAATGGAAAGTACCGATGTAAGGAGCTCCACCTCATAAACCTCAATCAGTGGAGACGTGAGGACCGGTATGAAGACCAAGAGCAAGTGAAGTGCACAAGTGCGTGAGTGAAAGCACACAAGCATGCACACATATACACACATACGTGCACAAGGTAAAAGCAGAGAGTGGAACAATGGAAGATCTTCTATTGCAAAAGAACTCTCTTACAAAGCTGAAATCTACCACAAGCTAACCTCAAAAATGAGCTCTCTAGCCCTATTTATAGTTTTTTGAGTGGTTTTGGCATTGTCCAGACCTACTGTTTGGCCTAGTTAAAAATTAGGTTTCATAGCTTATTTGAGGGCTTAAATGGAGTCTAACAATTATGAAAATTGGTAGGATGATACTTCTAATACTCCTCAAGCTGGAGGCCTCCTTGGCTTGAACAAAATGGAGTTAAAAAAATGAAAAAAAGGTATTTACAATGGTTTTTAGTGATAAAAATCACTATCTTTGTAGGGATTTCTTCTGAAAATTTGACATGTGCCTCTTGGAGTTCCTTACATGCTCCATCTTCTTGTGTGTCCACCTCTTTGATGTGCTCCTATGCTTTGTCCTTGTCCTTGAGCTTCAACACTTCCCCCCCCCCCCTCTTGAGTCTGCCATCGCTGACAGACCCATGTTGTAGTGGTTGTTACAGGTAGTACTTTGAGAGGTAGAGTTTCTCATGTCTCCACCATAGCAGTTTGTCTTCCACTTGGAGTGGGGTCGCTTGTCCCAATCTTCATGTTTAGTCCCTCTTATATATTTCGTCCTTGAATTGCTTCCTTGCTCTTGTTGTTGTCACCTTGATGTCCTCTCTTGCTGTTTTAAAAGACGGCTTCCCTAGTTTTCATGCCAAGTACTCGTGACCCATAATGACTGACGGGTAAGTACATTAGTGCATGGGTTGGAAGAAGAATGTGCCTTGTGCACAGCCTTGTAATGTAGCCCTATGCATGCATACTTGCGAAATGCATTCGAAGAATTATGGTGCAAGAAGTTGGGTCTTGAGCTAAGTGCTCAAGGGTATGCCGACGAAGAGGTTTCCTAATCTACCATGGTGACAGTGTTATTATAGTAGGCAATTCTTACCATGGTGAAGGATCCATGGATCTTCACTTGTCGTGTTGTACTCCCCTCAAGGTAATTGACCATTGTCTTGTCTCCCTTGTTGATTGGTGTCCTTATTGATGGTTCACTGAGGAGATTCTTCAAGTGCATGGTCATGTCTCCTCTCTTTGTCTTTTCTGCTTCTTCTTTTTTGTCTATTTTTCTTGTTTTCTTTCTATCTTTTTCCTCCTTTCTCTCTCTTTTTTTTTTGTAACAATGGCATAAAACAAGAAGAAAGGTATTAGCATCAATAAAATATTTTACATTTAGCAAGTGTGTCTCATGTGCTTGGGATTCTCAATTGTGTCTATGCATGGCCATGTAATGTGGCCCTATATTGATGCATACTTTGGAAATGCATGACGTGAATGGTGCAAAAGACAAGGTTATGCCAAAGGCACATGGTTGTTGCATGTAGGCTTTCAATGCTCTTGCAGATGTTGATGTCGCCTTTGTTGGAGGTATCCATTGGATGTCAAAAGGACAACGATTACAACTGATTTTAGGGACCCATTTCAGAACAGTGTTGGGCTACATACAAGTCCTTGTTGACTTCTTCATCTTTGGTTAGTGCCTTAAATTTTCTATCCGGAGTGGTTCATTCTTTGGTGCTGTGGATGCTATTGGTACCATAGGCTTCCAAACCCATATCCTTGATGATTCTCTTCTTACTTTTGCCGACGGGTTGAGTTTATCTTCTTGTGGTCTTTGTGCTCTGTTCTTACCCCTTTCTCTCCTTTGCTTCTTTGTTGACACCTTTTGCATGGTGGGGAGCATAGGCCATTGTGTATGTAAGAGCTTCTTGGGTACCCACATCTGTAATCGCTCTTGTTGACCTGCAGCTAATTTTTTTGGTACCCAAATTTGTCGAAGAACTTTTGGTTGCGCTAGTCCTAGTTGCTTGGTTCTTGTCTTCCCATGGTTGGTGTGCTTGGGTGGTAATTGTGTTGGAAAGGTAGGGGGTTGCTCTCCTTTTCGTACCCAAACCTGATTCATGCTCGAAACTACTTTCTTCTTGAAATCTCTTGGTCCATTTGATATAGCGGTTGTCATGTACTGTCTCGCTTTCCTTTTTGGTTGAGATGTTGTGATGGCCTTAGTTGTTGCATTAGAGGAGGAGGTGGTTTGTCTTTGAGCCTGTTCTTCCATGGTTGAGTTCTTCTAGAACATAGAGCTTTTGACACAAACAACATCCTTTTTGCTAAGATTACTCCTAGAAGAACTAAGAGAGTGTGTAGTGCCATGATCTATGAGCATGCAGTTGTCTAATTCTAATGTAATACATTGTTCATGTACCCAAACTTGAAGAATTTGACTTGTTAGGTTCAAGTTGACTGCATGGTCGTAAATCCAATCTTGACCCAAGACAAGTGGCTCTGTAAGGTCCTCATTATGACACACTAGCATTTTGACTTTCATCAGAACATCTTGAAGGTAGATGGGAAGTTCCACCTCACCCAAACAAGGGGTTTCCACACCTCCCAATCCTATGAAATATGCTTCTATGGGCTTGATGTCCAATTGTAGGCCTTGGCAGTATGAAAGTCTAACTGCACTACTTGCTACACCTGAGTCAACAAATGCTCTCACAACCTTTACACTCTTTCCTTGTCCTACCTCCATAGTCACAAAGGGGCATCGGTCGATGATTCGAGAAGTAATTGTGCCCGATTTTTGGCACATGTCGATGTGATATTTTGGGGCTTTCGGATTGACATCTAGGCCTAGACATCTTAACTTATTTCACCTAATGCACTCTCTCGCCTCAGCTTGTGCTTCTTCTCTGACCCTCAACTCTTCTTCTTTTCGCTTCTTAGCACTGTTAAGTCTCATTAGCATATCCTCTATGAGAGGTTCCTGATATAACTTGACTCGACAACCACTGATATAGTTTGGCAAAATATCACCTTTTAAAATAGCCAATCGAACCGCACCACTAGTGGAAATTCTATTAATGATCATGGGTCCATATCCTCATTTTTCCAACTTGCGGGCATGTTGCTTTAGCATATAAACTAGCACTAGGTCTCCCTCTTTCAATCCTTTATCTTTGATGTGTGCATCAAAGGCCTTTTGTCTTTTCTTTGCAGCATAGATGCCTGTTTCCGCTTGTAGCCTCGTCTCACCTAAGCGTTCCAGATCAAAGATCCTAGAGGGCAATTCATGTCCATTCCACTCATGCTCTTGTGCTACTTTTAATGCTGGGATTAGGAAGTCCAATGGTAGCACAACATTATGTCCGAAGACCATCTCAAATGGGGTAGCATTGAGTAGTGTTTTGTAAGCAACTCGGTAAGCCCAAATAGTATGACGAAGCTGTTTGTCCCAATCAGAGCATTTATTATTTACGAGTTTTGTTAATATGTTACATAGGATCTTATTTGTGCTCTCGGCATGTCCATTAGCTTGTGGATGATAGGGGGCAGACTTCTTATGTATCACTATGAATTCTTGAAGGAGATTTTCAATGACCTCGTTGAAGAAGTGTGTACCTCTATCACTTACTAACTCTATTGGTAACCCGTATCTAATGAAGACATTCTCAAATAAGAACTTAGGCGTCATTTGAGCATCATTCTTTGTTGTGGCTTTTACTTCCACCCACTTTTTGACGTAATCTCTAGCTACAATGATGTATTCTACATGGGAGTTTCTAGTTGGGGGGTTAATAGGACCTACAAAGTCTATACCCCACTTTGAGAAGGCATGTCGTCCCATCATTGGCCTCAAAGGCATCTCATCTTTTCTAATTGGGTATTGGGCACGTTGGCATGTTTCACATTTCTTCACATAGGCATGTGCATGCATATGAAGAGTGGGCCACCAGAGTCTTGAGAATAGAATGGTCTTAATTACTCAGTCAGGACCAAAGTGTCCACCTGCAACACCACTATGTGCAGTTTCTAAGACTTTCAAATAATTTGATTCATGAACACACAATCTTAAATAATCGTCTTTGCCTCTTTGATATAGGTTATTACCTATTAAGGCATAGTCTTTAGCCTCTTGCTCCATGCTTCGTCTTCTTGCTAGACTAGCCTCACTAGGTAGTGTCCCTGATCTCATAAAGTGCACCAATGGAGCACTCCAGTCTCGAATTAATGACACATGATAAAGGGTGGCATGCCTCTCCTGACACACTTGACAATTCTTGATCCATTCCTATATTTCTCTGTCCATGCTGGCCCAATACAGTCCTAAACGTTTTAGATTCTGCAATGTTCATTGTTTATAATAGTGATTTCCTAGAATTCCTTCATGGGCTTGTTGCAACCAACTACTATGTTTGTCGTCCTTGACACAACAATCTAATACTCCCTCTATATCTTGTTTGTACATGCTCCGTGCCAATATTTGATATTTTTGTGATCTCACTACTTCTTCTTTGTTCGTTTTCACATTTTTATTTGTAGGGCCGAAGGTTAGGACTGGTACCAACTTATTTGCCCATTTAGGAACAACTTCTAAATTGAACAGATAAGCGTCACGCAGTTCATATGAAACTCCTTGTGGTGACTCTCCTGAAGTGATGCGAGAAAGGTGATCTGCCCTGAGATGGGTTCTACTTTCCTAAGAACAACTTCAAAGTCGTATTCCATTAGTAAGAGGAACCATCTTACTAAGTGTCCCATATTGCAAGGTTTATTGACCAAATATAATAAAGCTTGATGATCAGTGAAAAACTTGAACTTGTTGGCTAGTAAGTAGTGTCTAAGCGTTTTTACAACATACACCATGCCTAAGCCTTCTCTCTCGATTGTTGTATAGTTTTGTTCAACCTCATTTAATTTCCTACTAGCATATGCTATCCGCTAATCTAGGTTTCCTTCACCTATGGGTTGTGCTAGCACACATCCTATTGCATGATTGGATGCATCCACATGGACATGAAATGGTTTATTCCAATCAAGACTGGTCAGTATTGGTGCTGTGCACAAATGTCTCTTCAACTCATTGAAGGATTTTTCACATTCGTCATTCCACTCAAAATCTATCAGCAAGGCATAAAGAGGTTTAGCTATGATTGCATACATGTGGATAAACGCATGGTAATATCCACAATGGCCCATAAAGGCTTTTACCTCTTTAACATTCCTTGGTCTTGGTAGCTCTGCTATGGTTCTTACATTGTCCTCATCTATTGATATTCTGTTCTTAGAAACAATGTGACCTAAGATTTCACCTTGTCGTACCATGAACACACACTTCTCTAGGTTCACTTACACTCGATATTCTCTACACTTGTTGAAGATCTGTCTGAGCTCAAGGATGTGGTATCTTCTTTCTTCGGAATGAGCACATAAATCATCCACATATACTTCTAAGCTCTTTCACAAGAACTCCTTGAAGACATGACACATGAGCCTTTGGAATGTTGTAGGTGCATTGGTGAGACCAAATGGCATCACACAAAATGCAAAGATTCCCCATTCTGTGGCAAAAGCTATTTTGTGTTGATCTTCTGGGGTAGTGGCTACTTGGTTGTAACCTGAAAATCCATCAAGGAAGCTATAAACTTCCTTGCGTGCAACACGTTCCAATAAATGTTCACTGATTGGAAGTGATAACTATCTCGAATCGTAACAACATTAACTTTTTTAAGGTTAATGCACACTCGCAATTTTCCATTCTTCTTGGGCACCACTACAATGGGGAACACCCATTCAGTATGCTCAATCTCATAGATAAATCCAGCTTCAATCAGCCTCTCGATTTCTTCTTTTATTTTAGTTGCATAAGTGTCATTATATGTGTAGGGCTTCTGTTTGGTGGGTTTGGCATCGGTGGTCATGGGGATCGTATGAGAACAAATTTTTGGATCTACTCCCTTCAAATCTCTATAGTGCCATGCAAACACATCCCTATATTCGCTTAAAAGAGCTACAAGCTGTGCTTCTTCTTCTGCACTTAGGTCATCTCCTATGTATCTACATCTCTTTTCATTCTCTTCAATGGTCACTACAATTTTTTGGTCTTTTCTTTATTATCATATGATTCTCCTATAATGGCCTCTCTCTTAGGCATTTGTAGCAAAATTTTTCGGTCTTCCACTTCATATTTCTTGAAATTTTCTAGTACCTCAAACAATGA
This sequence comes from Ceratopteris richardii, assembly GCA_020310875.1. Lineage (NCBI taxonomy): Eukaryota > Viridiplantae > Streptophyta > Polypodiopsida > Polypodiales > Pteridaceae > Ceratopteris > Ceratopteris richardii. The sequence continues at coordinate 153,938,008 of CM035413.1, forward strand.
TTCCTCTTCTTCTTGTTTCACAACTTTTCTTTCTTTTTCTTTTAACCTCCGTCACTACCAACCTTTGAATTTACAGTCTTAATGCTTGTGAGAGGTTCTTCTTCTTTTTGTTTGAACACTCCTACATCCTCTAAATAGTGCTTTTTTGAGTTAAAGTAACTATCCATCAGAATTGACTCTAGATCATCGTCGTTTTCTTCTTCTTCTATGACATCACTAGGGTCACATTCTTCCAACAAGGGCTGACACATGAACACTAAAATATCATAACTCTCCTCATCACAATGAGGTGTCCATTGTTCTTCATTGACTGCAATTTCCATGGTAGCGAAGATTTATGCCCAACCATGAGGCTCAAATTCCTCATTTGGAAATATCATTGGTGTATAGGTTGGGTCTTTAACTGGTCTATCTCCTGGGGGAGTTCCTTCTTCTCTTGCTTTTAGACGTCTTTCCTCTTCCTCGGCGACCTTGCACATCCGCAATTGAGTATCTTCATGCAGCCAAGATGGGTCAGGTGAACTTCCAGAATGCACAAAGATAGAATCTTCTTTCGCTTTGTGGATAGGATTCCACTATAGGGGTGGTACATCTCTGAAGGTGTAATCCTTCAAATTGACCTTGGTGGCGACCCCTAAATGTTGTAAGTACAAGGAGTTGGTTGCCCAATCCTGTACTATTTGCAATTGTCGTAGGAAGGGTCTTCCTAGGATCATCTTGTAGACATTATTTTTCTCAAAGTCACATATAGCAAATGTGTGTTCAAACTCTACACCACAAGTGGTTAGAGTTATCCCTTCAAGCAATCCTAAAGGTCTTTCAAAATGACCGTCGGCCATTTGAAGCTTCATTCTAGTTGGTCTTAATGTGGGTTTGCCCCATCGCTTCCATAAGGAGGTGGTCACAATAGCAACACCAGCACCTGAATCTACGATTGCTTTGGTTGTGTAACTTTGATAGGTGATCGGAAGATAAGTATTACCTTCTTCACCTTCGCTCATGTCTCCTATTTTATCGAGGGGTATCTCTGGAATTTTTTGCTTAGAGCCTGCTTTTGGCATATTGGAATCAAGTTCTGGAACCTAATCCTTCACATGATTCCATAGCTGAGGTTTTGCTTTGAGCAGCTCTTCTACAGTGAGATGACACTGAACCTGTTCTTCATGACATCAGTGTTTATTGGAACCACTGAGTCTTCATTTCTTACCAATATTGTGGGAGCTATGATCTGAAGAGATTCAGATTCCCATGGGCTTGTGAATTGAGGCAACTCTTGTAAAGAATTAGATTCAAAATCTAATCTCTGATCTTCTTGTTGCTCTGCTTGGTCTCCATAGATAGGCGGAATGTCTTGGGGAAATTGATCATGTAGGTCATCGATCTCAAGAATAGGAGGGGGATTACCCTTCTCCTTGGCCCATTTCTTCTCCTGTATTTCTCACAAGAACTCTTGAGAGTACTGCTGATTTGAAAGAGGTGTTCCCTCATCCACCGAATCAGGAACATAAGCTTTCATTGGTGGTAAGCTTTCTATTTCAACCATTGGCTGAGCTGTGGAGGTAAAGAAACTTGCTGCTTGTTTACCAACTACTCTAATCTTTCTATTAAGCCTTGGAAATGCAAATCTCGCTTGATAGAGGTTGTCTAATTGAACCGTTTACTGGTTTCGAGCATAGCCTGAGCTAGCTCTACCATTTTCATGCACATTTTTATCTGTTCAATCTCTAAATCTGCTCTAGGGTAATCTTGTCTAGGTTTGCAGCTGTTGGCCCTTCTTGAAGTCGAGCCTGGTAGGCCTTGAACATCATGTCCAAGCCTTCTGGGATTGGATCTGCAAGAACAGACCCTTGTTGTGGTCTATTTACAATGGGTGGTGGGGTGGGATGAGGTGGAGTGGATGGAGCTTCGGCATGCGAGGGGCTTTGAGATGCAATGTCTTCTATTTTTGTTTTGGCATCGTTCAGGCTTTCTTCTAGTTCGGATATCTTTCTATTCCACTTACGATTGGTTATCTCCCTTGTATCTTTCCATGTTCTTGTTTTCCTTTTACTAGGCTCTCGTGATTCACTTGACTCTAATTGTTCAACTGGCTTATCCTGTTTCAATGCTTGTGCTCTAGTGACTGCCTGTATAGGAGCCACATTACTACTACTTGAACTTGAATTCGCCACTAAGCCTACCACATTTATGGGTGTAACCTTGGGTGCGCTAGAGGGGTTCTTGGGACATTCTCTTGGGAGATGTTCTTTGCCGCACTTAGGACAAAAGCCTTGTATTGTGATGTTTTGTCCTTGTCCCAAAGTGAGTGACTGGGGACATTCATGAATGAAATGGTCACCCTGACATCTAAAACATGGTCCTCTAGGGGCTTGTGGTCTTATTTGTCTCAATTGGGGCCTGGGATTAGGATTCGTGTACATGATACTCTAGTATTCTGGCTCCCAATTTTGCTCCATGAGTGGTGTCTCATATTGATAGGAATAAGCCTCACTATGCTCTAGTGACTCTGTGTAATAAGCTTGTGGACTACCTTCATGGGAGTTCTCAGAACTTTGAGCATGAGAGTCATTTGCTGAGATCAAAGGGGTTAGTGGCACCAATTCTCTATTAGGGTTCTCGTCTGCCACTGCATACTTAACTGGGATCACATTTGTAGGAGCTGGTGGTCAGTTTCCTAGGACTGGTTGTGGCCTGTATGGTGCCTAATATTGTTGTTGTGGTCTATAATATGGCTGTTGGTATTGGATTTGAAACCTACCTTGCCGGTAAGGTTGCTGATAATTTTTCCTAACAACTTGCCTATTGTATGGACAATCTTGAGCCGTATGATTTGTGCATTTTCTCTCAATGGTGCAATACAGAGCATTAGGGTTCCCTTGGGGTTGAGTCATCATTGGGCAAAAATTAGCCATGTGATCTCCTCCACATGTATAACATCGCTTCAATGGGGTGACCCTTGGCATTTGTCTATTTTGGACTCCTAGCTTCTTGGCCACTTGCTCAGCTATCTCATCTATCTCCGTGGAGGTTCTAGAGGTATGAATAGTAGAACTGTCAGAATCCTTAAAGAGTTTGGACAATTCTAGCTCCTCACCCAAGTTGTCTTCTATGTCTATGCACATCCGCACACACTCTTCTATGGATCTAGGCTCTTTCAAGTACATATATGATCTTAACTTGGTACTTAGTAAGCCATCAAAAAACAATGCAACTTGTTTGGTTGTTGTGGGTAATTTAGGCACAAGGCATCTTTCTAGATACTTTCTAAATCGTCTTCCTGCGTCGCACTGTTTCTTGGAGTGTCTGCTTAAAGTTGTGAATCAAGGATGATGTGTTATGTCTGATACCACTCTTGGAAAATTCGACAATGAATTCTTCTAGCGATTCATCTATCTCTCGATAGTTACGACTATTCAAGGTTTGAAACCAAGCTAAGGTGTTACCCTTAAGAGTCAAACCAAATGCCTTGAACTGTGTGAACAAGTCTTCAACCTGTTCAGCTCTTAACACTTGTTTGAACTCGGCCACATGATCATAAGGATCTCCGAATCCATCAAAATAGTTCTTCATGGCCTTGACAACTTGAGAGGGTCTAAGGGTTCTCGAATTCTCTCTGGGTCTGGGCACTAGAAACTCATGTTCATCTCTTTGATGCCTATGTGCTATGTGTCTCTCTCTTTGCGGTATTTCACCCTCATGTCTTGATTTTTCTCTGCCCACAATGTGTGCAAAGCTTACCTCTGGTCTCTCCCTAGTTCTTTCCCTTTGGGTTTCATGAGCCTTGGATGATCCTGCTCCTTGGAGACCATGGGAAACACTAAATCTTGATGGAGGGAAAATTGATTCACCTTGCCAAGTGTATGCATGCCTATCCTGCTCTGTTACCAAGAACAGTTTCTCTCATGTGTGATCTAGATAGACAACTTTTGATGGTATCTCCGAATCCTTGAATTCATAGATGGTGACTATTGGGTTGGGTTGATCGGGCCTGAATCTCCAAAAGGCTTCCTCTATTTCTCTATTCAAGAATAGCTCTATGCTTTTGTTGTCTTGGGAAATCCATTCTAGAGTGATCACTCTAGTCAAAACTGACTCATCTGTCCTATTAGGTAAGTTGGTAACCACATACATGGTTCCTTCCTTGTCAACGTATGATCCCTCTTCAAACTTGACCACTAGGTATTCAAGTCCAAAGGGTTGATTTGGATTTTTGAGTTGGACCACTGATCGTCTTAGGCCATCCTCATAGATGCATGCACCTAGTTGGTTGGTCTTTATATACTCCAATTGTGTTTTATAAGGACCTTCTGGTGTTTGTAAATAGGAAGTGCCTGAGCTACGTGTGGGTCTCTCCATGTTGAATGACATTTCTGAGTCACTTGTGTTGGAACTTAGCACGTAGGGATAACCACTTAGTTGTTGTGCCCAAGACTTAGTTGTATGGTTGACACTAGCCTCAGATGATCTAATGCTTTGCCTATACTTGCCTAAGTTTCTGCCAAATCTTAGGTTCATAAGCTTTGTCTACAAGTCCAAAATTTCCCCTTGTATTACTCAAAATCCTTTGGAACTCCTTGGTTTCTTAGTCCACCTGAGGTTCAACTTCAAAATAATATATCTAATAATCTACATATTAATTTTACTCCCCATGAGCTTTCCAACGAACCCAAAATCACTGCAAACCAATTTCGTATGAGAAACTTATGCCAGTTCAGGGTTCTGGGGGTTAAAACAGGGAAACAGGACCTCTCTGGGATTACTTCAGAACAGATGATACATGACACTTAGTGAGTATCGCGACACTTGGAGTAGGCGACACTCGACACTTGATCAATCACGAAACACGACACCCATCAGATATCACAAAACTTGGCCCTAAGCACGACACTCGACACCTGAGGAATGTCACGACACTTGGCCACACGACACTCAAAAGCTTGCAGATGTTGTGGCACTTTATGTCTGTGACACTTGACACCTGACAGTCACGACACATGGCACTTGGTAGATGTCGTGACACTTGGCCGTCCACGACACTCGACACTTGTTGAACGTCGTGATGCAACCATGATACTCCACACTTTCAAATGTCGCGAGACAATCAAGATATTCAAAAATTGTGGAATGTCGTAATGCAGACACGATACTCAACACTTGTCAAATGTTGCGAGACAGAACACGATATTCGACAAGGGTAAATATCGCGACACACAACCGTGGGAAAACAGGACACCTAAATATCACGACACTCAACCGCGGTAAATCATGACACCTAGATTTTTTGGAGTCCAAATTCAAAAATTTTTACAAATATGAGTACCTTGTGTCCTCCTTCTCACTCCTATGTGTCTGTAGATGCAAAATCTCTCTTCAAACCCATGACATTACACTCATGACATTTGGCGTAGGTCTTGTCACGTTCGAGATTGGTCACTCAATTTTTTGGGTATTTTGGTAGTATTTCTCCAGCATTTCAGCTCTGCACCCCCTCTAAGTTTCTTTCTCGTAGGCACAAATGAAAAATGAGGTGAATGTACTCTAAAAAAAATGGGAAAAACTGAGAAGATGAAGGTGGGTGGAGATGGTGATCAAGATGAAGATGAAGGAGAAGAAAAACTTAAAAACTGATTTTTTTACCTTCCAACATCGCTACTCTACATCTTACCGTCAAACACTTGTCCTCCAAGCTCTCTCCCCGGCAATGGCGCCAAATTTGGTGTCACTCTGGCACAATGGCAAGTACCAACGTGAGGAGCTCCACCTCATAAATGTCAATCAGTGGAGACATGAGGACCGGTATGAAGACCAAGAGCAAGTGAATTGCACAAGTGTGTGAGTGAAAGCACACAAGCATGCACACATATACACACACATGCGCACAAGGTAAGAGCAGAGAGTGGAACAATGGGAGATCTTTGATTGCAAAAGAACTCTCTTACAAAGCTGAAATCTACCACAAGCTAACCTCAAAAATGAGATCTCAAGCCCTTTTTATAGTTTTTTGAGTTGTTTTGGCTCTGTCCACACCTACTATCCGGCCTAGTTAGAAATTAGGTTCCATAGCTTATTTGAGGGCTCAAATGGAGTCTACAAATTATGAAAATTGGTACAATGATACTTCTAATACTCCTCAAGCTCAAGGACTCCTCAGCTTGAAAAAATGGAGTTACAAAAATGAAAAATGGTATTTACAATGGTTTTTAGTGATAAAAATCACTATCTTTGTAGGGATTTCTTTGGAAAATTTAATGTGCTTCTTGGAGTTCCCTACATGATCCATCTTCTTGTGTGTCCACCTCTTTGATGTGCTCCTAAGCTTTGTCCTTATCCTTGAGCTTCAACACTTTGGTCTCTTGCAAATATTCCTTTATCCCACCTCTTCCTACATTCAAAGGTAAAGGGGATCAATCTTGAAACTTACAAATTTTACCTTCATGTTCACTTACTAGTCTGTCTACATGCACTTTCATACACTATGCAATTTCAGAACATATGTCCATATTGGTCACACCAAAAACATAGTATAGGTCTCTTCTCAACCAAACTTCATGTCCTAGGTATCACTCTACACATGGTTCTTCCAAGACCTAATGATTGTTTATGTGTAGATATGCTTTGGACTTGTACCTCATGTTCATTATCACATTTCAGTACTTGTAGGTCCTTAACTTGTTTGGTCAACAACTTGTTGGGATAGATGGATGGACACTTCAAGAAATGAGTAGTACTGCCAAATCATGCTTAGTACCAGCCCCTTGTAGCTTTAGAGTTGCATTTTGGGCCCTTTTAGCTTTCCAATAACACTATGTGCCTATGTACTTTGGAAGTGATGTAAGAAAAGATTGAATCAAAACAGACTACTTCCAAATAGGAGGATCAATGAAAACCTTCTATTTTTTATCATACACCTACTGCTTGTTATGCTCAAAGCTACCAGTATAGTAGGAATTAGAAAACTTCCTTTTAGAGGTATCAAATTAGCTTAGTAAGCTAATGATTCCAAGTGGAATCACTTGAAATTATGCACTATACACAGAGCAATCAATTTAGCAATTGAATAATTAGCCCCGATTTTTTAGGACCTCTGTAGAGCTTGACCAGTGAGTGCTTTGACACGCTTTTCTCTGAATTGGCTGAATGGATTCCCTTCAAAATTTTTTGCATGTAGATAACTTGGAGGAATTCCAACAAGCTATAGGTCATCAAAAAATGATGAAGAACTGACTAAGATATGAGCAGCACAAGTTGATAGTTATGAAAGACTATAATAGAGAGATCATAGATGAACAATGTAGATGTATTGTATTAATGAACAATGTTGTACAAGATCATAGGCTTGACAATCATAGCATAATGATGTAGAGAAGTGTAGGCTACAATGTAGGCCTCACACTCTTACAAAATAATTATGGAGAACTCGGGAAGTGACTCTTCTAACCGCGACTTTTCAAGTCACTTTATATAAGTGTTATATTCAAATTTGAATTTGAATTCAACTTTTGGCTCTCTCTAAAATTAGTCCTTCAATCTAGGAAATTTCCCATCAATGAAGTAGTTACTTTTCTATCTAACAAATCCACAAGGTTTTGGTAGGTTATTACAAATATTCTCTCAAGTCAAATAAATGACTTTTACAAATGTAAACCTCAAGCCACACATTTTGGCTTAGTCTTCATCTTCAATCTTCATGAATATCCTAGAATCCAATCATTGATTTAAACCTACAAAGTTTTGTACCATCAAATGCTTTAGTCAACAAGTCTGCAGATTGCATGTTATTTGATACATATGCCAACTGAATATCGTTGCTCAATAGCTTCTCTCTCACATAATGATAGTGGACCTCTATATGCTTGGTGTTAGCATGATTGTGCTTCATAAAGTACAATACACTCCACCTATTGTAATCATCAATGAAAGATACATAATACCTTGATCCAAAGATTGCGGGATCCTTACTTGGTCCCCATACATCTGTATGGACAAGCTCTAGGTAGTCCTCATGCATGTAGCCTTTCCTTGAGAAGGGTAACCTATGAGATTTTCCAAACTGAAAAGCACCACATTTATAAATCATGTGTTGCTTGGATACATTAGGTATTCCAAACACACATTGGTCTCTACATATTTGTTTCAAGGTTCTTTCACCAACATACCCTAATCTCTTATGCCAAAATTCAAGCTCTGAAAATGTTTGATCCTTATAACTATAAAGTGCAATGTTCCTTGTATCCTCAAGTTCAAAAGTGAATAATCTACCTGTCTTTTCTCCTTTGGCAATTCTCATTAACCCATGTTTGGGATCCTCCACAAATGCTCCATATTGCTTGAATCTAACATGCAAACCCTTTTCCACAATCTGTCCAACACTCATCAAATTTGGTAATTTTTGTTACATATAGAACCCTACTCAACAGATTCTTATTTTCATCAGAGGTCTTAACATTCCCTACTTTAATCACTGAGTGCTTGGTGTCATCACATGTTTGTACCTGATGCTTACCTTTTGGTTCCTGAAGGTCAAAGAGAAGAGCTACATTGCCTACTAAGAGAATGTAGAAGAGCATCCTAAGTCAATGTAGAAGACATGGTCATCATTTATACCTGGTTTTGAAGTCATGTTCATAATCAGAAGAAAATCTTCTTGCTCCTTTCTGTAGTTGTTGTAATCCTTCCTTGACTTGTAGCCTCCTTGGTAGTTGCTATTGTAGTTGTTGTTTTAGTTGTTGTTGTATCCTTGATGATGATTGAATCTTCCTCTTGATTGTGTATATCCACCTCTTTGATATCCTCTACCTCTCTGATTCTTGAAGTTCCTGAAACACTCATCTGTAGTATGATTTGATAAACCACAAATATTGCATGATGAGGAGTTATAAGGTCTCCCCCTACCTTGGTTACCTCCTTTGCCCCTTCCTCTTGAGGTTCAACCTCTCCCTGCATAGTTGGCTTGGGAGGTAGTTCCTTCATCTTCAACCTTCTTTTTTTTCCCTTTCTCTTTGGACTTACTTTTATCAGTGTATAGGGAAAAAGAGCTATTACCTCTTGATGAATCTCCATTCTTGTTGAGCTTGGCTTCATGGGTAAATAGTTGCCCCATGAGTGTGGTAAGATCTGGAATCTACATGTCCATATACAAGTCCATGGCAGTTGTGAAGCTCTCCCATTTGTCATCATCTTTAATACCATTGATTACTTGTCTTACAATATGCTCTTCTTCAATTTCTTCAACTATGTTTGCCAATTGATCTGCTACATCTTTGACTTTGGTCACATACTCTGAGATAGCTTGCTTAGGTTGCTTTTTTTGAGTGGTAAACTTAATCCACAATTGGTTCTTCCTAGCCCTTGTGTTGGAAGAGAAATAAGAAGACAATGTTTCCCAAGTCTCTTGGGATGTCTTATGATTCCTAATATGTGGAAGAAGAAAATCAGAGATTGATTTAAGTAAGTAGGACCTTGCTAATGCATCCTTGGCACACCATGTGTTGAGTCTTTCATGCTCCTCTCTTGTAGGTTGTCATTTGCTTCTGAATATGGGCATCTCCTCATCTCTTGAGATGTATCCATAGAGGCTCCTTCCTTCTAAGTATGTCTTCATCCTCAAGGACCATGCTTGATAGTTGTTCCTCTCCAATTTATCAATGAAAGAAGGAAAACTATCTCCCATTTTACCTTAGCTTTGCTCTGATACCATTGTTAGGATAGATGGATGAACACTTCAAGAAATGAGTAGGTACTACCTAATCCTGCTTATTACCAGCCCCTTCTAGCTTCAGAGTTGATTTGTGGGACCTTTTAACTTTCCAATGACACTATACAAGTGCCTATGTACTTAGGAAGTGATGTAAGAAAAGATTGAATCAAAATAGACTACTTCCAGATAGAAGGATCAATGAAAACCTTCTATTTTTTATCATACACCTACTGCTTGTTATGCTCAGAGCTACAAGTATAGTAGGAATTAGAAAAACTCCTTTTAAAGGTATGAAATTAGCATATTAAGCTAATGATTCCAAGTGGGATCACTTGAAATGATGCACTATACATAGAGCAATTAATTTAGCAATTGAATCATTAACCCCGATTTTTTAGGACCTATGCAGAGTTTGATGAGTGAGTGCCTCGACACGCTTTTCTCTGAATTGGCTGAATGGATTCCCCTCAAAATTTGTCAGCATGTAGATAACTTGGAGTTGATTGCAATAAGCTATAGATCATCGAAAATAATGAAGAATTGACTGAGCTATGAGCAACACAAGTTGACAATTATGAAAGACTATAACAAAGAGATCATAGATGAACAATGTAGATGTATTGTATTAATGAACAATGTTGTACATGATCATAGGCTTGAAAATCATAGCCTAATGATGTAGAGAAGTGTAGGCTACAATGTAGGCCTCACAATCTTACAAAATAACTATCGAGAACTCCGGAAGTGACACTTCTAACCGTGACTTTTTCAAGTCACTTTATATAAGTGTTACATTCAAATTTGAATTTGAATTCAACTTTTGGCTCTCTCTAAAATTAGTCCTTCAATCTAGGAAATATTCCCTCAATGAAGTACTTACTTTTCTATCTAACAAATCCACGAGCTTTTGGTAGGTGATTACAAATATTCTCTCAAGTCAAATAAATGAATTTTACAAATGTAAAAAGATAAAGTTCTCTTAGCAATGGTTTCCATGGAGCTTCATGTGTTTATGAAATTCAAGCCAAATGTGTGGGCTGGGACTTTGCACCACCACAACTCAACTTTATGTTTCAATTCTGAAATCTCATAATCCATTTCCTTTCTTATGTCTTTAATACTTATGCCCATTGGCTGAATAGTGTCAGATATTGCATTTATCATTTGCATTAGGGTCATAATGATACCAAACTTTGATTTAATAGATTCAATCGCATTAATTTTGATTTCCCTAAATCGCTCTTTGTATTTTCTAAACTATTCTTCAATCATTTTGTTCATTTTCATTTCTTCTTTATATGATTTTAGCTATGAAAATGACAGATTTCTAATCCAAGCAAGAAAAAAAAAGTGTACACGCGTATGATCTAATCAAGTGCAAAATGTGAATGCTCCAACTCAGGCATTCAAATCAGTGTTTTTGTTTAAGTGCATGGAGCAATGCAATAATTCAAAGAACTTGAAATGCTAGTACCTCGAATATAGGATCTGATGTCGAGGTTCTTGTTTCTCTCTCAAGGAGTGGGTGGTGTGTCCACGATCACTGGGCAAGTGTCTCGCTTCATGTCAGGTTCATGTGTCAAGGACCAAAGGAAGGTCTAAGGAAGGGAGAGCAATGCAAGGTTGGACAAGGCCCCACTGGGTGCATCGTCCCCCGTGTTCAACAAGCGGTGTCTGGATGCTGGGTGTCTCGCCCCTTGTATGGTGGTCATCGTCTCGTGGTCCGTGCCTTTGAAGAGGGAGGCTCGATCACGTGGAAATGAATTTGTTGGGCGTATGCATCACGAGCTTTCGCTTGTCTCTTCTGAGGAGAGCAGCACAAAGGAGGTCTAAGGAAGGGAGACCGGCACGGGGTTGGATCAAGAGCCATCAGGTGTGTCGTCCCCATCATCCGACGAGCGACATCTGCATGCTGGGTGTCTTGCCCCTGGTATGGTGGTCATCGTCTATGGCATCGGCCCGCGCCTCAGAAGAGAAAGACTCAAGCGCCTCAGTCATGCAACGTATGCTCCTAAGCATCGTGGATGCGGAATGAAATATGCAATGCTAAAAAATGGTCGATCTCGATAATAATGGTCCCATAATTTACATCCAATGATCAGTATACAAAATCAATGATACAACTCAGAATATATGGCAGGACAGTGCGGTTCGGATGATACAAAATGGAGACTCCGCGTTAGTGCGGATCAGGTAACACAGTATAGAATTCCTGCTATAGTGCGAGAAGGCACCCACGAGCTTCTCTTAGATCTTCACGGCAGGAACTTTACTTCACGGCAGGTCTTTTCTTACTTTCAGTCTTCAATCTTCATAAAATTTGGGTATTGCGTCTTCCAAAAGCTTTACTTCAAATGATCTCTTTACTTCAAAAATCTGGCAATAACCTCCGAATCACGCAACAACCTAGAGAAAAGATCCACAAAGAAGATCCACGGGGGGTAATGCTTCACTTCGGTCTTCACTTCCTTCTTCAAATCATGAGATGACCTATGCCTAGAAAGAAGATCCATAGAAAAGATCCATGGGGGATAGCTTCTTTACTTTACTTCGGTCTTCAAAAACTTCTCTTCACTTCATATAATGTCCTGAATGGTACTTCGAATCATGAGAGTCCTGGGCCTAGAGAGGCAATCCACAGAAGAGATCCATGGGGGAGTATACAAAATCATCATTAGTACTTTTGAAATAGTAAAACACACTCTTAAATAAAACTATGCCTTCCTTTACTTTATTTTTGGTTTTCAGCCTCAATTTTTATAGACTCATTTTAAAAACTTCATTTTCAAAGAGTTGTATTGTTTTGCCAATAAAGTATGAAATATTAACATCCAAAGTTAAATCTTTCTTTTGTCTTGTTCTACAAAAATCAAACTGACCGCATAAAACATCTTTAAACAACGATGAAATCTTTTCACCATACATAATAGAATTGCTAGACCCTTTTTGCGATCGCAAATGACAAAATGGCCCATGTAGGATATTTGTGGGTTCTTTGAAATATGATCCTTTGATCCTCCATTGATTCCTAGCTAAACTTTGTTATGGGTAATGTTTGATTGACAAAGATCATGGAGCAGAGACTACCCTTGATCATAACAATGTGCTTTTTTGTGGTTATGTGACCACATATGAAAATACCTAATGTTTCAAGAGGGAGGCTCCATATTAAAATGAAATAATAAGTTATGCTTTATGAAAGGGATATGACATATTCTAAAAATAAAAGCACAACAAAAATCAAATTTTCCAATGTTGAGGCTAAAACAAGAATGCCTTGTTATTTCCTTTGAAACTTCCAAAATCTAAGCTTATGTGGTAATCAAAATAAACGTTCTTCCATAGCAACCGCGAATTCAGATATAGCATACGTTTATTCGTTTCAATTAAAAAGATGATCATTCAAACGCATATAAGTATGCTATAAAACAAATATATAATCAAATGCTGAATAAAGAGATATTGTGTCAATGACATTCATAAGCTCTTCAATGTTTTTATGGTCTGAGTCTCAAGGTTTTGAGTGTAATTCCATATTTGAACACATATAGAGGACACCTTTTTAAATAGACTCCTGATTATTAAGTCTTTTTAAATAGACTCCTGATTATTAAGTCATTAGTCATAACCATATCACTTTCTCTCTCGCTTTTTCTCTCTCTTATTCCATTACCATAACTCCATTCTATCTCTCTCTCTCCGTCACTCCACCGACTTTGTTGGTCTCTCTCTCTCTCTCCCTCCTCTGTGGGTAAGTCTCTACGCATCTGCCACCTCTCTGTGTCCTCTCTCTCTCTCTCAGTCTGTAGTGCACCAACATTCTGGTGTTGATCTCTCTCTCTCTCTCTCCGACTTGATTAACTTTATGTGCGATCCACCACCATAGTCATCTGTGTTCTCTTCTCTCTCTCTCTCTCTCTCTCCATCGCCGCTCTATCGCACGACCTCCAGCTCTCTCTCTCTTTGCTGGCAGCTGACTTCCTTAGGCGTCAAAAGCTGCTTTCATTGCGAATTAACAACTTAATCTCCTAATTTGCTTCTGATAACCAACATTGAAAACATCATTGTCTTTTGGAAAAACAAGCTTGGTTTGGAAGGCTATCAGTTTCTCCACAGCCCAATGAAATATGAAAGAGTCAGCAACTCTCTCTCTCTCTCTCTCTCATGTGTGGAAGGCAGTGTTAGAGCCTGGCACACTAATCAATGTAACAAGACGCAACTAGAATGAGCAACACGCAACTAGAATCAATATAATTTATTGAGCCATAGTATGTAAGAAAACAAAAGACATAGAATGCACAGTTCGGAGAATCAAAGGGGGTAGGTTGCTAATTCATCTCTCTCTCTCACACAAAGCATAAAAGATGTTGAATAAGAGAGGGAGAGGAAGTTTGCTTGGAGAGGCGATCCACATAAGAGATCCATGGGGGAGAACAAATGAGATTTGGACCTCTATTTATAGGTTCCCCCCTCCCTTGAGACTTCTCTCTAAAAACTTCTAATCTCCTTACTCAAACTTTCTACTTTTTAGAATTCTATTTTTGGATTTTCTCTTTTTATTTTTCCAAAAGTATGGTTTGGTTTCACACTTGTAATCAAATTAAATCTAAATGTTTAGACTTAGGGTAAATACCAATTCTAAGATTCTAATCTAGGGTTTCAATAATGAAAAGTTAGGGTTTGCCTATGTTTGAGGTCAGGCACTTTAATTTAAGGGTTTATTTACATTTAGGACCTAAACTGCAAGGGTTTCTAAGGGTCTAGGTTAGGTTTTTATGGGATAAAGCTCCGGTTTTCAAGGGGTTTCAAGGGTCGAACCTAGGGTTTCTAGGGTCTAGAGTTAGCGATTTACATACACATATCTAATGCATAGACACGACATAGTTTTCCATTGCATAAAAAATTAAATCGATCAGATCATGCACAGATTATAACTCTTTCCCAGTCGAAACATCACACCATAACCAAAAAATCAATGAACTTGAAAAAATTTGATGTACACTTCCCTAAGGGATTTCATCCCGACATTCACCCCCACTAAACCTGCACATCTCCCTGATGGGCCAACCTGCAGAATCCAACAGAAGCGTATCAGGATTCTTTTGAAAACTCTTTTTAATTTTAATGTCTTCCTTCTCAAAATTTGAAACGTGATCTCCTGTGCTCCATGCAACTTATATAAAGATTAGTACAAATTTTAGAAAATTAAGGAGATGCAAGCTTCAAAAACATCTTACTATGTTTTTGCTTTTGTAATCAGACAAGTAATCATGTGATAAAATCGTAGGTTTCCTAGATCTTTTGTTTGTTCAAATCGTTCAAATCTAGCAACTTATCCTAAGTAGTATCATATACTAAGATTCTACTAACTCAGTTTATAGAATATGCCCTATTTCCCATATTTATCTCCTATTGTCCAACTCTCCATCAGATCTTTTTTTTCTTTTACTTTTTCATTTTTCTTTTTCTCTTTATTTTTCTTTTATTTTATTTTCACACTTCATCTCAGCTCAACACTTTTTCTTTTTATTTTTTTCATAAGTCGGCCTATGTCAAAATCGGGTGTGACTCATGGACTTACCCATCCGTCCAAGTTTATTCCACCTATCTGTCAATCCAACATAGTGCACGATATACACAACCTCAGCCCTACATGAAATCAACGTCAAATCGTGGCTCTGGCCACTCAGCTAGAGTGACTCCATCCACCTACCGACCCATGCAAGGACATGGCAACAGATAGGTCATGCCTACAATGAAACTACCATCAGCTGGTGGCCTTGATCACCCAACCAAGGTGGTTCCACCTGCCTACTAGCCCATAGCAACGCGCTAACAACATGCACACACATATATAGATGGCTTGAGTATAAAGTTTTTCTCTGAATCATTATCCATATGGAGGTAGAATCTCGCAAGAAACAAATAGTAGGACCTAAAGAATCCCGCTCACTAAGCATTCAAATCAATCAGCATATGCACACATTCAAGTTAAGTATGCCATCACATTCCCAAGCTTTCACTCCCAAAAGTCTCTAGTTCGCTAACTAACTCTATTCATATAATTTCTACTCATTCATGCTTCATGCAAAACCATATAAGAGGTTTGCTATCTTCATTCTACTTGATTTTCCTAAACTTGTATAGATCTTTAAGAGGTTTGCTATCTTCATTCTACTTGATTTTCCTAAACTTGTACATATGCTCTTTCAAAAAGAAAATATATATTGAAATCAGAAATGTTTCACTTAAACATTTACTTCATTTCTTGATCTATTGTTCTTCATCAGCATCATCATCAGCATCATCACCAGCATCATCAACATCCTCCATCATCATCATTATCAATCATCATCATCACTCATCAATATCATCATAATCAATCATCATCAATCATCAATGATCATCATCTTCCATCTTTCATCATCATCAATCATCAATCATCAATAATCATCATCATCATCACTCATCATCATTCATCATTGTCAATCATCAATGATCATCATCATCATAATCATTATCATTAACCATCATCATCATCATTCTTCATCATGCATTATCATCAATCATCATCATGCATTTTCATCAACCACCATCATGTATTATCATTCAATAGCTCTTGATCATTCTCATACGTTTTTATTATGATTCTTCTTCAATCATCCTTCAGTATTTGCGAATATGCCTTGAAAAGTTAGATTTCTACATCTCTTGTTCTTTTTCAAAGTCTTAGAAGACTTTAAACTCGCCTTTACATTCCCCTCAATTTGCATAATAATATCATCAAGCAACTGTTTTTTTACTTTGTTAACTCGTTTATCATATTTTATATCTTCTTGAGTTTCTTCTTTACTCTTTTCAAGTTCAATCTGTTTATCAAAGTTTAATTGAGACTTTAATTTTGTATTTTTCTCTTGATCAAATAGATCCTCATTAGCCAAAAGTTTTGGATCAAATGAAACATATACATCCTACTCTTTCTTTGATTTCTCTCGAATTTCTCTATCAGATTCTCTTCTATGATATATTTCCATTTGTTCTTTTAATATTTGCTCAATATTTGGTTTCTCGATCTTTATTTTTCTACTTTTGGTTTTTTCAATAGGTTTCTGTTGAATCTCAATAGATACCATTCTCGTTTATTCATAAGATCTATTATCATCATGAGTTTTTGGTTTCCATATCTTTTGAAATGACTTTGATCTAGTTTTGGTCTCTTCAAAGTATTCCTTCATTCCACCTTTTCCTACATTCAAATGCAAATGTGATCTATCTTCATATTTACAAATTTTATCTTCATGTTCACTTACTAGTCCATGTCTTCATGCACTCTCATATGCTATGCAATCCTAGAATATATGTCCATACTGATCGCACCAAAAGCATCGTATAGGTCTCTTCTCAACCCAACTTGATTTCCCAGGTATCACTCTAGGCGTGGATCTTCTAAGACCTAATGACAGTTTATGTATAGATATGCTTTGAACTTTTATGTCATGTTCATTATCATACTTCAATACTTGTAGCTCCTTAACTTATTTGGTCAACAACTCAATCTTGTGTTTCAATTCCAAAATCTCAGAATCTGTTTCCTTTCTTACCTCTTTAATACTTATGCCCATTAGTTGAATAGTTTCAAATATTTCATTTATAGTTTGCATTAGGGTCATAACAATACCAAACTTTGATTTTATAGATTGACTCGTGTTAATTTCCAATTTCCTTAAATCGCTCTTCATATTTACTAAACTATTCTTTAATGATTCTATTCGTTTTAGTTTTTTCTTTATACAATCTAAGCTATGAAAATGATAGATTTCTAATCCAACCAAGCAAAAAAAATGTACACGCATACGATTTAACCAAGTGCAGAATGTGGATGCTCAGACTCAGGTAATCAAATCAGTCTTTGTGTTTAATGTGCATGCAATCAATGCAAATAATTCAAAGAACTTAAAATGTTGGTACCTGGAATGTCTAATCTGATGTCGTGGTTCTTGTTTTCTATTCTCAAGGAGTGGGTAGCGCGTGGAGGATCACCGGGCAACTACCTCGCTTCACATCGGGTTCAGGTGTCAGGGAGTGAAGGAGGTCTAAGGAAGGGAGAGCAGTGCGGGGTTGGATCTGGCCCCATCGGGTGCGTCGTCCCCCTCCTCCGATGAGCGATGTCTGCACATTGGGTGTCTCACCCCTCGTATGGTGTTCGTCATCTACGACATCGGCGTGTGCCTCGGAAGAGAAAGACTCAAGCGCCTCAGTCGTGCAACGTATGCTCCTAAGCATCTGGATGTCGAATGAAATATGCAATGTTGAAAAATGGCCGATCGCGATAATAATGATCCAACAATTTACATCCAATGATTAGTATACAAAATTAATGATACAACTCATAATTTATGCCGCAACGGTGCGGTCCACACAATACAAAATGGACACTCCGCTAGAGTGTGAATCAGGTAATACAGTATAGACTTCCCACTATAGTGCGATAAGGCACCCACGAGCTTCTCTTCAGTCTTTGCGGCAGGAACTTTACTTCACGGTAGGTCTTTTCTTCACTTTTGTTCTTCAGTCTTCATAAACTTCGGGTTTTTTGATCTTCCAAAAGCTTTACTTCAAATGATCTCTTTACTTCATAAATCTAGCAATAATCTCCAAGTCATGCAGCAACCTAGAGAAAAGATCCACAAAGAAGATCCACAGGGGTAATGCTTCACTTCGGTCTTCAAATCCTTGTTCAAATCATGAGATGATCTATGCCTGTAAAGAAGATCCATAGAAAAGATCCATGGGGGATAGCTTCTTTACTTTAGCCCTCAAATCTTTTCTTTAGTTTGGCATAGTAATGGAGAGCATGAACAAGAAACAAAAAAAGAAAACATACACAAGAATGAATGAACAAGAAAAGAAAAATGGCAAACCTGGAGAGAAGATCCCTCAGGAAAACCAAATGAGCATGAGACCTCTATTTATAGGTTCTCCCTAGGGCTTCTCTTTGGAATCTTCTAACCTCCCTATTTGTACCTTTTATTTTTGGAATCTTCTTGCATGTTCATTTGCTATGTTTTGGGAAAATCCCATCTCTTATTTCTATTTTGGTTTCTCTTCCATTCATTTTTCCAATTTTTCTTTTTCTATTTTTGTTCCTTTTTCTTTTTCCCTTTTTATTTCTCTTAGAATAAGGTTTGGTTTCACACTTGTAATCAAATTAAATGAAAGTAAAGGGTTAGACTTAAGGTAAATGCCAATTCTAAGGCTCAAACTTGGGGTTTTAAATCAGGAAAAGTCAGGGTCTACCTGCATTTAAGGTCATCCACGTCAATTAAAGGGTTATTCACATTTATGGGCTAAAATCGTAGGGGTTTCTAGGGTCAAACCTAGGCTTTCAAGGGGTAAAATTAGGTTATCATGGGGACAAAACTCAAGTTTTCAAGGGGTTTCAAGGGTCAAACCTAGGGTTTTAAGGGCCTAGAGTTAAGTTAATGAACTATTTACAAATATACACACCTAGAGTACATAATTGACATGATTTCGCATATCATAATTAATTAAATCAACCAAAACATGCACATATTATAACTCTTTCTCTGTCAAAACATCATAATATAACCATAAAATCAATGAACTTGAAAAAAATTTGATGTACACTTCCCTAAGAGATTCCATCCTGATAGCACCAACAGTGACTTCGATGACTCGATGACAAGGTATGCCAAGGTCTATGCCTTGGTCACTGCCTTAGTCCTAAGCCTTGGAGACAGCCTTGGGTGGGTGGGCAAGATGCCACAGAGAGTAGAAGAGACTAGGAGTAGATGCTAGAACAATCAATCAAAACCCACACACTGCAATTTGTGGATACAAAACAAAAGACAAGTTATGACACTTTGAGGAGCAATTATGCTTACAAGGATAAAAGTTTAAAAGTAAAGATCAAGAGTTCAAGAGATTACTATAGGAAGCTAGGGCTTCCCATGACCCACCTTTATATTAGGAATCTCAAGGAGGTGCATAGAGGATCTCATACCTTCAAGTAATGATAAAAGAGCAAAGAAATACTGTGGAATTATACAAGGATGAGATTGAGGACTTACTAAACCAAATTGATGATTTATTGAATGCACATGAAGCACATGCCCTCAACTATACCTATAGAAGAAGCTTCTAGTTCAGCTCCACCGCAATATCATATGCTCATCAAGCTTCACGAATACTATCAATTCTCAAAGGATTCTTACAAGATAAGGAACCCTTGTTCCCAGCATAGTTGAAATTCAGAGACCAATCATCATTTGAGAACATGGAGACCTAGAGGAAGGAGATATGCATTACATGTATGAATGAACGTGTTGTTGAGATTGAAAAGGAGATTCTTGTTACTAGTTTAGCAAAGGTATTAATATCTAAAAAAACAATACATTTCCTGTGTCCCACAATAACACCATTCATACCTATGAAAGAATAGGAAAGGTTGTATCTTACATATTGTGTCAACAAGGCACCTGATCACAACTTGATCTATGACTTAGAAGACCTTAGCCATCTAGAAAATAACATATATTTTGCATCTTCAAAGAAATCCTTCTTAGAAAATAGTCCAGATTATTAATAGCATTTTCATTCGCTCCTATATTTCTTATAGAAGCATTTAGTTATATTCTCAACCCCACCAAAGAACAAGTTAACCCATGATTATATGTTTAAAGTGATCATATATGAATACAAGATGACACACAATATACTTAACATGATAGAGGTGTGTCTCACAACATTTGAGAACCTACAAATGGTTGAGATTGAAGCCGTAGGATTTAAGAGGGATACAATTTGTATATTCTATGCATAACTCCTATTTTGGATTGCTTGTGAGCATACTATTCATGTATCATTTTTCTCCTGC
This sequence comes from Ceratopteris richardii, assembly GCA_020310875.1. NCBI lineage: Eukaryota > Viridiplantae > Streptophyta > Polypodiopsida > Polypodiales > Pteridaceae > Ceratopteris > Ceratopteris richardii. Next base: position 153,958,602 of record CM035413.1, read on the forward strand.
CCCACTAGATGCTAATGTTTGAAGATGCATTGGTCACTGGGTTTTTTGAGCATGCTTGTTGGAGAAACACTCACTAATTGGACATATATTTGAAGGTCAAAGCTTTAGAAGAAAACCCCATGCCTATGTGAAGGGACAAATTCACAAATGTATCATATTTGTAAAGTTAGTTCACTTTAGTTCTAGAAGTTTTTTAAAATCACGAGAATACGAAAATCTATATAAGTTAGTTTGTATCAACTGACGCGGAGAGAGAGAAAAAGAAGAAGTAGAAGAAGGAGTTCATTTTATACGACTGAGTATAGTCGGGCTTCTCTGAGTGAGAAAGCATCTATAAAACTTCTGAGTTTTCATAGCTATGAGAAAGAAGTGAGTAAAGTTCTGTGTATGAGTCTCTCTCCATCATCTCCATGCTTGCCTACTGTGTGATGAATTCAAAAGTTCAAGTTTTATGAGCAATTCGATGCCTGGCATCGAATCTTGGCTAATAAGTCATTATTTCCATTCTTTGTGTGTTAACTGTTGTTGAATCTTTTAAAAACATGAAGTTTGTGGAGCAACTCGATGCCTGGCATCGAGTTTCAGCATAAAGTGGATGCCCGGCATCGACTTCTAGCATACAAGTGGTCTTCTTCATGTGTGTGTAAAAGAAGCTATTTTTGGTGCAAAAAAAGGGCCTAAAAAAGCTCAAAGTCGATGCCCAGCATCGACCTTGACTGAAATTCGATGCTAAGCATCGAATTTTTTATTTTTAGACACCCAGGAATACTAAAACAGGCAAAATTTCCAATTTGGGAAGGTCATATAGGGTCATCTTGGGAAGGCCATAACTTGAGTTCTAGAGATCCGTTTGATGCATATGATAGCTTGTTGGAAAGCTCTACTCTTCTAGTTTCAGCCTATAAAGCTTCATGGAGAAATAATACTTGAGATAGGAGAAATTAGCAAAATACTGAAGGTATGTCATTTCGGTGACTAGGAATTTCTGTAGAAGCAAAGTTCTCACTTTAGGCTATCATTTCTCAAAGTTTGGAGTGGCAATGAGTTAATGGTGACCATAGAGGTGTTCTTATATCACATTAATTCATTTCTTGTGGTGTTTCATACATCAACAAGTGGTATCAGAGCAGAAAGATTCTCGAGAGCAGAAGACGACAAAGGTACGAGAAGTTTTGTAAAGTTTTCCATTAAAGTTTGAAAGGTGAAGCATTTGAAGACACAAGGCATCAAAAGGTTACTTCAAAAATATCCTCATACACAAAGAACTTCAAAAGGTATTATCCTTTATCCTTTAAGCTCACAGGTTGCAGCAGAAGGGAAGGATTATGGCAGATCATATCTCCATTGACAAACTGGACAGAGATAATTAACCCGCATGGGTAATGAGAATGGAAGCCTTACTTATGAGTAAGGATCTCATGATATATGTTACAGGTGAAGAAGAGAAGCTTGTATTTGAAGATGAAAGCCGACCAAAGAAAGAAGAACTAGGTGCTTTAAAGCATTGGCAGAAGAAGGATGCAAGTGCAAAAGCCTACATCTACAATACAATCTCTGATCATTTGCTACCACACATCAGAGGATTGGAATCATCTGAAGATATATGGAATGCATTGGAGTATCATTTCCAAAGTACTACTAAAGCACGGAAAGCAAGTCTATGGTCAGAGTTTACAACATTCAAGAAGAAGCCAAGTCAAACCATTAGTGATTATGTCACTAAGATGAAGGATCTTTGCAGATAGTCTTGGATCCATAGATGAAGATGTTGAAGATCATAGATTGATTGCTCAGCTACTTGCAGGTCTGAGAGGGGATGAAAGGTGGAAACCTTTTGTCTTATCAACAGAACTTTCATTAAATCATTATGTTCCAGATTTGAACCAGTTGCTTGGTTTGATGCTCACATATGAGCAAGACTTGAAGGGAGATGGAGATAAAGGACAAAGTTCTACAATGTACACGAAGAACAAGAAGAAAGGAGATAAAGGTAAAGCAAAGGATGAAGAAGAGTCAACTTCTCAAGTTTATTATGCAAGAGGTAAAGGCACTGGCAGAGGAAGAGCAAGAGGTTTTGGAAGAGGAAGAGGTAATCAAAATAACAACAAAAAGGCTTGCTGGATCTGTGGATTGAGTAATCATTTGGCTCATGACTGTTGGCACAACCAACAAGGATCAAACCAGAATCAAAACAACAATAGCAGAGGTCGAGGTGGAAGATATCAAAGTAATTTTCAAAGAGGTAGACAAAGTCAAAGAGGAGGCTATGGTAGAGGTGGAGGAAGAAGTTGGGGACAGAATCAATCCTACAACACCACCTACTACAATTATGCAAATGATACACAGAATGAAAGTCATACATCATTGATGATGAATTCAATCAGCACATCAGATAAAGAAGATCTAAAGGTATTTTACATTGACTCTAGATGTTCTAATCATTTGTCAGGAAACATAGAATTGATGTAAGAATTGGAAAAAGGCATTTCTAGTCACACAGTTCAAACTGGTGATAATACAAGACATAGTGTACATTCAATTGGAAAAGTGAAATGCGAGAGTGGAGCAGATTTGCTAACCAATGTTTTGTATGTTCCTACAATACCTAAAAACTTGATTAGTGTGGGACAGATAGTTGAAAAAGGTTTTCAAGTCAGGTTTACAAATGAAGGAGTATTTGTGGAAGATCCAAAGAATGGATATAATCAGATTGTCTCTGGTAAGAAAGAAGGTAGACTCTTTACTTTAAGAGTGCAAGGGAACATTGGTCAAGCTTTGCTCACACATGGTGAAGCAGTGATTACAGAACTTGATCTCTGGCATAAGAGATTAAGTCATTTCAATGAAAGAGGAATTAAAGCTATGGTTGCTAATCAGTCTGTACTAGGATTACCAAATGTGAAAAGTCAACATATGGTTTATAAATGCGAAGCATGTCAAATGGGAAAAGCACACAGGTTACCATTTCAAAAGAAAGGATTCAAACATGATGGAGTACTTGAGCTCATTCATACAGATGTATGGGGACCAACAAAAGAAGGATCTATCAGTGTCTCAAGGTATTATGTTCTTTTCATTGATGATGCTACAAGATGGATAACATTATATGTTTTGAAGGAAAGATCAGAAGTGTTTGGAGCTTTCAAGCATTTTCATGCATATGCAGAGAGAGTCACAGGTCAAAAGCTTAAGAGACTGAGGTCTGATGGAGGGGGAGAATATTTCTCCCAAGAGTTCAATGATTATCTTTGGAATGCAGGTATTAAGAGAGAAATAACTTGCAGGTATACACCACAACAAAATGGTGTAGCAGAAAGAAGGAACAGGACTTTGGTTGAGTTTGCTAGAGCTATGCTAAAGGAGAAGAACTGTCCAAATTATCTTTGGGCTGAGGCTGTAAATACAGCTACATATCTTGTGAATAGATTACCATGTGCAGCTCTGAATGGAATGACTCCATATGAAGCTTGGTGGGGTAAGAAACCAACACTAGATCATTGTAGAGTGTTTGGATCAATTGCATATGCTTATGTGCCATCACAGCTTAGGCATAAACTTGAACCAAAAGCAGAAAAATATGTGTTCATTGGTTATGATGAAAAGCAGATGGGTTACAGATTGTGGAATCCTCTAACCAAACAATTTATTGTTTCTAGAGATGTTACATTTGATGAACAGAAAAGTTGGTATGCAGATCAAAGTCATACAGCTGAAGAATTTGAAGAAGAGGTAAGAAGATGTGAGAAAGGAAAATCAATTGTGCAGGTGAATAGAGATGAAGACTATATGCAAGCAAGTACATCCACAAGTGGATTAACAAGAAGAAATGAAGAAGCTCCTATATTTGATGAAGAAGTGTATCCAGACACATATGAAGAATGTGAACCAAGAAGGTCAAGCAGGACAAGGAGACAACCAGAAAGGTATTCTTATGATACTTCTTACATAACTCAGAAGAACTATGCATATATGGTCAAAGATGATGAAGAACCTCAGAACTATGATGAAGCTAAAGGTAAGAAGCAATGGGAAGAAGCAATGAAGGAAGAGTTCAATGCACTGGAGGAGAACAAGACATGGGAACTTGTTCCTAAACCAAATGGTAAGAAAGTAATTGGAAATAAATGGGTTTATAAAGTGAAGAAGCTTGCAGATGGAAGTATAGCCAGATACAAAGCTAGACTGGTGGTGAAAGGCTATGCCCAAACCTATGGCATAGATTATGATGAGACATTCAGTCCCGTAGCTAAGATGTCAACTATAAGGATAATCATTGCTATTGCAGCTTCAAAAGGATGGACTCTAAGTCAATTGGATATAAAGAATGCATTCTTGAATGGATACATATCAGATGAGGTATACATGGAACAACCTCAAGGGTTTATAGATTCCAGGTATCCAAATTTTGTTTGCAGGTTGAGAAGAGCATTGTATGGATTGAAGCAAGCTCCAAGAGCTCGGAACTATAGACTGGTGAAGTATCTCAATGATCTTGGATATCAAAGTTCAAAAGCAGACCCAAGTCTACTTATCAGAAGAACAGAGGAAGGTACAATCTACATTTGTATTTATGTAGATGACATTATAATCACAGGTACTTCAGATGAAGGAATCAAGGAGGTAAAGAGATTGCTTGAAAAAGAATTCAAGATCAGTGACCTAGGAAAGTTATCATACTTTCTTGGAATGGAAGTTACTTATACAGATCATGGCATATATGTGTCACAAGAAAGGTATCTTCTGAACTTGTTGAAGAAGTTTGATATGGAAAATTGCAGAGAAGCTTCAACTCCACTTGAAGTTAATCACAAGCTCAGTAAATATGATGGTGCAGACTACAAAGATGTGAGGAAGTATCAATCTCTTGTGGGTAGTTTGATTTATGCTACACTAACAAGACCTGATCTTAGTTATGCAGTGGGAGTTTTGTCACAATTCATGCATTGTCCAAAGGACTCACATTGGATTGCAGGTCAAAGAGTTCTCAGATATATCAAAGGAACTATAAAGGAAGGATTATATTATCCTTTTACATCAGATTTGAAGTTGAGAGCCTATAGTGATTCAGATTGGGCAGGTAATCAAGATGACAGAAGATCAACTCATGGTTACATGATATATATTGGTGATAAGCTTGTAAGTTGGTGTTCAAAGAAACAACATACAGTAGCATTATCATCAACTGAAGCAGAGTACAAAGGACTTGTGGAAGCAGCTAAGGAAGTCATATGGATGCAGACATTGTTCAAGAGCTTAGGCATTGATCAAGGTACACCTACAATACATGGAGATAATATGAGTTCACTTTATCTTGCAGCAAATCCAGTATTTCATACAAGGACAAAGCACATAGAGATACAGTATCATTTTCTTAGAGAAAAGGTAATGGAGAAGGAGATTGAAGTGGAGTACATTTCTACTAAAGATCAGTTAGCAGACATAATGACAAAGAGCTTGGATGGTGTGAAGACCAGCAGATTCAAAAGCATGGCAGGAGTAAAAGAAAAGAAGATGATATGAAGAAACAGGGAATGTCAATTAGTGATTGAGGGGGAGCTGTTGGAGAAACACTCACTAATTGGACATATATTTGAAGGTCAAAGCTTTAGAAGAAAACCCCATGCCTATGTGAAGGGACAAATTCACAAATGTATCATATTTGTAAAGTTAGTTCCCTTTAGTTCTAGAAGTTTTTTAAAATCACGAGAATACGAAAATCTATATAAGTTAGTTTGTATCAACTGACGCGGAGAGAGAGAAAAAGAAGAAGTAGAAGAAGGAGTTCATTTTATACGACTGAGTATAGTCGGGCTTCTCTGAGTGAGAAAGCATCTCTAAAACTTCTGAGTTTTCATAGCTATGAGAAAGAAGTGAGTAAAGTTCTGTGTATGAGTCTCTCTCCATCATCTCCATGCTTGCCTACTGTGTGATGAATTCAAAAGTTCAAGTTTTCTGAGCAATTCGATGCCTGGCATCGAATCTTGGCTGATAAGTCATTATTTCCATTCTCTGTGTGTTAACTGTTGTTGAATCTTTTAAAAACATGAAGTTTGTGGAGCAACTCGATGCCTGGCATCGAGTTTCAGCATAAAGTGGATGCCCGACATCGACTTCTAGCATACAAGTGGTCTTCTTCATGTGTGTGTAAAAGAAGCTATTTCTGGTGCAGAAAAAGGGCCTAAAAAAGCTCAAAGTCGATGCCCAGCATCGACCTTGACTGAAATTCGATGCTAAGCATCGAATTTTTTATTTTTAGACACCCAAGAATACTAAAACAGGCAAAATTTCTAGTTTGGGAAGGTCATATAGGGTCATCTTGTGAAGGCCATAACTTGAGTTCTAGAGATCCGTTTGATGCATATGATAGCTTGTTGGAAAGCTCTACTCGTCTAGTTTCAAGGTATAAAGTTTTATGGAGAAATAATACTTGAGCTAGGAGAAATTAGCAAAATACGGAAGGTATGTCATTTCGGTGACTAGGAATTTCTGTAGAAGCAAAGTTCTCACTTTAGGCTATCATTTCTCAAAGTTTGGAGTGGCAATGAGTTAATGGTGACCATAGAGGTGTTCTAGTGTCACATTAATTCATTCTTGTGGTGTTTCATACATCAACAATGCTTATGTATTTTCTCACCACATCCTTTGGCTATTGAGGAGAGGTTAGGAGCATGTGTTTTACAGCTGGAGAAAGAGTGTAAGCAAGTATCATGGGATAGGCACAACATGTGAGAGAGGTTCACCATAGCTTGGAAGAAGATCATTCACCATGCCATATAGTAATTATATGCTACTAAGTAATAACTAATAAGCATTTTCTCTTATAGATAAGGGTATGAAAAGACATATGCTTTCATTGCTTCCTTAGTGACATTGGTGACAAGTAGGACAAGGAAATGATAAGGTATACCAAGGTCAATGCTTTGGCGGCTACCTTGCTGACATGGTGATAAAAATTACAAAGAAATGACAATGGACGCCAAGGACTATGCCTTGATCATCCTATTCTTTATGTTGTTAATAAGGATGACATAATCTATGTATTCATTGCCACCTTGGTGACATCAATGATAAGAATGATAAGCTATGCCAAGTTATATGTCTTAGTTGTTGCCTTAGTGACATCAATGATAAAGATGAGAAGGAAATGGCAAGGTAGGCCTTGGTCTTTGCATTGGCAACAGTAATAAAGTGATAGGTAGGAGATGATTGAACCACACCCTTTACAGATAGGAGATGCTTGGACTACACCCTAAGAGAGAGGATTAGGAAGTAATCCTCAACCATCACTTTTGGGGCAAGTGGTTAGCCCATCACATTCCTAACCAAGAGGTTGTTAGTTCAATTTCTTACATTGGTATCAGAGCCTAGAAAGTAAGCTTGGGAAAGGTGGTTTGACCCAATGGCCTCTAAAAAAGGCACCAAGGCATCCTCTATATGAAAGGGTCCAAAGTAGCGCACGCCACTTTCACAAGTTAGCCACACAAAGATTGAGGTGTATCTCTCAATCCGTAGGTCGGATTGAGGCAAAGTAAGATACCATTGGAAAGATCTCAAAATGAACTTTCAAAATCTAATGAGATAGCTAGAAAGTGTAAAGTCCTTGGGAAACCATGGGCAGCACTTGATTGAGAGTTCAAGATACCAAACATGGGTGAGAACAAGGTTCAAGACTGAGGTTGAGAACAAGGGCCCAAGACACCAAGGTTGCAAACAAGAAGGTTCAAGACACCAAGGTTGAGAGCAAGGGTTCAAGAGACCAAGGTTGCAAACAAGGTTCAAGAAACTGTGTGAGGTTGAGAACATCAATTCAAGGGTACCTGGATCATTGAGGACAATGATTGAGCAAGGGGGGAAGAATGTAATAAAGTGATAGGTAGGAGATGGTTGAACCACACCCTTGATAGATAGGAGATGGTTGAACTACACCATAAGAGAGAGGATTAGGAAGTAATCCTCAACCATGACTTTTGAGGCAAGTGGTTAGCCCATCACATTCCTAACCACGAGATTGTACGTTCAATTCCTTAGAACAACTTTGATGACAAGGATGACAATATATACAAAGGTTTATGCCTTAATCACCACCTTGGTGTCCTCGATGATAAGGACAATAACCAAATCACAAGGCCTATTCCTTGGTGACTTTGGTGACAAGAATGGCAAAGAGATGACATTATGTAGAAAGGTATTTGTCTTGATTGCCGACTTTATGATAAGCCATAGAGTTGTCGTAGAGTTGCAAGTTTTGGTTGCACTATGCAAATTGTTAGTGACTTATGCATTCACACACAAAAGTACTCTAATACCAATGAAGCGAGCTTCTCAAATCTTTGTAGTACAAATTATGTTTTTGGATGATTACACAATAATGCTTTGCATCTATACACAAACACGTGTAAAAGAAAATGTAAAAAACTCAAGACATAAGATGAAATACACAAATATAAAAGTTTTACTATAAATGGTTTCAACACAATGTGTAATTGATTACAACACTTTTATGTTTTATCGAAACATATATAAAAGTGTCTGACAACCTTTTGTCCTTTTGCATACACACAAAAGATAAATTCACTCATGCTATCATGCAAATATATCAATATTAACAAAATTTATCCTCCTTTCATCACACAATACATTTGTTTTAAAAAAACAAGATGAAACGAAAATAAATCCTGTCTAGAAGAGAATTTTTTATGAAGGAAAAAAATAGATGTTGACTATTTAAAAAGTCAATATACTTTGTCTTT
>CM035413.1:153974851-153984851 GCA_020310875.1 Ceratopteris richardii
ATTGAGGACTTACTAAACCAAATTGATGATTTATTGAATGCACATGAAGCACATGCCCTCAACTATACCTATAGAAGAAGCTTCTAGTTCAGCTCCACCGCAATATCATATGCTCATCAAGCTTCACGAATACTATCAATTCTCAAAGGATTCTTACAAGATAAGGAACCCTTGTTCCCAGCATAGTTGAAATTCAGAGACCAATCATCATTTGAGAACATGGAGACCTAGAGGAAGGAGATATGCATTACATGTATGAATGAACGTGTTGTTGAGATTGAAAAGGAGATTCTTGTTACTAGTTTAGCAAAGGTATTAATATCTAAAAAAACAATACATTTCCTGTGTCCCACAATAACACCATTCATACCTATGAAAGAATAGGAAAGGTTGTATCTTACATATTGTGTCAACAAGGCACCTGATCACAACTTGATCTATGACTTAGAAGACCTTAGCCATCTAGAAAATAACATATATTTTGCATCTTCAAAGAAATCCTTCTTAGAAAATAGTCCAGATTATTAATAGCATTTTCATTCGCTCCTATATTTCTTATAGAAGCATTTAGTTATATTCTCAACCCCACCAAAGAACAAGTTAACCCATGATTATATGTTTAAAGTGATCATATATGAATACAAGATGACACACAATATACTTAACATGATAGAGGTGTGTCTCACAACATTTGAGAACCTACAAATGGTTGAGATTGAAGCCGTAGGATTTAAGAGGGATACAATTTGTATATTCTATGCATAACTCCTATTTTGGATTGCTTGTGAGCATACTATTCATGTATCATTTTTCTCCTGCCCCACTAGATGCTAATGTTTGAAGATGCATTGGTCACTGGGTTTTTTGAGCATGCTTGTTGGAGAAACACTCACTAATTGGACATATATTTGAAGGTCAAAGCTTTAGAAGAAAACCCCATGCCTATGTGAAGGGACAAATTCACAAATGTATCATATTTGTAAAGTTAGTTCACTTTAGTTCTAGAAGTTTTTTAAAATCACGAGAATACGAAAATCTATATAAGTTAGTTTGTATCAACTGACGCGGAGAGAGAGAAAAAGAAGAAGTAGAAGAAGGAGTTCATTTTATACGACTGAGTATAGTCGGGCTTCTCTGAGTGAGAAAGCATCTATAAAACTTCTGAGTTTTCATAGCTATGAGAAAGAAGTGAGTAAAGTTCTGTGTATGAGTCTCTCTCCATCATCTCCATGCTTGCCTACTGTGTGATGAATTCAAAAGTTCAAGTTTTATGAGCAATTCGATGCCTGGCATCGAATCTTGGCTAATAAGTCATTATTTCCATTCTTTGTGTGTTAACTGTTGTTGAATCTTTTAAAAACATGAAGTTTGTGGAGCAACTCGATGCCTGGCATCGAGTTTCAGCATAAAGTGGATGCCCGGCATCGACTTCTAGCATACAAGTGGTCTTCTTCATGTGTGTGTAAAAGAAGCTATTTTTGGTGCAAAAAAAGGGCCTAAAAAAGCTCAAAGTCGATGCCCAGCATCGACCTTGACTGAAATTCGATGCTAAGCATCGAATTTTTTATTTTTAGACACCCAGGAATACTAAAACAGGCAAAATTTCCAGTTTGGAAAGGTCATATAGGGTCATCTTGGGAAGGCCATAACTTGAGTTCTAGAGATCCGTTTGATGCATATGATAGCTTGTTGGAAAGCTCTACTCTTCTAGTTTCAGCCTATAAAGTTTCATGGAGAAATAATACTTGAGATAGGAGAAATTAGCAAAATACTGAAGGTATGTCATTTCGGTGACTAGGAATTTCTGTAGAAGCAAAGTTCTCACTTTAGGCTATCATTTCTCAAAGTTTGGAGTGGCAATGAGTTAATGGTGACCATAGAGGTGTTCTTATATCACATTAATTCATTTCTTGTGGTGTTTCATACATCAACAAGTGGTATCAGAGCAGAAAGATTCTCGAGAGCAGAAGACGACAAAGGTACGAGAAGTTTTGTAAAGTTTTCCATTAAAGTTTGAAAGGTGAAGCATTTGAAGACACAAGGCATCAAAAGGTTACTTCAAAAATATCCTCATACACAAAGAACTTCAAAAGGTATTATCCTTTATCCTTTAAGCTCACAGGTTGCAGCAGAAGGGAAGGATTATGGCAGATCATATCTCCATTGACAAACTGGACAGAGATAATTAACCCGCATGGGTAATGAGAATGGAAGCCTTACTTATGAGTAAGGATCTCATGATATATGTTACAGGTGAAGAAGAGAAGCTTGTATTTGAAGATGAAAGCCGACCAAAGAAAGAAGAACTAGGTGCTTTAAAGCATTGGCAGAAGAAGGATGCAAGTGCAAAAGCCTACATCTACAATACAATCTCTGATCATTTGCTACCACACATCAGAGGATTGGAATCATCTGAAGATATATGGAATGCATTGGAGTATCATTTCCAAAGTACTACTAAAGCACGGAAAGCAAGTCTATGGTCAGAGTTTACAACATTCAAGAAGAAGCCAAGTCAAACCATTAGTGATTATGTCACTAAGATGAAGGATCTTTGCAGATAGTCTTGGATCCATAGATGAAGATGTTGAAGATCATAGATTGATTGCTCAGCTACTTGCAGGTCTGAGAGGGGATGAAAGGTGGAAACCTTTTGTCTTATCAACATAACTTTCATTAAATCATTATGTTCCAGATTTGAACCAGTTGCTTGGTTTGATGCTCACATATGAGCAAGACTTGAAGGGAGATGGAGATAAAGGACAAAGTTCTACAATGTACACGAAGAACAAGAAGAAAGGAGATAAAGGTAAAGCAAAGGATGAAGAAGAGTCAACTTCTCAAGTTTATTATGCAAGAGGTAAAGGCACTGGCAGAGGAAGAGCAAGAGGTTTTGGAAGAGGAAGAGGTAATCAAAATAACAACAAAAAGGCTTGCTGGATCTGTGGATTGAGTAATCATTTGGCTCATGACTGTTGGCACAACCAACAAGGATCAAACCAGAATCAAAACAACAATAGCAGAGGTCGAGGTGGAAGATATCAAAGTAATTTTCAAAGAGGTAGACAAAGTCAAAGAGGAGGCTATGGTAGAGGTGGAGGAAGAAGTTGGGGACAGAATCAATCCTACAACACCACCTACTACAATTATGCAAATGATACACAGAATGAAAGTCATACATCATTGATGATGAATTCAATCAGCACATCAGATAAAGAAGATCTAAAGGTATTTTACATTGACTCTAGATGTTCTAATCATTTGTCAGGAAACATAGAATTGATGTAAGAATTGGAAAAAGGCATTTCTAGTCACACAGTTCAAACTGGTGATAATACAAGACATAGTGTACATTCAATTGGAAAAGTGAAATGCGAGAGTGGAGCAGATTTGCTAACCAATGTTTTGTATGTTCCTACAATACCTAAAAACTTGATTAGTGTGGGACAGATAGTTGAAAAAGGTTTTCAAGTCAGGTTTACAAATGAAGGAGTATTTGTGGAAGATCCAAAGAATGGATATAATCAGATTGTCTCTGGTAAGAAAGAAGGTAGACTCTTTACTTTAAGAGTGCAAGGGAACATTGGTCAAGCTTTGCTCACACATGGTGAAGCAGTGATTACAGAACTTGATCTCTGGCATAAGAGATTAAGTCATTTCAATGAAAGAGGAATTAAAGCTATGGTTGCTAATCAGTCTGTACTAGGATTACCAAATGTGAAAAGTCAACATATGGTTTATAAATGCGAAGCATGTCAAATGGGAAAAGCACACAGGTTACCATTTCAAAAGAAAGGATTCAAACATGATGGAGTACTTGAGCTCATTCATACAGATGTATGGGGACCAACAAAAGAAGGATCTATCAGTGTCTCAAGGTATTATGTTCTTTTCATTGATGATGCTACAAGATGGATAACATTATATGTTTTGAAGGAAAGATCAGAAGTGTTTGGAGCTTTCAAGCATTTTCATGCATATGCAGAGAGAGTCACAGGTCAAAAGCTTAAGAGACTGAGGTCTGATGGAGGGGGAGAATATTTCTCCCAAGAGTTCAATGATTATCTTTGGAATGCAGGTATTAAGAGAGAAATAACTTGCAGGTATACACCACAACAAAATGGTGTAGCAGAAAGAAGGAACAGGACTTTGGTTGAGTTTGCTAGAGCTATGCTAAAGGAGAAGAACTGTCCAAATTATCTTTGGGCTGAGGCTGTAAATACAGCTACATATCTTGTGAATAGATTACCATGTGCAGCTCTGAATGGAATGACTCCATATGAAGCTTGGTGGGGTAAGAAACCAACACTAGATCATTGTAGAGTGTTTGGATCAATTGCATATGCTTATGTGCCATCACAGCTTAGGCATAAACTTGAACCAAAAGCAGAAAAATATGTGTTCATTGGTTATGATGAAAAGCAGATGGGTTACAGATTGTGGAATCCTCTAACCAAACAATTTATTGTTTCTAGAGATGTTACATTTGATGAACAGAAAAGTTGGTATGCAGATCAAAGTCATACAGCTGAAGAATTTGAAGAAGAGGTAAGAAGATGTGAGAAAGGAAAATCAATTGTGCAGGTGAATAGAGATGAAGACTATATGCAAGCAAGTACATCCACAAGTGGATTAACAAGAAGAAATGAAGAAGCTCCTATATTTGATGAAGAAGTGTATCCAGACACATATGAAGAATGTGAACCAAGAAGGTCAAGCAGGACAAGGAGACAACCAGAAAGGTATTCTTATGATACTTCTTACATAACTCAGAAGAACTATGCATATATGGTCAAAGATGATGAAGAACCTCAGAACTATGATGAAGCTAAAGGTAAGAAGCAATGGGAAGAAGCAATGAAGGAAGAGTTCAATGCACTGGAGGAGAACAAGACATGGGAACTTGTTCCTAAACCAAATGGTAAGAAAGTAATTGGAAATAAATGGGTTTATAAAGTGAAGAAGCTTGCAGATGGAAGTATAGCCAGATACAAAGCTAGACTGGTGGTGAAAGGCTATGCCCAAACCTATGGCATAGATTATGATGAGACATTCAGTCCCGTAGCTAAGATGTCAACTATAAGGATAATCATTGCTATTGCAGCTTCAAAAGGATGGACTCTAAGTCAATTGGATATAAAGAATGCATTCTTGAATGGATACATATCAGATGAGGTATACATGGAACAACCTCAAGGGTTTATAGATTCCAGGTATCCAAATTTTGTTTGCAGGTTGAGAAGAGCATTGTATGGATTGAAGCAAGCTCCAAGAGCTCGGAACTATAGACTGGTGAAGTATCTCAATGATCTTGGATATCAAAGTTCAAAAGCAGACCCAAGTCTACTTATCAGAAGAACAGAGGAAGGTACAATCTACATTTGTATTTATGTAGATGACATTATAATCACAGGTACTTCAGATGAAGGAATCAAGGAGGTAAAGAGATTGCTTGAAAAAGAATTCAAGATCAGTGACCTAGGAAAGTTATCATACTTTCTTGGAATGGAAGTTACTTATACAGATCATGGCATATATGTGTCACAAGAAAGGTATCTTCTGAACTTGTTGAAGAAGTTTGATATGGAAAATTGCAGAGAAGCTTCAACTCCACTTGAAGTTAATCACAAGCTCAGTAAATATGATGGTGCAGACTACAAAGATGTGAGGAAGTATCAATCTCTTGTGGGTAGTTTGATTTATGCTACACTAACAAGACCTGATCTTAGTTATGCAGTGGGAGTTTTGTCACAATTCATGCATTGTCCAAAGGACTCACATTGGATTGCAGGTCAAAGAGTTCTCAGATATATCAAAGGAACTATAAAGGAAGGATTATATTATCCTTTTACATCAGATTTGAAGTTGAGAGCCTATAGTGATTCAGATTGGGCAGGTAATCAAGATGACAGAAGATCAACTCATGGTTACATGATATATATTGGTGATAAGCTTGTAAGTTGGTGTTCAAAGAAACAACATACAGTAGCATTATCATCAACTGAAGCAGAGTACAAAGGACTTGTGGAAGCAGCTAAGGAAGTCATATGGATGCAGACATTGTTCAAGAGCTTAGGCATTGATCAAGGTACACCTACAATACATGGAGATAATATGAGTTCACTTTATCTTGCAGCAAATCCAGTATTTCATACAAGGACAAAGCACATAGAGATACAGTATCATTTTCTTAGAGAAAAGGTAATGGAGAAGGAGATTGAAGTGGAGTACATTTCTACTAAAGATCAGTTAGCAGACATAATGACAAAGAGCTTGGATGGTGTGAAGACCAGCAGATTCAAAAGCATGGCAGGAGTAAAAGAAAAGAAGATGATATGAAGAAACAGGGAATGTCAATTAGTGATTGAGGGGGAGCTGTTGGAGAAACACTCACTAATTGGACATATATTTGAAGGTCAAAGCTTTAGAAGAAAACCCCATGCCTATGTGAAGGGACAAATTCACAAATGTATCATATTTGTAAAGTTAGTTCCCTTTAGTTCTAGAAGTTTTTTAAAATCACGAGAATACGAAAATCTATATAAGTTAGTTTGTATCAACTGACGCGGAGAGAGAGAAAAAGAAGAAGTAGAAGAAGGAGTTCATTTTATACGACTGAGTATAGTCGGGCTTCTCTGAGTGAGAAAGCATCTCTAAAACTTCTGAGTTTTCATAGCTATGAGAAAGAAGTGAGTAAAGTTCTGTGTATGAGTCTCTCTCCATCATCTCCATGCTTGCCTACTGTGTGATGAATTCAAAAGTTCAAGTTTTCTGAGCAATTCGATGCCTGGCATCGAATCTTGGCTGATAAGTCATTATTTCCATTCTCTGTGTGTTAACTGTTGTTGAATCTTTTAAAAACATGAAGTTTGTGGAGCAACTCGATGCCTGGCATCGAGTTTCAGCATAAAGTGGATGCCCGACATCGACTTCTAGCATACAAGTGGTCTTCTTCATGTGTGTGTAAAAGAAGCTATTTCTGGTGCAGAAAAAGGGCCTAAAAAAGCTCAAAGTCGATGCCCAGCATCGACCTTGACTGAAATTCGATGCTAAGCATCGAATTTTTTATTTTTAGACACCCAAGAATACTAAAACAGGCAAAATTTCTAGTTTGGGAAGGTCATATAGGGTCATCTTGTGAAGGCCATAACTTGAGTTCTAGAGATCCGTTTGATGCATATGATAGCTTGTTGGAAAGCTCTACTCGTCTAGTTTCAAGGTATAAAGTTTTATGGAGAAATAATACTTGAGCTAGGAGAAATTAGCAAAATACGGAAGGTATGTCATTTCGGTGACTAGGAATTTCTGTAGAAGCAAAGTTCTCACTTTAGGCTATCATTTCTCAAAGTTTGGAGTGGCAATGAGTTAATGGTGACCATAGAGGTGTTCTAGTGTCACATTAATTCATTCTTGTGGTGTTTCATACATCAACAATGCTTATGTATTTTCTCACCACATCCTTTGGCTATTGAGGAGAGGTTAGGAGCATGTGTTTTACAGCTGGAGAAAGAGTGTAAGCAAGTATCATGGGATAGGCACAACATGTGAGAGAGGTTCACCATAGCTTGGAAGAAGATCATTCACCATGCCATATAGTAATTATATGCTACTAAGTAATAACTAATAAGCATTTTCTCTTATAGATAAGGGTATGAAAAGACATATGCTTTCATTGCTTCCTTAGTGACATTGGTGACAAGTAGGACAAGGAAATGATAAGGTATACCAAGGTCAATGCTTTGGCGGCTACCTTGCTGACATGGTGATAAAAATTACAAAGAAATGACAATGGACGCCAAGGACTATGCCTTGATCATCCTATTCTTTATGTTGTTAATAAGGATGACATAATCTATGTATTCATTGCCACCTTGGTGACATCAATGATAAGAATGATAAGCTATGCCAAGTTATATGTCTTAGTTGTTGCCTTAGTGACATCAATGATAAAGATGAGAAGGAAATGGCAAGGTAGGCCTTGGTCTTTGCATTGGCAACAGTAATAAAGTGATAGGTAGGAGATGATTGAACCACACCCTTTACAGATAGGAGATGCTTGGACTACACCCTAAGAGAGAGGATTAGGAAGTAATCCTCAACCATCACTTTTGGGGCAAGTGGTTAGCCCATCACATTCCTAACCAAGAGGTTGTTAGTTCAATTTCTTACATTGGTATCAGAGCCTAGAAAGTAAGCTTGGGAAAGGTGGTTTGACCCAATGGCCTCTAAAAAAGGCACCAAGGCATCCTCTATATGAAAGGGTCCAAAGTAGCGCACGCCACTTTCACAAGTTAGCCACACAAAGATTGAGGTGTATCTCTCAATCCGTAGGTCGGATTGAGGCAAAGTAAGATACCATTGGAAAGATCTCAAAATGAACTTTCAAAATCTAATGAGATAGCTAGAAAGTGTAAAGTCCTTGGGAAACCATGGGCAGCACTTGATTGAGAGTTCAAGATACCAAACATGGGTGAGAACAAGGTTCAAGACTGAGGTTGAGAACAAGGGCCCAAGACACCAAGGTTGCAAACAAGAAGGTTCAAGACACCAAGGTTGAGAGCAAGGGTTCAAGAGACCAAGGTTGCAAACAAGGTTCAAGAAACTGTGTGAGGTTGAGAACATCAATTCAAGGGTACCTAGATCATTGAGGACAATGATTGAGCAAGGGGGGAAGAATGTAATAAAGTGATAGGTAGGAGATGGTTGAACCACACCCTTGATAGATAGGAGATGGTTGAACTACACCATAAGAGAGAGGATTAGGAAGTAATCCTCAACCATGACTTTTGAGGCAAGTGGTTAGCCCATCACATTCCTAACCACGAGATTGTACGTTCAATTCCTTAGAACAACTTTGATGACAAGGATGACAATATATACAAAGGTTTATGCCTTAATCACCACCTTGGTGTCCTCGATGATAAGGACAATAACCAAATCACAAGGCCTATTCCTTGGTGACTTTGGTGACAAGAATGGCAAAGAGATGACATTATGTAGAAAGGTATTTGTCTTGATTGCCGACTTTATGATAAGCCATAGAGTTGTCGTAGAGTTGCAAGTTTTGGTTGCACTATGCAAATTGTTAGTGACTTATGCATTCACACACAAAAGTACTCTAATACCAATGAAGCGAGCTTCTCAAATCTTTGTAGTACAAATTATGTTTTTGGATGATTACACAATAATGCTTTGCATCTATACACAAACACGTGTAAAAGAAAATGTAAAAAACTCAAGACATAAGATGAAATACACAAATATAAAAGTTTTACTATAAATGGTTTCAACACAATGTGTAATTGATTACAACACTTTTATGTTTTATCGAAACATATATAAAAGTGTCTGACAACCTTTTGTCCTTTTGCATACACACAAAAGATAAATTCACTCATGCTATCATGCAAATATATCAATATTAACAAAATTTATCCTCCTTTCATCACACAATACATTTGTTTTAAAAAAACAAGATGAAACGAAAATAAATCCTGTCTAGAAGAGAATTTTTTATGAAGGAAAAAAATAGATGTTGACTATTTAAAAAGTCAATATACTTTGTCTTTAGAAAGTCTATGGAGAAAAAGATTTGAGTTCGTTAGTTTTATTCATGGGCATTGGGCAAGGTAAGTCACAAATGCGGAGTTGAAAAAACATACGGATGATGGGAGTCGGGAATTTGAAATTTGGTACAAGCCTCAACTTTCAAGGCTCGCAATTTCAGTCCAAGCCCGCATAGCCTAGTGGTTGATGCTATGAATCTGTGAGAGAAAGTCCTAAGTTCAAACCTTGGCTGGACACATCCATGAGTTGCCCAAAGTGAGTGTCCATGAATTCCCCAAGATGGATGCCTCTTACCTTACGAGGTCGGGTGTGTGTCTTTCCAATTCATTTTGTACTCTCAAAAAAAAAAGCTCGCGATTCCCGACTCTCGACTCTAACGAGTGAAGTGGATAGAAGTTTTGGTCACCTTAAGAACGGCCAAAACCATGCATGC